>JAHMML010000102.1:351356-366414 GCA_020341155.1 Eciton burchellii
CTCTCGACACCTCGCGTGACACACATTCGTAATACAAGTAAATGTAATACAAATAAATGCAGATGTAAGAAGATATTATTAGTCTCAAATCGAAACGGAACGTTTCTTTTACTTATTTCTAATGGTCGAATTATCACATTAAGATCGATCTGATATTCGTTCGTGCTTCACTGGCACCGTCTATCCATTATTCATTATCCTCTTTATTCATTATCTCGTTGCTCTTGACTCGTTGCTCTTGATCCCTTCATCAGACACGTGCGAGTCTCAGTTCCGTATCCAGATCGAGCAAATCCATATGTTATCATCGATATTATTATTACATCGGATTTTCATTTTTCCGTGCAAATATTCGCAGCAGCGAAGCATTYGTGCTTTGCATATTTTTTACATTGAGAGTTCTCGTATTGATTCGTRTGCTGATATCGATCATAAAATTGTCTATCAGCATTATAGATTCACGCTTGCGTTATYGTCCATTTCTAATCAGCATTTTAATTATACGAGTTTTGCGAGTTATTGCATCAAATGCGCAAATGTACCGGATTGATGGAATTATTAATGATCAATGGAAATGCATTTGATAATCGATAACGGATCGCCATGACTATTATTCGTACAAGAAAAGTATCATTGATCTTAAGGCGTCTTGGATGATTCGCGCAACGCCGTTTATATATGTATTTATTGGAGAGTGTTCAGTAAAGATGAGAGTCGTTAGAAAACAAATAACATTCTTTAATCGTCAAATTACTTAACAGTTCTGAATACTCGCACTAACGAACGTGCGAATTGGCTTTGTGACTCATATTCGATATAAGCTTCGCTATAAGCTATTTGCATCGAGAACATTCCAAAACCAAAGACAATACGTATGAAATTCTTAATAATAACAGACAAGGAAATAAAAAGTTGGTACGGAGATCAGTTTCATAAATATGCAAAGAAATATGATATACTCACGCACTAATGTGTCTTCACGTACAATGCCGCTCGTATTGTAAGAGGACGATTGTTAAGATAAGTAATTTATATATGTCTCTTGGGTTTTGGAGCGTTTTCGATGTAAACAGCTTACATCGAAGTTTATCTCGAGTCAGAAAGTCATAGGATTAAATCGCAACCGTTGCCGAAATAACGAAAAATCGTCATCGTTCGTTTGTAACAAGCAAAATATCAGTGTTGCGGATTCTTATATGCGTTATCCTTTGTTTCGAATGTTCTTGACTTAACCAACATAAGTCCAATATGGGTAACAAAGCGAATGAACGGCCCGTCGCAATTATCGTCGAAACAAAAAAAGAATCACTATCGCTCGGTTACTAAACGCAGTTACCAAACGGCGAAAAACAGTATCTTCAGTGGCTTGCGAGAAGTCAGAGGCAACGGTCGCACCTTTGTTAGAGCGAGTTTCCAAATATTGTAACTGTTAATTTGTTTATTAGATTAAAGAAGATTATTGTGTTTTCTACGATTCTCATCTTTACTGACCACACTCCCTCGAACCGGCAATAAATAAATAAACGGTATTATGCGAGACGTCGAGGGCGCGTTAACAATGATAGAATTATAGGAACTTTTGAACTGCCTGGCAGGATATTTTACACTATTCGATTTCTTCGTAAAAAATAAATCTGTATCCTTCATTGCGATTGAATCATTCGTCTTGTCGATAAACTTCATTCGAACGATCGTAAGTGGCTGTCGATAACTATTCATAAATTGTTCTGGCATAATTTATTCTTAACATTTATGAATTTTACAGTAACCGATTGTAACGGTACTGATCTCATTTCACGTTAGCAATCGTGAAAATTTGGGCATTACGCTGTCTCAGTTCTTTCATGAACTCGTTCGAATAACGGAAACGATTGATACTTTTAATACTTCTGATGCTCGTTTCCATTATTCGGTTATTCACAAATAAAGAAATTGAATGTCACGCGGGCATTCAATGACATTTGCTGTTAACGTTACGACGATCCTCTCATTTCATCACAGACTGATACATTAATAATCTGCGATAGGCAAACGGGGTCGAACGAACGCGATGAATGATTCTAATGCGTTTTGTCACGTTCTGATGAATTTCCGTTATGACCAAGTATCCAACGTAGGATAAAACTATCGAGAAATCATAATTGCAAAAGACTCGTTGAAGTATATTTCGGAATATCATTGATCAATTTTACGCGATTCTTTCAATCGCGGTCTTGAATATGCATCGCTATTCGTTAACACGAGTCCACAGTTAATGTGAAACTTTCACAAAAGAATATACGTCAAAAACTTATCGCATCGTACATTCGTATAATCGATAAGTTGGGAAATCGCCGATCAACCGGTTGATTGTCTACTAAACTCACACGTACTGGATTGGATCCTCGGATGTGGATTAACTTGCAAAAATAGGGATTCGAGATGTAACTCGTATCGAAAAGGATTACGTGGCTGTTAGCGACGATCGTTGAAGACCGAAGACAAAGCAAGAAGCGTGCGCTATTCGCGCCGCTAATGTTGACCGGACGATGTCACTCCTGGAGCGATAACGAGCCGGGATTTCATCCCAACCTGGAGCTGCTCGATGCAGCCAAGTCCAAGGAAAAGTTCGCCATTTCAAGCGGTCTATGCTAGGCGCCTTGATCTCGATTGCGAGATGCAGCTACGGTCCGATCACGGTCGCTGCTACATGCTTAACCAGCATCGTTTTCTTAATGCCGTGTCGTCACTCTCTTGCGTCGATCGTCACGTTAATCTCGTTAATCGTGACATCATCAGGCCGATCGGATCGCCGCGAGTGTCTCCCTCGCGCGATACGAAGGAGAGAAGAAAGAAAAGAGAGAAAGAAAGGAAACGAAATTACTCGCGTTGTTCGTTAATTCCGTCATCGGGCACGCTGCGCTTCGCCTGCAAACGGTTTCCCGAATGCAGCGATGTTCAGCGAGTTGCATCGTACGCCGTACGGTAATGCAGACCGGTAACGATAATACGGGAATCGCGCGCTTCGCGAGGTCCGAATGGCGTTACTTTGTCACCGCATCGCCGCCGCTGCTGCAGGATGGAGCCGTCTCTCTTTTTCTCTCTGCCGGCGACGCTAATAGGTCCGCTCGGACGCGCGCGCGCGCTCCAACAATTCCAGGAGTCCTCGATGTCACCGGTGCGTGCACCACGTTTAATTGACGGAGAAACGATCGCGCGAAACGATCGTGAATCCCGGCGGATCCTCCAGGCTCGCGCCCCTTAATTAGATGCCCCGCGGATCGTTTTAAGGGCGTTTCGGTGCCTCGCGCCCTCTGCAGCCCTATCGTCGCGGCAAATCATGCTAATTAGGTCAGCAGCAATAAGCAGCAAGAGGGAAGAGATTCTTGCAAGAGCAAAAGGGAGGCGTTCTCTCTCTCTCTCTCTCTCTCTCTCTCTCTCTCTCTCTCTCTCTCGATGACGATGTCGTGCGCGAGCTTTATAATAATCCGCTCGGCGGGAAATCTCGGAATTTATACTCGCTGCGCGTATGCGCTACACCGCTTCACCTGCTTCTCGCTATTTTATGCGCATATAAGTGGAAGATAACGAACACCGGGTCGGATCCAGCGTTATTTCGCTACTGCGATTGTGTTCCATCCATCGCATCATCCACCACTCCGTCACTATGCCGGTCACCTTTCGTGCTTCGTTTCTTACCGGCATTTCTGCACTTTCCCGATACGCACGATGCAATATGCATCGTGTGTGTGTGTGTGTGTGTGTGTGTGTGTGTATGCGCGTGTGTATATGTATGCAGCTTCGTATATCGGCGGTCAGACTTTTTGCAACCGCGATGTCGTTCGACGGTGTTAAAGATGCTTTTTTTTATGCATTCGCTGTATCTTTATATCGCTTGCATCTCGATCGAGATCCTTCTAAGAGAAATAGATTTTCCGAGTTGTTCTTTCTCGCCCGTTTCCTTCCGGCGACGTCACGATAGGATAAAACGTGGAATCTTTCCTTGTATCAAAGGCTTACCGAAACGCTTCTGAGATAATATCTCGAGAGATCTTTCGACCCTTCTTTCATTGTCCTCTTTATTATAAGTGAGGGCCGTCGCTAAAGTAGACGATCAACGAAGCGTAAGTGCTTCTCTTTTTGCTGCAGGGGGGACAAGTTTAAACGTAGTCTGCCCTCCATCGATATTTCTCGAGATAGCGGAATGAAAAGAGTATTTTTAATGCTATTAACAAACCGAGATCGCTCGAGGACGAGTCCAGGGAACTCGGGAATCTCTCCTTCGCTGCACTTCGCGCACTCTGTGGAAATTGGAGAAGATCTAATCGTAAATCGCGACAAACTCCAGTTTGTTATCATTAGGCACAGCCGATTGTGCTTCTTTACGATCGATCGCGACACGAGAACGAGATGACCGCTGACAAATTCGTTTCTTGTCTCTTTTTTTCTCGCCAATCTTGAAAGTCATTCCAAATTCAAGAACATCTGCCGATCCTCTCGCAGCTGTTTAGACGCTACGACATCTACCCTTTCAAAGCACGCTGTACGATCTAGCGGAGCGACTAACATAACCTGCATACACGGTGGCCTCTGATAAGGGGCACACTGATAATTCGGCATTGCATTCTCTCTTCAGCGTTCCAGCTCACATGCGACTTGGAAAAGTTGGTCACGAGAGATCTCGCGAAGGCAAATCTTTCATCTTAAAGACAGAGAACGTCCTGGCTCGAAAATTTGCAAATGAGAGATTGCGGAGCGGCTGCTGAATTAAAACTCGGCTCAAGCAGAAAACAAACTCGAGTTCGTTTCGAGCGAGTTGACAACTCCGAGCTGTGAGAAGCTCGTACTTTTATAAGTGTAAACTTTGAACTTTACCAGGGAAGCAAGGAATTAATTTGTACACCTAATAGATTTATCCGTGTAATCCTTCGAAAACGCGACAATCCAGTTCAATGACTCGTGGCGAGAATCTGTCTACTCGCAGCGGAAATATCGCGTTGTGTTACGTAAAACACGTAATTTATACCGGCGATCGGTCAGGTATCGTCATCGCGTACCGGCCTAGAGGATCATCTTGCCGACAATCTCGTTCACGTCGTTGAGATCGGACGAGTCGGATTTCCTGCGGCAAATCGTTCCTCCACGCGTCGCTGGCTTTTTTAAGGCGGCTCGGTCTGGCTTCTTCTCTCCTCTCGTTTTCCTCTCTTTGCGAACTTCCAGGTAGAAAAAAGGGGTCATCCGGTAGATTAAGCTCGCCCTCAACGCGAACATTCATATTCTTCGCCGACTCGACGTCGTTTGCGTCGACAGGAGCGTCGCGTGTAACGTTTATCGAGCGTAGCGATGTTTAGGAAGAGGAGTTTCCGTAACGGAGAGGCTTCGATCAAAAGCCGCGTTTTTTCTTCGTCCGCAAATCGCGACATCTTGCGAGGTCAGGTCGATCGACGCTTTTGCGACAAGACGCGAAAATCGCAAGGCGAATCGGTCTCTTGTCTTCAGCATCGGGCGATCGTTCACTGTCAAACTCTCGCGTGTCGCACGGCGACGTATATATATTTTCACAATTAACGTCATCGAGCCGCTGTTAAACGCGGCTCCATTTTCGGCACGAGCAACGCACAATTTCGTCGATGCATCGCCGCCGCAATGAAGTTTCCCCCGCGATGCAATTAGCGATGCGACGTAAAAGGCGGAAACGCGTCGGCGCGGCGTGACGGAAACGCGAAGAAGAAAAGGCGGAATTCCATTCGTCGCCGGCCGGAATCCGGCGGCGATAATTTGTCGGCGGGAATTACCGCGCCGTCCAACGGCGCGTGAAATAATGGCATGCGTTTAATGCGAAATAAATCCCGCCGCTTCTTCCTTCGCCGAGCGAGAGGCCTGCCGACGCCTTTAATGCGTTTTCGAAGCCCGAATTTGAAGAACGAAACGAGGAGGACACGAGCGACGAGCTCGCAGAATCCCCGAAACAACGACGACTGCGACTCTACACGCTGACGTTCGACATTTCACCGGGTTTGATCGGTAAAATCGCGTAACGGCAGCGAGAGCAGAGTACATTGTACTCGTTCGGAGTATATCGCGTGTAAGCTTGACTATTCACCGCCGGTAATTATCGATTGCTTGATAAGCGATTAATAAAACACGCTCGATCTCTCTCTGAGATTAACATCTGAATTATGAGGCAGGATCGAGGGAGAAGGGAAGCGGGGAAAGTGGGAAAAGTGAAAAGTGGGAAAAGGGCCCGTGGGCTCGGCCCGTGGAGATCGGCGAGGGGAGGAGCGAGAGCGGGAGTTCGAGGGGGTGAGCTCCGCCGAAACGTGGCCACCATCCCCCGCGCGGGAAGAAGGATCCGGAGAGTCGCGGCGTTTGCGCCGCCGGAGGAAAGGGTGCGTCGGGGGGGTGGACGACCGGGCCGGATGGTAGGGGTGGAAATGTGTAGGCGATGGTGGTGGTGGTGGTGGCGGCGGTGGTGGCGGCACGGTGGTGGTGTTAGCCCAGTGCCGAGTGGGGGTGAACGGGGAAAGGCATGGAATTGGCGAAGGCAGTCAGTGGCTCGCCGCGCGCCTCAACGACGCGCGGACGTCGGCGTCGACTTTTTCTACTCGCCGAGCTGCGTGTCGTCCTCTCTCGCGAGGACACGGCGTCCCGTCGCCGGTGCCTGCGGTGTTCTCTCTTTCTCTCTCTCTCTCTCTCTCTTACGTGTGTCTTCTTCAGTCGCGCCGTCACGTCGCTATTCCGGGCAACGACGAGGTGGAGAACGCAGGCCGGACGGGACGGCGCGCGTGTGACGAGAATTCGCCGGAGTCTCGAAGCCTTTGCGTGCGACCTTTGCCCTTCGAGTGCGTCGAAGGGAGCTTCTCGTGAGATCAGTGAGGAAGATCCGAGATCGGATGCATACGCGTCGTCGTCGTCGTCGTCGTTGTCGTGAGTGAGTTTGTGCTGGTGAATGCCGACACGACGCAGCTCAAATACATCTCTCGAAGGGAGCCGCTTGCATCGGAGAAGAATCGATGCGGATAATCGAGTGGAGAATATTTGCCGATAACCTCGTGGATTCCAGCGGAGCGCTTCGCCGCGCCTCGAGGCGACGATGAAAGTGGCGACAGTGCTGACGAGTATGAGGCTGAGGGAGTGCTAGGGAGTGCTGGGGGATCTTCTTTAGTCGCGACCTGGATTGCGAAAGGGCGCCGATTTTCGGTGGCGCGCGCCAAGCGCGCGAGACTATCAGGAGAAAGGTAACGTAGAGGGAGGAGTGCGGCTCGCTAGAGGAGAATTTTTCCCTACGTTTCCCCCCGCGCGCGATTTCCGCGTGAGCGAACGTCGAAGCTGCTGGCAATTGCTCTCGAACGCGAGAGCAGCAGAGGTCATCCCTTCAGTCGAAATGTAAAACACCGCGGGTCGTGTTGGCGCGTGTTTAATGACCGCGAGGTCCGCGGCCATTAGGGGAGGGGGAGAATCGCCCTTTTAATACAGGTTTTAATACAGGTGCAGGGGCGCTACTGTTATCTAAACGTCACGTTGTCCCGACGAAGGAGAGCGAGTACGTCTCGGATGAATGACGCGGAGACGGGACGCCGGCAGAACGGGTCGCGAGGTCATGTACAAAATTAAAACGACATTTCCTAATCCTCGAGCTGACGACGTTACCGGGGCGAATTAGTTCGCTTCTACTGACGCTCAGCCGAGATCTGCAATTCAATTCAGATTCGCTGCGCTTTATGCGTATTTAAGTTAATGTTTTAACGACACCGCGGGCACAGTTCCCGCAAATACGGTTAAATCGTGCGTTTTACGCGAGCTAACCGGCGGAGCGATCCTTGCTCGCCCTTCCTCCGTACTTTACTAGTTTATTTCTTTTTTCATCGAAACAACGTCGAATCCGTCTTGGCGTTCTTGCGAGTCCCGCTTTCGGCGCGGATCAAGTAAACGCCGCGTCCTACGTGCTCGGAGACGGCAACGCGAGTGCGCGACCTTTCTGGATTCCCGCGTTACATTCAATCGCGCTATCCTAATCAGCTGAATAATCCAAGCACGAGCAAAGCTCGGTAATGTGCTCGCGTGGCAATTTACGTGATTCCGGAATGTTGCGCGCGCGTCGTCGCCGCCGCGGGTCGTTGTTCCCTCGACGCTGCCTGCGCTACCCGACGTTTTATTTACGACGCCGTGCATATCGAGAAGAGGAGACGCAAGAGGAGCAGGAGGAGGAGGAGGAGGAGGGAACCGTTCCACCCGGAGGAAGGTGGAGGTGCTGCAGCGCGCAGCATCGCGTCGTTTCCTCCGGGCGCGGCGTCGAAAGTTGCGCGAGTTCCCTCGCGGCGATGTAACGAGGAAATAGGCGACGCATCAGTAAGAAACCGTCGCCCTTTGTTTCCGCGACGAATGTCGGCGCCTTTGTTCCGCCGGCGAGGGGAAAAGCTGCATCGGCAAAGCTCGAAGCGTCTTTGCGGATGCGCGCGAACGCTGCTCCGTCGTTGGAATATTCTCCCTTCTCGAGATGCTTCTTACCGATCGCTGGCATGGATTCCTAATTATCCCTGATTCAGGCGTCCTTCAGGTGTCCTTTTCGAACCGCGAGATTCATCGCGGTCGCGGCGCGCCAGGAACGAACCGATTTTGCTGAAAACTGTCCTACCTGTCACGATGCCTACCTGTCGATATGGACGACCATCTCGGACCATGCAAAAGGCCGAAGGTCTGACTTTTGAACTGTCCATGTGAGCCGTCCTGAGTCGATGCTTTCGCCCCAACGAGCGAACGAAGCAAGCGAAGCTTCCGCGCGATGATCCCGCCTTCTGTCAGTCGCGATGAAGCCCGGAATCGCGGGATCGCCCGGGGAGAATCCGTGGCGTTTACGAAAAAGCGCCTTCGTAAGGCTTCCGCCGTACGAAAACGACGGGAGATCAGGAGTAGCCTTCGTACGCTGAGGGGGAGAGCGGCCGGAGGGGGGGGAGAGTTTCTTTTGGCGGCTGTCGGTCTCTCCGGCGGATGTTATGTCCGGCAGTCGCGCATGCGATCGAAACGGAAAACCCGCTCGATGGACACGATTGGCCGATATAACGACTTTTATGGCCGATTCTCTCTCTCTCTCTCTCTCTCTCTCTCTCTCTCTCTCTCTCTCTCTCTCTCTCTCTCTTTCTCTCTTTCGCGGAAGAACGATCAGCCAAATAAATCGCCGGCATGCGCGATGAAAAAAAAAGGAAGCGGCTGGGTTCGGCGGGGTTTGGAAACGAGAACGAAAATAGAAGAGTGCCAGAGGGGGCAGGAGGAGGAGGAGGAGGAGATATCGCAGTCGGGGCGAGTTCGGCAAAGTTGACGGGCGATATTACGGCGGGACGCGCGTGAAAAACGATTGGGGCGCAAGGCAGGGGAGAAAAAAAGGGAATATCCCTCCCCCCCCGCCCCGCCCCGCCCCCCTGTCCGCCCGCGCGATCGAGGTCGACGGATCACGACCACTTGATAAAAACGAGGAAGGAGAGAGAGAGAGAGAGAGACAGGGCGACAGAAGGCGTTGATGGCACGCGGCGCGCGCCGTTACGGGCGATAGCCGCTGAAGCCGCGATAATGACAGCGATAACAATGGTAATAGCAGCGCGATTCCTCGTCCACCGACGAGGATGAAATTGCGCGGGATCGCGCGGTTGTGACCTACCGGGCGGGGGGCGGGCGCGCAGGGGAAGGCGGGGGAAATTGCGCGGAATCGGCGGATTCGTCATGTCGGCCGGCGTTCGTCGCTGCGCTGTCGATGTCGCGTTTTGTTTCGGAAAATGTATTATTCCTTCGCGCGCTCGTCGGAAGACCGCGTACGTCGGCGGCTGCCGTAAATACGCGCGCGTGCGCGCGCACACACGTGCGCGACAATTAAACTAATTGCGCGACGCAAGCGCGCGGGATCTTGCTTCATTATGGCGCCAGATAATTCCGGCCGACCGTACATCCGCACTCAATTGAGTATTGCCTTTATGACGTGCGCGTTGCGCTAATTCGCCGTGTTTCACGATTTATCAGTTTATACGCCGACGCGTGCGCCCACGCGAACGTTATTTCACATTTCCTACGTGCGCGCGTGTGTTCCTGCATGATTGTATAGCACAGGCGCGCGCGAGAAACTGTCGATTTAATCAGCCGACCGATACTTTATCTGCATTCCGGGGAAAAAAATATTTCGACGGGATAACGATATTTATTCTGCCGGCGCAATGGCACCAGCTACCATGGTGCCAGGGTACAAGAATGTTTCATGCAAACATTTTTTAACAATTGTTAAATTTTAACAATTTTTAACAATCCGCAATTGTTTAACATTGCATCCGCAATGATGCCGACACGGCATCAAGACGCCGATCGAACGGAATAGAATTTTATTCGCTAACCGCGTCGCCGCGATTGCATCGCGAACGCACACGTTAATACGTCCAATTAATATTAATCAGAGGAGCGGCTGATCAATTGTGCCGCTGCAGTCGCGCACAGCCGCTGGCCAGGTGACCGCTAAGAGAGGGGGAGAGGGAGAGAGAGAGGGGGGGAGAGAGAGAGCATGATGGCGAGACTGTTGATTCGCTTCATCTTATTATCGAGCTGGCTCGGAGGAATTAGCGGAAAGTGTCGCCCGTCTCTAACAAGCCTCGATTAGAGCCTCCGCCGCCCCGTCCCTCCCTTCAATCGGGCCTCGTTATCCGCGCTTCAATATCACGCGGTCGGCTACAATACAAATACATAGGCGGCCGCGCGCAATCCGGCCAACTAATTCCGTGTTCGCTGGTTCGCCACAAGCGCGCAATCCCGAGGAGCCGATATCCGGCGGACATGCAAATCGCCCGACCGCGTCGTTTTCGCGCGGAAAATCGGCAAACGCGGATCCGCCGCGCTTTCTGCCTCACCGAGCCCGGTCCTTGTCTGCGCGCGGCCAAGGAATGCCTTCCCTCTCTCTCTCTCTCTCTCTCTCTCTCTCTCTCTCTCTCTCTCTCTCTCTCTCTTTCCATCCTCTTCCGCTTCCCCTTCCGCTTCTCCTCCTACTTTGCGGCATAAAGGCGTCGTTAAACGGTTGAGTGCAACCGTGAAACGCAATGAATCTCGAGAAAGACTGCGTCTCGCAATTTGTCAAGCTCCCCTCTTTCTTTCTTTCCGCTACAATTCCGCCTCTCCTCCGGCGGCGGAACGAGTATGCGAACGAGACCAACAGATCCATCTCGCGATCGCCGCGCGATGCTGCGGAGACACGCGCGTGTATCATAATGCATTAGAATTTCCACGAGTTTTCGTCCCCACCCACTCCCGCTCTCTCCCTCTCTCTCTCTCTCTCTCTCTCTCTCTCTGTTTTACGCAATCTATTGTACCTTTGTACTTTTATTGTATGTTTTCCGATAGAATTGATAAAATAGACACAGGTTGATTACTGTGTTTCCCATATATAATAGAATAAACCAGTGTGAAAGAACCTTGCAGTTCGGTATAAAGTTTTGCATCTCGTACAAGAGTATGACGATAAATTGCATCTGAAATACAAATAAAAATTAGATATGCCATTCAGATGTACCATTAATTACTAATCCTGAGATCGAATATCGATCGCGCGTAGATCCGCGATTTCGATATCATGATATTTTCGAGATTCGACGAACGACGAGTTAATTGTGTATTGACGATGTTAATTATTGGTGTTTTTATACGCGCGAGCCACGCCTAAGGTGAGAAGACAGCGCGAACGCAAGTAATGCGAATTTAAGTCGAAGATTGCTGAAAAAATGACTCATACCATTTGTATCAAGGTTAGGTAGCGTTTCAACTCTCCAACAGTTTTCTGAATTTTCGGTCCGCACGCCGCCAGAAAGTAGTATATGTACATTAAGATATGAACAAAGCTGTTTATAAGAGGTATAAACAGTATGGGTACAACACAAGCGTATCTTAAGACTATCCATGTCAAAAGCAAGGTAGTTGTGTGATGATACAAGTGCAAACCTGACACTTGCTTGTTTTTTTTTCTTAAGATGAATATCATCGTTTCTACACAGTCAAATATTTTTAATATCATGTAGTACCACGAGGTATTTATCAGCTGCAACAGAAATCGGACAGTTTGTTAATGGCATTGTTATATCATCTTCTGTAGAAAGATAAATGCGAAGACAGTAAACAACGTATTAGATRTATAAATTAATTTTWTACTTTTCTCGTAAGATCCAAAATTTATTCGCTAAAATTACAAGAGCGCAAGAGCGTTCCTCTTTCGATCTGATCTTTCAGTTCTCTCGATCCACGCAGTTTTCTCGTGCACGAACTTTTTAGATTGACTGGCGCCATTTCTCCGTCTCCAAGGTTAAATTTCTCGCGAGRTCTTTTGAAATCAATTCTTGCAAGTAGTGTGAAACATTACGCCTTGCGATTGCACAACGCCGAGCACAACGAATCATTTCAGCGACTTTGATGTTCTTTTTCAACTGGAACGCGAAAAAAGCGCAATACCCCTCGTCAGAGGCATACCGTGTATGTATCTGTTTTTGGAGGTTAGGTTAATCCCGCCATCAGTTCGTACAATGTCTTGAAAGCGCAATGTCGACACWCAGAAATCAGAAACAGATCGAGAGTGACCGAAAGTGATCAAAAGTAACCAAATTTTCGGGGTAAGCGATAAAAGTAAGGAATTAATTTGTATATCTAACATATAACATACGATATGTTGATATTCATTCAATAACGCCAAAAATACCTCGCGAAAAGTTATGCCTTAATAAGAAATTCTTTCTTATTGACGTTATATTCTCAATATCCGGTAAGAAAGTCGAATGAAAAATTGGCTTCGAATTGCTTGCAATTCAAGTCGCATTTCGTCCCCACGATAAAATGATTTAGAATGTTTATCAGCGGATGCTTAGCGTATTTGCGAATAGGTACATGCCATACATCATGATATACAGTCGATACTATGCTTCATGCTCAACTTATTACCCCTATTGTAACATCATTGACGGTAAAGTCACCAACCGGGCACAGAAATAACTTCGTACGCGTAAACATGCCGGCTTTGAGATAGCCATACAATACAAATGAATTTAATAGGATTTGAGCAACATTGTATATTTGTATGAATATCTTTAATGAATATGCTGGCCGGTTTTTCATGAACTGTAGAAGAATAAATACGACGCCGAGATACGTGAGTATTATAAGCGGCACTTGATAAGAGGAGGCCACCAACGATAGATCGGCTGCTCGTTCATCTGAAAATTAAATAGGCACATTGAGATAAATCTAGATCTACACAAATTAAGCGAGAACAGGAATGTTATTTTGACAGCTGCTCGGAGCGAGACGCGACGTTCACGTCTATGCTTTCACTTCTTGTGACTGGTATTATACTTGTATCTAAATTCCTTCGATAGATCAAAGCGTAAGACCAATTGATACGGCATGATATCTGCCCAGTTCTGCAAGATCACTCGTCAATCTAGAGATGTATGTATCGTGCTCGACACATGAAGCTAATGCGCTATGCGTATATACGCAAGACTGTCAAGCATGTATTTCACGAACTTCGAGGAATTTGAAAATCTCGTAATTTCACTTAACAAGTGTCACATTTTGTCCGATCTACAACAATCAAGTCTCGCACAAACTTTTCACAACAATAACAATAGTTCTCCGATAACAGCGCAACGACGGTCTGGCAGTTTCCTCGCGTTCGAATCTCTAATAATTCGTGTCCTCGGGTATCCCGAGAATTAGCGATCACTATTCTGTGGGTTACGAGTGTGCAAAATATAACTAACGTATCTTTCAGATACGGGGTAATATTTACCGAAATTTTCTRTCCATAGTTGCAGTAGACCCATGATGAATGAAGTACAATCGATGATTTTGCGTCTGAATTTCCTAAATTGATTTCCCTTCCCGATTGCTATATCCAATTTTTATGATGAAGTAGCCGCAACACATATAACCAGTTACTATAACAACAACAGCCTATTCTACGCAATAACATAGGTTTCACCGTACTTATACTGGATCGTAATGTGTACTTTGTACCTCTAAACTTGTAACATTTATGCAAAATATCCATGCAGAAATTAAGTGACTTGGCAGAATCAACTTTGTTAMAGCAYCTTGGATGATTCACTCGACACTGTTTTAATATTTATTTATTRCCGGTTCGAKTARGTGTGWTCGRTAAAAATGAGAGTCGTAGATAACAAACTAACTTCCTTTTAATCTTCAAATAAATAGTTTATGAATAGTTTATGAATACAGTATATGGATACTTACTGCAACTAACAAATGTGCGACTTTTGCCCCTGGACTCGCAGGACATTGAGTACATCGAGTTTTTTCGCAAAGCACTGGGTTTTCCTACTGGTAATGCACGGGAAAAATCCTAGGTTTTGGGAATAGTCGAGCGATAACAGCGCTTTTGTTTCGTCAACAATAGCAATAGACCGTTCATTTCAGGTTTGTTACTCATATTGGATTTAGGTTTGATACATCGAGAATATTCTAAGAAAATAACATCTATAAGCATGCTTAACAAACTTTAATCATAGTTTCTAGCTTTGATGTAAAATAATGATAGATATAATATATCATTATGCGAATAGGATGAGTAATTATTTTCCTGGATCACTTTATTTTCGTTTAATTAATTTTATTAATTTATCTATATCATTCCCAGTTGGAAGTGATCCGCCCAGATTCACCCGACAAGTTCCATTTCTTCTTCGCGTCTTAATTTTTTTTTTTATATTCAATATGATATCATATTTATGTTTATTATTCAACTATTTAACGCCATGACCGTCGCTGATTCCARTGTATCGGATATGATTATACATATGCATAAATCAACATTCGTTCATGACCTCAAGGGTCACCGCGAATGAAATGATATGGTTCTATTTTTCTACTCATCAGACTACATTAGCATTCCTTCATTTCGTTTTTGTTCAATGGTACATCAACATGTTTTCCACACATTTGCCGTGATCGGAATTGCGATTGACGCGATCTACTAATTCCACTGTCGCGATACGTTTTAAGCCGCTCGATAAGCATTCGAGTTACCCCGCTCGAATCTATCGAATTTCCA
>JAHMML010000103.1:0-49527 GCA_020341155.1 Eciton burchellii
GGGGGGGGGGGGGGGGGGGGGGCATTAAACGCTGGAAAGGGAGGACGGAGCCGTTAGCGTCCAGGGTTCTGCGGCGGGCGCGTTCCCCGAAAACCAGCGAGATCGATCGCTCGGAGCGTTCGATCGTCGCGAATCCCCCCCCCCTCCTCTCCCGCCACGAGAAGGGCTATCCTCTGTCCTCCGCAACGAGTTTAATTCGCAAAATTCCTGACCCTACGGATCTAGATAATTGAATATAATTAAACGTAATAAATWGCACGCACACACACACACACACACACACATACACACAGATATAGCATACGCGTACATAAACACGTGCTTTGCGAAAGGTTACGGATCGCGGGACATAAACACGGCAGGCGGCCATGCTTTTCCCGACTTTGCATCGCCGGGTAATACGCGAAACTCGTTTCGCTCCGTCCGGGAGTGAAAACGGCGATCCCCGAGTGCCGAGGATGCCGTGGCCGTCACCGGACGCGGCCACCCCCCTTCCCCCTACCCCCCTTCCCTCCCCTCCCCTCTTCGCCGTGGCTTTTTGGTAAACGGCGCGACGACCGGGCTCTCTCGGGCGCGCCCGCACGAGCGAGCGAGCGCGTTCTGCCTCGGCCACCGATCCGGTATGCCCACGGATTTGGTATAAATAGCAGCACGACGTGCCCGCGCGAGCGGCTCTCTCGTCCGCCCCGGGCCCCGCGCGCCCCGCCGCGACGCCGGCTAATAGACAACGATAGCCCTTCTTCCGAGAGGCAGCTGCGCCTCTCCCTCTCTCTCTGTCGCGTTCTCGGGCATCTCCGCGCCGTGTGATCTCGACGCGCGAGAAGTCGTCGTCGACGGCTCGAGAGAGAGGGAGAGAGAGAGAGTGTCTTCTAATTTCGTGCGGAGAAGCGCAAACAGCTGTCCCGCGATCAAACTGTCGCCCGGCACTTAATCTCCAAACTGTTTTATCTCCGAAACTCGCGCATTCTTCCGACACGACCGAGACCTCGAGGCATCGAGCGATCCGTTTCTTCGTGGATTTCGTTCGCGCTCGCCATAGCGACAGCGTTCGTAAGAAGCGCGCGCGCGCGCGCGCGCGCGAATCACGTCCCGGCAAATATCGGGAATACTTGAAACCATTGACAAATCGGTTTACCCCGTCCCGCTGTGTACAAACGTACATTACTATAAACCGCTTACTATAGCGTTAAGGATCAAGCGTGGATAAGTACGGGCGCGCGTGCGCGCTGTTGCATCGCCGGATAAAACGAAATCTGGATTTAATGTGTTCTCTCGGCTTAATGAAATCGTACGTGGTAAATATCCCGGGCGATCCCGGCTGAAAATCTATTTTAAAGGACGCGCTATTTCCACGTCGTTTTAGTAAATCTCCATTTGACGAGGACGAGGTATTTGGTATGAAAATAAATCGATGCTGTAAATCTCGTAGCGCGATTTAGCGCGAAATTGGGGATAATCCGTCCCCGGCAGCCCAGCCCCCGAACAAATCATCGGGTTTTATTTTCGTGCCTCGGCATTTAAAAATATTAAACCGGGCGCGCGCGCGCGCGCGCGCGCGCGAGGGGGGGAGTCTTATCGCGAGGAAGAAGAGAAAGAAAGGAGAAGAGGCGAGAAAGGATATTTCTCTATCGTACTACCCCGCGCGGAAATATAACGTTTCTAGTTATTACCCCCCCTCCCCTCCCCTCCCCTCCCCGCCCTCCCCGTTACCCGGAACTCTCGCCGGGTCACATGCCCGTGATTCTAGTTGAAATTAAGCGGCGAGCGTTATCTCTTCACGCGTACAGCCCCCTGTCCAATATCCTTTTAATTTCCCACGTGAGTCGCCTCTTCAATTAACCCCGCCGTAAAATTTTGACCGAGGCGCCGCCGCGGACATCGGGACTTCGTTAAGGAAGTCCGGGGACCGGGGGGACCGGGAGCATTATATAATATTTGGGCTATACTCGTAGGAGCTGCCGCGGCGGCACGATTGAGTGAAATCTAATCTTCCGCGAGCCTTCCGTAAAATCGGCGGATCTCACAATTGCCGCGCAATTTTACAAACGAGCGAGAGCCCCGGGAATCGAAGCCTCTCTCTTTATTTCCCCCCCCCCTCCCCCCGCGCCTCTCCCGAAGGAGGTTCGTGTGTAACGCCTGGCGCGCTCGTTACCGGTTCCTGACTTATTAGTCCGCTCGCGGGTTCCGCTTTGCGCGCCAAGAAACACGCAATCGCGCGGTGGACCATATGGCACATTGCTCGTTTCTCACGTCTTGCTTCTTATCGCCTCATCTCTCTCTCTCTCTCTCTGGCTTTCCTTACTCTTGCCGCGCTATCATCCCCATCAGACGGCCTTAATGATTACTCGTGGCTGTTGCACTCGCTCGGAGGCGAGCGAGCGATCAAAGAGTGACTTTTCAAACGCACCGAAGGCGCATCGAACAATGAACGGAGAACTTTGCTCGGACGACGATTGATGTTTGATGACGCGAGAAATTTCACGCTAATTGAAAATTAGCCGAGGAGAAGCGGATGACGATGTCGCAGCAGTCGTTTCCGCGTGTGACGAATGTATAACAGTGGCGAGCCGAGTAGCGGAAATTATTGAGATTACAAAGGATCGGCGATTTTTATCGTCTGGTCGCTTGGTCTCCCGGAAACGGCAAGGAGGAGAAAAAAAAAAGAGAAACAGGAGAAAAGGGAATAATTGAAAGACCCCCTGGCCGATCGACGCGAATAAAGCGGTCGGACGGACGCGGAAGAAATGCGTCGGCTAATCAGTCTTCTAGATCTCGATAGTTTTCTAGCTTCCAGCCCGTCTTCCGTTTACCTCTCTCGCTCCCCTATCTAGATTCAGCCGTCCGCCGCAGGGCGAGAAATATACCGGGGCGCGCAGCCCCCGGTCTTATCTTGAATCTTGGCGTTTATTCGTTTATCGGTACCCATTCCGGGCCGGCTCTCGGAGCGCAGGGCGTGCGATTCCATTCGCCTTGACGTACGTAGACTCGCATGAAAGGAAGCGGCAATTTGTATCTGCAACTCCAGCTCTGTTCCATCGCCGGGCCGGGCCGACACCTTTGGAAAACTTGACGCGGCTCACCCGCGGCGGGATAAGTTCTGACGGAAGTTGTCCGACGATGAGGCGGCTATCGCGCGGACTATGAACGCTGGGCGGGATTATTCGTACCGAAAACCTTCGGAAACGCACGTGGCGTGTGTCGGGGGATCAGCCCCGGGAGATTCGCGCTTCGTGTTCACGCCAAGATCGACGGACGCTGAATTAAAATCGGCCGGCGATCGAACCGCCGAGTTCGGGGAGGGGAAAAAAAAGAAGAAAGGAAGAGGGAAAAAAAAAGAAGTAATTCGCGACTCGCGGAAATAATATGCGCGAGTCGTATACCCGCTGTATTCTCGCTGTACAACATAAATACAGTATCTCGCACCCGGCGCGCTGTACACACATTGCATAAATTAACGAAGCCGGCGAACAACCGGGCTGGGCAAATTTACACAGCCACGTAGAATATTTGTCCATACGTGAAAGCTTTCACTGGAATAACTTTTTAGCCCGCCATGAAGAGAGAGGAGAGGAAAGAGGGGGGGGGGGGGAAAACGCCGGCGCACGGAACGCGCGTTCTACACGACGTGTGCGTTAATGCGTACACGGAATTCCTTCGAGTGGAACAAGAATTATCCCTCTACGGATATCTCCGGACCCCGCGAGCGCGCGGGGCTCCAGGGGGAGCGGAGGTGGCGGGGGGGGGGGGGGATCGAAAATGAAGAATCCGGCCGAGTGGCGCGCGAGAGAAACTCTGTTTTCAACATCAATTTACGCCCACGTCCCATGCGCGCGCGAGCGCGCGCGCTGGATTAAGTTAGGGATATTAAGAAAGGAGAGACGCGACCGCATATTCGCCCAATTGTAATTCGACCCTTGCACTTTCCCTCGCCGTCTCGACCTCTCGCCTCCTCGCCCTCCGGGATTCTTGGTTCCTTCCGCGAAACGCCCCTTGTGCCGAGGCTACTTGACGCTCCTATGGGGATTACCCCTCGGTTGCCGAGGGTTCCGAAAACAGAGAGAGAGAGAGAGAGAGAGAGAGAGAGAGGGAGTATTGTCGGGAAAATATCTTTTTCCACCCTGCCGTAACGTTTTCCTCGCCGGTGCCATTCCGCGAAATGAGAGAGAGAGAATGGGAGAGGCGGATGGAATGGCGGAGGGAAAAACGAAGTAGCTCAAGTTTATTGATGGTGGCCGCGGGAAGCCCCTCAGGACGGGGAGGGATCTCGTCGGAGGGATCGAGACGGGTGGGAGAAAGAGAGTGTCTTTCCCTTTTCCGTATTTCCCTCCTTCCCTTCCGCGGATCTTTTCATCCCCCGTTTTCTGGCGCGCCGCACGCCTTCGGTATCGTTTCCCTCCGTCTTGCGGAAACGCCGCGGGTAGCTCGCTCCGGCCCTCGAATCGATCGATTATCCGAAGAAGCTGTTGTTACGATTACGCGTTCCCTCTCTCTCTCTCTCTCTCTCTCTCTCTTCCCCTCGTGGCACGCCAAGTTCCGTAGCCGGGTCAGCACGCGATAACGCTGCCGGGACGAGTATCCACCGAGCAAGACCGGTTCGGCCAGAAACAAACGACTACCGTAAACTCCCCCTCTCTATTCATTCCTCTCTCTCTCTCTCTCTTTCTCTTTGGCTCTCTCTCCTCCCTTGCTACCTGACTGGCGGAGAATAGCAGGTACGAGCGGGGCAACGCAGGCTTCCTATTATGAGATACGATCGAGCCACGCTACGCGATCGCACCACTGGCGATGGATTGATTTCTGTCGTGTCGCCATTAACGCGCGTTTTCCCCACATTGTACCACGGACACTTTGCCCCAGTATCCCTATACCGGCGGTTTCCAGCACTGAACAACGCGCACCCCGCTCGATCGTCGAATCGAGCCCCCGGACGGCTTTACGTTGACGTTTGCGTATTCACCGCGCGGGAATAAAGAGGCTTTTCACCCGGAAATGGAAACGGTTCCTCGCATCTCTGCGAGATGAGAAATAACGTCGGGCGATTTCGGGAGAATCGATTCTCGCCCGGACAACCTTATCCGGGCATTAGCGGCAGAAGTTAACACTTGGATGTCCTCGTGCACGATCGCGCCCGTCCGCATAACGCAAACATCCAACATCGCGTGATCGATAAACGAGCGGCGTTCCTGTCTCATGCCCGCTCACTTCACACCCCGTCAACGAGGGAGGAGAGGAATCGTCGAGGCGCGAGAGGAAAAGAGACCAGATCACCGGCCAGACATCCATCTCCTTCCTGCGTGACGCGTGTCTGCGACTCGTCGGCGAGGCGCACTCGTGATTAGGCGTATCGCGCGCCCCAGTCATCACGTAGGATAAGCAGCCTCCTCGTTCCGGAGGATTTCCACGAAGACTCGGCGATCGTACTTTATGGCGAGCTTCAAGGTGAACAGCAGACCCGTGGGGATTCGTATTTCTCACTCGGTCGTCATGAGCGCGCGGCCATTCCTTCCGTCGACATGTGCTTGCGTTAATCCGTGAGAGTTTCACGCTACGCGGCAAAGTGTCGCCTTGCCGCGCGCCGACCGCCTTTGTTCCCGACCCTACGGGGCCTATAAAATCCTCATTTCGAGCTACAGGCGCGGCACGGACACCCGTTTTATTTCGGGAACCATGTACACACACACACACACACACACACACACACACACACACACACACGTATATATATATATTTTTTTGTTTCGCTCGGGCAACTTGTCGGCTTTTTTGTCATCCTCCGGCGTCCAGGCAGGACGACGGGGGCGGATTTCCGCGCGGGACCACTCGCGAGTCGCCGGATGCGACACAGGTAGTAACGCAGTCGACGTCATGTCGAACACGAACGGAAAATGCTGGTGTGCATCTGCAGTTTGCGCCGCAGTTTCTAACCGTATGTAATTTCATTGCACGATCCCGTGACATATCCCGATGGAAAAAGATGGGAAAAGCCTCTCCTAGGCTGCTAAACGTTTCATCGTCGTCCGGGCTTGAATTATTAAGACGACGAGGATCGCGTTGAATGGAGGCGCGCGCGAGATCCAAGCACAGACAGCCGCGTTTCAGCGTCGATTAGCGGCGAGGCTGGTTAACTCAATTTTCCTCTCCGCATCTATATTACACAAGTCTGCGAGGGAGACAGACGACCGGGCCGAGATCGTTCAATTCACGCCGCTCGCGCCCCCAAGATTCCCGCGTCTCAGAAACAATGCGTCGGCGTGCCTCTTACATCCATGAAGACGTTGGACATTGATGCAGGCGCTGCGTGGATGACCGCGAATCTGCTGTGAATCGTTGCATACAGATTACTCTCGTTCATTCGCACGAATGAAGGGATACAGAG
This sequence comes from Eciton burchellii, assembly GCA_020341155.1. Classification (NCBI taxonomy): domain Eukaryota; kingdom Metazoa; phylum Arthropoda; class Insecta; order Hymenoptera; family Formicidae; genus Eciton; species Eciton burchellii. The sequence continues at coordinate 6,377 of JAHMML010000103.1, forward strand.
CTCGCATCCTCCGCGCGGATATCAGAAGAAATCTCACGGATAGCGTGATTTCGCCTCCAAGAAGAACGCGTCGGAGAAACGGGACAAGGAATGGGATAGCAGAATCGCCGCGGTTCCCTTATCGGTTCGAATCTCGCGTCTGTCCCGGCATCTGTCCGTTCCATCTCCCGTGCATGCCGCTCATCCGGCACGTCAACGGGCCAAGTGGTCTCTCTTTTGCGTGAAATTATTGGCCGGCCATCTCCCAAGTGAGAGAGAGGACTCGTCGCAGCTGTCCCTGCCAGGCTGAGAGCCTGGCTGCGAGGCGGCGAGGAGGCAATTGGCAAGCCTGAGACCCGACAGAGTCCTTTATGCGTCGAATTCCCGGAACGATGCTCGGAGGGTAGCTCGCGCTCCATCCGAATATCATCCCTCCGCCAGGCGAGCGAGCGCTGTCGCTTCCGCGTCCTTGGCGCGTCCTCGGCTTCTCCGAAGAAATATCTACCGCACGTAGGTGTCGAGTCCGTATCCGCCGAAGCTAATCCCTTCCGGCTTGCAGCCCAGCTGTCATTCCGCCCGTCTTCCGGTCGCTCGATAGCGACCGGAACAACGATCGACGAGAACCGGCTCGGCCGATTATCCTTTATGCTCATGTCGGGATTCCCCGAACAGTGTACGTAGATCTGCCTAGCGGGCTGCGCAAAGGGGTGGGGATGGCAGCGCACCGTCAAGCCACTCGATCACTCAATTAGGCCGCGTTGTTGGTAGGCGTGGCCCTCCGACGCACTCGCGCGCATATATCACCGACGAACACGCCGAGGACGAGACGCGCTCGGCGGAGGACCGCGACGCCGCCCCGTGCAGACGGCCACCCCTGCACACAGGGTGGCCCGGACAGTCGGTCCTTAGCCGTGACAGATCTGCGCGAGGGGGAGGGGACTTTTACAATCGCGAACGGTGGCTCGTTTCCGATCCCGAGTTGTCGATTGTCTCCTCATAAATAATAAGTCTGCCGTTTGAAGATGTTGGCTTTGGCGCTAACGGAGATTGCCCAAGCTCGGTGTATCGGTGTTACACCAGCGAGGGGATGACCAAACACCCTGTAGAGAACACCCGACCCCCCCCCCAAACCGGCTGGTGGTTGTCCCCCAAACAACACGCGGACCTACCGACATTTTCGATCACTGACGGCCGATGGCGCCGCGGCATGAATTCGGCCCGACTGTCCGATTAATTAACTCGTCCTGTACGCGGCATTAACTCGTAAAGAACCGTCACCGCTGTCGGCCGCGCGCGGTAACATTTTTCTCACCCACTGTCGGCCCGTGCGCGCGTGTACCTCTGGCGCGACACCGAAATGCGCTTACACGGCAGTTTGTTTAGCGCGCGCTCGAGGGTGGCCTCGCGATTATTTCGTACACCCTGGCGGGGTGCACGGGCGCGCCGCTCTCGCTCTAAAAGTGCCCTCGGATATCGTGGCGGTGCGTCTTCCTACTCTAGCAACCGGTAGAGCATCCCCCTCTCCTCCCCACTCCCCCCCCGGTATATTTATGCCTCTCCGCGCACCCCTGCGCATCCCACTTCCAGCGGACCGGTTCTCGTTTTCCTGCGCCCAGTCTCGGCCTGCTATTTGCGCTTAAGCAGGATAAACGAGTGGGAGGGGGAGGGGGAGGGGGAGGGGGTTACCGGTAAACTCAAATTTAGAAATAAACGATCGGACAGCAGGGGATGTCGATGGAAAGATTGATCGCAATGATGCCAAGAGATAGCATTTCGACCCAAGGCGTGTACAACACAAGAGAAATTAGCTACATACACATATATATATATGTGTGTGTGTGTGTGTGTGTGTGTGTGTGTGTGTGTGTGAAGCGCTCGGAGCGGAAACTGTGTTGGAAAGTTGGAAACTCGTTTCAAAGTCGGGCTCAGGTCGCTCTATACACAATGGCGAGCGGAAGCATCGCTCGCGCGGTTCCTTCTTTCGATTCCCGTCGAACGGCAAGGGTGGAAGGAAGGGCGGGCCGCCATCGCGACCCTCATAAAATTAAATGGCACGCGGGAAACGGACGGGAGAGAACGACGTAGCTACGATGTAAAACCGCTTCCGCTCCGCCATCGGCCGTCGAGTCAATCGGACAATCCGATGCTGAAATCGCGATCGATATTTTCCGGCCGGGCGAGTCCGACTTCCTTCCCTCCGCGTATAAATTCTACTTCCGAAGCTGCTACCCTCCCCCTCCTCCGTTCGATGCGCGTTCGACGCATCGGCTTATCGAGTTTCCGGCGTCGCTCGAATCGACGCTGGGAAAGCGCTCCGGCTATCTCTCTCTTTCCAGAAACGCGAATGAGACTCGTGTCTTCGGCTCGCGCGCGCCGCGACGAACCGATACCGCGCGTGACAAATGCGACTCGATCCTACGATCGCGCTCCCTCCCTCCCTCCCTCCGACCCTTTTCGCGTCTCTCAATCTAATCCGAATAGCTCGTAGCCCGAAATGCACGGTAAATTCACCGAGATTCGACGTTACCAGCGGCTTTATGCGCTTTTAAACTCGGCCGGGTCGCGTCCGGATGGCCGGCCTTTCGCCGTTCCTCGGCTTACGATCGATTCGTCCGTACGGAAATTTTATACCGCCTTTCGCCGCCTCGTCCACTCGACCCTCTCTCTCCCTCCCTCTCTCTCTCTCTGTCTCTCGACACCGCAGACGTAATAATAAACATTCGCAGTCGCGGGCCGGTCGGGCTTAGGCGAAATATTTATGCGACGAGGACGCGGCATAAATTCAACGGCGGTTTCGTTGTACATAATAACGAGTACGGCAATGATGATGATGATGATGTTGATGAGGATGGCGATAACATTTTTGACCCGTGGGTTGGATGCGCAAGCCGGAGGGACCTCTTTCAAGTCTTGCGGTGGCCGCTTGTTTTCATCATCTGTATCGTACGATCAAATCTCTCTTCGTTCCGCTTAAACTTTGCACTAACTCTTCCTCTCCCTCCCTCCCTCTCAGCCGCTGCCAACGCGGTTGCGGTAGCGCAAATTAAATTTTGGGAAACTTGTCTTTTACTTTGCTTTAAAATTTTTAGTTCTCGCAATCTTTCGTGACGAGACCACAAAGGGAGTCCTCGCAAATAGAAAAGTTTCATCGTCCGTTCCATTCCGTCAGCGAAACCGACAACAATAAAATCTCCCCCCGGCTATCGGCCAGAGGGGGAGGCGAGAAAGGGAGAAGGGAAAGAAAAGCAAAAAAAAAAAAAAAGAAAGAAAGAAAAAAAAAAGAACGGAGGAAAGAAAGAAGAGAAGAACGACGGGACGACGGGAAGATGGGAAAATGGGATAATGTCTCAAGTTCCCGGCTCTCCGGGGGGGGGGGGGGAGAGATATCTTTTCTGCGCATAATTCCGGGACCCTTTTACCCTCCCCACAGAAGGGGAGGAAAGGCAGCGGGGGAGCGGGGGAGCAGTGCTCGACGAGCACGACGACGACGACGGCGATGGGCGGTGGGCGATGGACGGCATATCATTGGCGCGATACGCGCGATGCGCGATTCTACGATCGCCAAGAGCGGCGTGCCTCCTCTCGCGGGGAGCGGAGGGATCGAGAGATGCGCGAGAGAGTTTAGGCGAGTATCCGGTACATCGTGCATCGTGTATCTCGCTCCATTTACACGGTTGCTCGCGGGCATCGATTATTTAGCAATCACGGTGTTCCGCATCGTGCGCGGCCACTCTTGCCTCTCTCTGTCGTCCCCTTTTCACCTTTTCTCTCTCCGGTAATGGCTCCGCCGGCTCCTCGTCCGGCTCCGTTGTCTCTCTCTCTCTCTCTCTCCCCCCCCCTCCTCCTCCTCCTCCTCCTCGCTGCGTCTCGTTCTCTCCCGTTTTGGCCTGGAGGTCCGCGCGCTCCGGCCGACGCGTAGTCTGCAGGAATTTTTCGCCCAGCAGCGTGCATATCGTTACGGAATAATGCAACGGTAAGCGCCCCGGATAATGACACGCGCGCGCGCGCGCGCGCGTGTGTGTGTGCGCACGTAGCTATGTATGCATGCGCGCCGGCCGCTCCTCGCTCTCTCGCAAAAATCGAAGATTCTATCTCTCGAGTCCGGCCGAGGATCGCGGCCCCCGCGAGCAGCGTCGCGGCGAAAAATATCTCCCTCCTCGCCTCCTCCTCCTCCTCCTCCTCCCCCTCCGCCCGGTGTACGGTGAACCAGTTGCCGGTACTGTGGCAGCGGGGAGCAACGCTCGCCCTCGCGATCTTCTCGCGCGCTTTTCGCAGGGGTATTAATTATCGCGCAGCTAGGAACGCGTCGCATTCGGGGAAAGGGGCGATCGTTCAGCGATTCCGCTTTAACGGCATCCGAGGTAACCCGCCGCGCCGTAGGTAACGATACTAACGATTTTACGACTTACGGAGCTACGCGACTCGTAAAATCCTGTCGTTTCCCGCGCCGCGCGCGCCACGTGGATGATCCTCTTATCGGATCCGGATTCGTAATCGAGCCGGACGATGACCGGCGTGAAATTGGGTCGGGTCGGGGGTTGGCCTTAATTTTTTTCCCTTCACGCGGGTTCGGGGGTATCCCGCGGGGAGGCGGGAAGATGGGTTTGAGAATGCAGTATCGGAGTATCGGAGTAACGCTAATTCGCTAGATGCCCCGGCCTTCTGATTAAATTCGCCGACAGAGGCCGCGATAGAATCAATACGCGATGGAGAGCAAACGCAGCTCAACGTAAAATATGCATTGTTATTCCCTGTTGCGAGATTCCCGTCTCTGGGCTTGCCGCAGCGTTCGCTTTGTACGCCGATTCTCTTCCGATGCTCTCGTCGAGCATCGAAATGACTCCCGTGAATTCCGCGCGTTTGGCTTGCGAGAAGTAAGGCGGTCGAAATAGTTGATCGCCTCGACGCTTAGCTGTCGCGATAATTTCGGAGCAGTCTCTCTCCTCCCCGATTTTCCGCTTTCCGCTCAGGCATAAATATCTCAGCGGCTCTCTGCAAAATGACGACGTCGTCATTACATGCCCGGAGGAGCGAGGAGCGTTCTCCGCACGGATCTCCGAGCGCGATGCTGCCAGTCGGAGGATTAATCGGCGCAAGAACCTTAACGTGCCGATAAAACGCGCTCGGACTCGACCGTCGTCGTCGCGAGGCTTTCCCGGCTTTCCCGGAGCACCCTCGAGCATCGTATTCGACGGCAATTAGCCCGCCGTCGTGGCGGCATAAAATCCGCGCGTAGGATCGCGGCGTGGCAAGTTTTTCCCGACGCGGGACGTCGCGGCCGATAAATCCGGGGTAATTACGAGAGCTCTTATCCCGCGGGAGATAGCTGGCGCTCCGATTCCTCTGCCTGGCATTCAGAATCGTCCCGACGCGGAACGCGCGAGCGGTGCGCGCGGCGTCAAAGCGGGCTATCGATAACGCTTCGACGCCATGCTCGGAGGCGTTGCAAAAGGCAAGAGAAAGCTGCAGCTACCCCGGACGTGGCCGGGCTGCGCGACGGCATGCAGCGCATACTCATTTGAATATAAATTACGCTCGCCGAGCCGTGAGCGGCGGCGGCGGCGGCGGCGGCGGCGGTTTGTCCGGTTATTGTTCCGGCGAGATTCCCCCGCACGAGAGGATACTACTTTACGTCGCCTTAAAGACCGTGCTGGGATTCTCTTTTTCCAATCGCCGTCGTTCCTAGCGGACGACCCCCGCCGCGACCCCCGCGCGCTCCCGTCCTTTCGCGCCGCTCGCGCTTGGCGCGGAACGCGCGGGATTAACCCCAGGGTTCAGCGCAACGAGCGTGGCGGGGGGTTCCGGGGATTCACAATCGGGCTCGCGATTGCGAGCCGGCTGTATCTCCCGAGCGTGGCGAATTTTGCGAATGCATCGCCGCTGCCGATGACGATTGCAGCGCGGGGAAGCGAGATTACACGCCGCGGCGATAGTGTAGGATGCGTTCACCGTGCTAATCCAGCCCGTTGCTGAAGATCGAGCGACTGCTCGGCCATTAGCCAGCGTACGGCGTGCCGTACCGTATTTCCGCGCGCGCGCGCGCGCGCACGCACGCGTATCGATATCGTGGAGCGCTCCAAACTTGTCTTTCCTCTCTCTCTCTCTCTCTCTCTCTCTCTCTCTCTCTCTCTCTTTCTCTCTTTCTCTCTCATGGTCTACGCGTTACCGCGTAAGATAAGACGATCTTTGTTTCGCTATCGCGTGCTCGGCCATTAACGAGACGGGATTCCGTGCTCTCGGCTTTCGAGTAGCGAGCCGAGTCGCCTGAATTTATCCCACGTTTGAGCAGGTAAGAGCGTTTTGTCGGCATCCGCGCCGCGCATGCGCAATTAATGCGACGCGAGACCACGCGGAGACGCTCAACGCCGCGAGACGGCAAGAGCGAGCTTTACGAGCCGCGGCGAGCCGCAGCGTATCTTCTCTCTCTCTCTCTCTCTCTCTCTCTCTCTCTCTCTCTCTCTCTCTCTCTCTCTCTCTCTCTCTCTCTCTCTTCTAAATCATCTTCCCCAAAGTGTAATTCCAGCGCGCACGAAACGATCAATCGAATCTATTGTTCGCGGTACCGTTACCCTGGAGCAGCCGTCCTTGTTTGATCGGCCGTTCGGGTATCGGGCGGCTCGGGACGATTGAAAATAATCTATCGACGTTCACGTCGCGAGTACGTCGGCCGGAAACGGCTCGCGCTCTCTCTCTCTCTTTCTCTCTCTCGCTCGAGTCGGAACGGTGGCCCCGTCTCCGCCGGAAACGCGGCCGCGTCCATCATTTTCCTTTTTTATCAGCGAATTATCCGTTCGTCGGTCCGTCCTGCGGGTCACTGCGTGCGCGATTGCTGTATTTATACGCGATGAGACTGTACGCGTCACGGGATAGTTTCAGGAAAGAGCGCGGCGCGGGCGAGCCACGAGTCGTAAACCACTCGGCTAAAACGCGGCGCGCGGATTAAGCTCGCGGTGGCGTGACGTATAAATCCGAAATTCGCAGCGGGACGCGGGCGCGCTTGTAATTCTGCGAGATCCCGAGAGCGAGAGCTGCGGGAGAACGAGAGAGAGCGAGAGCTGCGGGAGAACGAGAGAGAGCGAGAGAGAGAGAGAGAGAGAGAGAGAGAGAGAGAGAGAGAGAGAGTGGGGCGGGGGGGGGGGGCGACACGGAGTAGTTGAAGCGACTCCGCTTATCCTTTTCCCTCCCTCCCTCTCTCTCTCTCTCTCTCTCTCGCCCCCACCATTTGTCCCGCTCTCTGGTCTGGTGCAACGCCGTTGCTCCCCCGACATATTTGGGATTCAGCTCGGGCGCTTATATTTTGGAAGCACTTTCGAAAGTGCGCCGGACGGATTCCGGTGATTGACAGTGACGCAACTGCGAGAGAATGAGCGGCGCGAGAATGAGCCGAATGGAACGAGAGCGAGACGAAGAGAGGACGGACGGACGGCCAGCAACGAGGGCGAACTTGATGCAGCCAGCCGCGGCACGTATCGCCGCACGGTTCGGCCTGATGAAATAAATGAGCACCAGCGGGCGCCGACGGTCGCATCTTAATGAGGCGACTGTCGCACAATGAGCCTAGCCAATCAATTGCACGCAACGGAGCGGGCGGCCGTGGTGCGTTTCGTGCTTGGTTAGCGCGCCGCGCGCGCGCTCGTGTCGCGATGATACGTGCGCGCCGGTAATATTATTGGCGCGATCGCCGAGCCCCGGCGCAATCATGATCACGCGACCGAGAAGAGCGCGCGCGCGAGCGTTAATTGTTTTCCAGAAGAGTCCGTAACGTTACACGGTGAGCGCTACGAGCGCGCGGAGCCTCCGCCGGATCGGGAATCCCCCTCGTCCTTACTCTTTAAGATTTAAGATCGCGATTTGAAAAGTGTACGCGCGCGATTGAATTAAAAGGGGCGCCGCAGGCGAATCGGCGGCGCCATTTCGCGTCGGATCGCGGATCTCGATATGCGCCGCGCATATCCTCAATCGATTATCGATCCGCCGTTAAATCCGGCGCTAACGGTGGGGGAGCTGCGGCACGCGGCGCCGCGTCGCGGCGGGTCTGCTGAATCCTAACGCTAAGTTATTCCGCTTGTCAGCGCGCTCCCAAGAGAGCGTCGCGAATAGAATATGACGCCCACTTGTACAACCCGTCTCTACATTCATTCCCATTTTTACTCCCACGCCCCGTCCATTCCCATGCAAGAGCGAGCGCGCATGTCTCTCATCTCGACGACCCGTTCGGGGGCGTTTCTCTCTCTCTCTCTCTCTCTTTTCCCTCGCTCGCTCGCTCGTTCACCCTCTTCGCCGTCCTCTCTCCGCGGAGATTCCCGCAGCAAAAAGGTTCCAGGGACAAGATAAGACATTCGGGCGTGCAACCCGGGCGTGAAACGAGCCGATCGAATGACCCGCGCGGTGAACCTACCGTGCCCCCTTCGCGCGCGGAATTTATCGGGCCGCGCGCGCGCGACCACGCCGACAGCTCTCGAGTCTCCTCGTCTCTCTCGCGGCGCCGTTACGTTTCCCGATAATGAGCGGATGCGCAGAACGCAGCGACGCGACCTTACATCGCGCGTCATACACCGTTACATCGAGATTCCATTCGTTGGCTCACGTCGCGCGGTTTTCTCCGGAATTGGATTATCGACGAGCAACGAGCGATGTAACTGTAAACTGTAAACTGTAAATTATCATGATCCGCTGCGCGGATAAGGAAGCCCAAGAGGGTGCGCGAAACGCGCACGACGCACTCGCGTCTCGGTTTTCGCCGACCCTCCGTGGTCCAGACCTCGAGCCGGATCAATGAAATTAAATTGTTCTCGGAGAGCGATCCTACGAAAGCAATCTAGCATCGGCCCTGTTATCTTTGGTGTTCTTAAATCAATAAGTGGAATTAAGTCCCGCAGACGTCGGGCACAGCGCTAGATCATGAACGATGGTCGTGGGGCGAGCCGGAGTCTTAAAGGGCGATCCAATTCCGCCCCGACTGATGACGGCGGATTCAGTGTTAAGCGAGTTAATCATAATCCATAAATAAGTCTTTTTGCAGCGCGTTTAATAACTCGGCTCGGTCTCGATTCTCTCGGGACGCCCGGGTAACAGGATACACCCCCGGCCGGGGGGGGGGGGGGGGAAACGGCGCGCGTTTTTGCCCCGTTCAAAGGCCGAATGTTTGTGCAGCTCGCGGCACGGATCCGCTCCCAAACGGGGATTCGATCGGCTCGAGCTCGAGATGACGATCGCGATACGCTGCCGGGGAGGAAGGATCCTCCTCGGCCGCGCCCCGGAAACGCATCAACGATCCGCAGGAACCCGCGAAATCGCCTTCGTCGCGGGAGTTACAGCCGGCAGTTACCGGATGAAACCGGAGGAGCGGAATTTTTCGGGGCTGCACGCGAGAAAGAGAGAGAGAGAGAGAGAGAGAGAGAGAGAGAGAGAGAGAGAGAGAGAGATCTCTCCCGAAACGGCACGTTCCTTGTCGCGCTCTATTTTCAAGAGCGACCGAGAGAGGCCAAGGAGAGCAGGAAGAGGTGATCCATGCCCGCCATTGTTACCCGACACTGGGAATGCTCGACAGGAATAGAACATGGAAACCGACTCGCTCTCGCACCGCGTTGCCCCGCGCTCCTCCTCCTTCTCCCTCATCCCCCCCGTTCCTCCGGCGCATTCGCTTTTGTCGCCGTTGCAGCGTCGTCGCAGTGCCCCGCGATTGACACACCGCATTGTTCGCGCTCGCCGACGACCATAATTTCATCGCTCTTCCTCGTCGGCGGACTCGCCGAGACGAGAATGCCGAAGCCAAATCGTCTCTTCCGCTGTCCTACACTCCTGCACTCTCCGTGGCATGGAAAGAGCTGACTCGTTCTTCCTCTTGGAGTTATCTCTCGGTTTATCTCCCTGCCGTAGATAACGATCGCGTTGCCTCGCGGCAACGAATAATAGCCATAATTCTGCTACTCGTTCGCTTCTTTTGTCAACCCTCCAATGCCATTCGTGCCATGCCGCCACGACGCTCGCGCCGTCCTCTTCTTCTTCTTCGATCATCGAGAGGCCTCGCGAGCAAGCCCATAGATTCCACGCTCGTAAATAAGCGGCCAGACAATCAGATATTCAGCCGGACCTCCGCTCCCCCGTGCGTTGCCTCGACATGGAACGGGATTAGAAAGAAGGAGGAACTGAACGCTTGCCTCAAGTATAATCTCGAAGCGCTCGACCACGAGGATCATTGTTGATGCCAGGCCGGCATCAAGGGTGCGCGTTTCGCATCTTTTCTTCCACCAGTCCGACCTCCTCGTCCCCGCTCTCCCCGGCCGGTCGTTTTGTTCCATCCTGGACGTGTTTCGTCGCAAAAACGTTATTTCAAAACAGCTCGCCCGGCCCTCCCGGCCGGTGGCTGCTGATTGGGGTGCGCTATGGCGGATGAGGGCCACTTGTATTCAAATGTTTCGCGACCCCTTCTACCCCACGGTCGCTACCTCCTACGGCCCCGTGGCACGGAAGTGTGCGTGTCCCGCGCGCGCATGCGCGCGTGCGGTGGCGAGAGCGAGATCTCGCGGGGGGAGGAAGGAGGCCGGCTGGCGCCGCGCGTTTCGCCGTGACAGCAGAGTCACCGAATATTTTACGATTATGTCCTTACGTGCGCGCMCGCACCCCCYCCCCCCCCCCCCAGTAGGCATAGCCTACCACCGTACATGACCCGGGTGTAATTAAACCCGGGAAATATTTAGCGCGACTTTAGCGGGCAAGAGCCTCCGGTGATGCGGAAAGGGGTGTTTCCGGCCTTCCGAGCGGAGACTATCGCGGTGCATCGAATTCGTTCGATCAGCGATTCTCGGCGCGAAGCGCTCTGAGAGCTCTAAATTCCTGCCCGAGTAAAAGTCCGTGACGTCCGCCTCGGATAACCCGCGACTGGGTTATCGCTTTCCTCGTACGCGTCGGTTGKSGGGGGGGGGGGRGGGGGGRGGGGACGGATTCTGTATGTATAAAACACGAAGCGTGTATGCGTGTGTACGTGTGCGCGTATGAAGCGCACGCTTCGACACGCTAGAGAGTACTTTTTCCCCCTGGCCTTTGTATGCCCATTATCGGTGTCATTTGAGCATTTTTTACGAACGCTGAGGAACGTTCTCTTCATCTGCGAGAGRGAGAGAGAGAGAGAGAGAGAGAGAGAGAGAGAGAGAGAGAGAGAGAGAGMGAGRGMGAGAGAGAGAGAGAGAGAGAGAGAGTCTCTTCGAAGGTAGAATATATTATCGCTTGGTTTTTCCCTCGAATCACCCGATATCGCGTCGAATTTTCCGACACCTGGTACGTAATGCGCCTGCTAGACCCAACCGCGTTACCCTTGTCACCGAGGAAAGCACTACACGTTCCATCTAATTGTATCCTCCCCTGGGCCGCTGGCTCAGGCGATTATGGCAGATAGAAAGCAATCCAGAATTTTCAGCGAGTTCGAAATACAATACAGTTTCCGCCGAGGCAGCTTCGAAGCTTTCCGGAAAACCGGTGAGTTTAATCCGTGGTAATATCCGTTGCTTCGCACGGAGGGGGACCGTAATGATCCGAAATTTATTAGACTTCAAGGACGCTCCGATATTCGAGCACAGATCTCGTTCATCTGTCTTTCACTCAATCCTCCGCGGAACACTTAGTTTCGCCTAACTGAAAATACTGTACGATCTCTCGATTGACACGTAACGATCTTCCTTCGACGATATTAATTTTAATTGGCTTTATCACGCGATCCCTGCGAGATTAAAAGATAAATCGCTAAAAGTATCGCAGGCTGCTGCTACACGCGATTGATGACGCTCATCGCGAGCGCGAGCGTTGAAACGCGTCGATCAAATCGCCGTCAATTAGCGATTCGCGGATAATCCTGCCAACTTTTTCCAATGTTCGCCGGCCGAGGAGGCGGCCAATTATTTCCCCGCCGTCATTATTCGCGGAGCATTACGCGTCATTCCCTCCCCTCCGAGTTATGGATCCGGAGCGGCTGCGATGTCTCCATTTAACAATGTTATCGTCGTTTCCGCTATCTGCCGTTCGTTGCAATTATCGCCATTATTATAGCGTAACCGGCGAAATGCCGGCGTAACGTAATACACGTACGGGCGACGAGAGGGGTGCCGCCTTGGACGTATTCGGGCCGGCTCGTACATGCCACCCTCTTTCTCATTTTCTGGGTAATCTTGTTCTCGGCCCCCCACGCGCGCGCGCGCCCGCGCCTTCGTAATCTTCGTCATGGGCCGGCGGCCGACCAATCTGCCGTAAATTCTGCCAAAATATAACGTCAAGCGCGCACCCTTATAGCGGCGCACACTTAACGCATTAACGCGGAGAGCAGAATTAACGCCGGACGCACCACGGCGTAGAAGAATCGCATGAAGCGGCTATTATTCGCGATTATAGCACCTGCACACTTAAAGCGGACAAATTATAGGGACAGGAAGTGACCGATGCGAGGTATCATGCGGGGGGGGGGGTAGGGGGGAAGAGGAGGAGGAGCTACGTGCGAACACGCTCGCACGTTGTCATTATCAATTGGAAACAAACACGTCGCTCGGTTTACGCCAGCGACACTAAATACAGCGTGCTTTGACCGGAGATTAAAGGGAGGACTGGGATGATGTTTCGCGGGAGGCGTTTCGGCTACCTCGAACAACTGCGATGCGAATTATATCCGTTTAACGCTCTTGGCGTCGCCTTCCGCGAGGCATGTAACTCGACGGGGAGGAGCAGGAGAAACATTGATCTCGGCGACACGAATTAATATCCTCCCGATCGAAGAGCCGGGGCCACTTTTTCTCAGGCCATTTAAGCCCGCTTATCATCTACACGAGCCGTTCATCTGGCGCCAGCGTTCGTGCCGTATCCGGATGAGGAATTAAATATTCGTGGCGCGCGACTAAGCATCAAAACCGAGATAAAGCGAAGCTGACGCGATGTAAGCGATTAATCAGCCCGAGCACGGTACCCCGATCGCCCGCGCGCCCACGACGATCGGGGCAATTTCTTTCGTGTGACCGCCGAAAGGAAATCCACAATATATCACTGATTACCCGCGCCGTAGCTGGATAAGCGATAGACAGAATAGGACACGGTTACGTAACCCGGGGGGATCCCCGGGTAACGGAGAAACAGCGCCGCACCGGCCGGGTTCTCAGGGATGTGTTGGAGGAGGGGGGAGGGCCCCACGGCACAACGGGGTATAACGGCGTATCTCTCTCTCTCTCTCTCTCTCTCTCTCTCTCTCTCTCTCTCTCTCTCTCTCGAGGCTACCTCGTTAGAGGTAGCCAAGCCGCGGGAAGTTCGGCTATCGCGTTACGCTGTCCCCCCTCGCCCCCCTCGCCTCCCCCTCCACCGTCGCCTAACCTCCCGTCGGAGGGCGGCTCGCGTTTATTCCGCCGCCGCGTGCTCGCGGCCGCTGCGCGACGACGGAACGGAATTCTCCCCGCGGGCTCCTTCTCCTCCCCATGCCCCTGCCCCCTCCCCCCCGCCGCGCCAAACTTAATTTACCCGCCACCAGCCACCAGCCATTTTGACACGCTCGAGAGCGCTCAGGGGATGGCGGGAGGGGGGGGGGGRGGGGRGAAGAGGTCGTCCGCCCTCTCGATTGCCGCATTCCTCGGAAAGAAATAGCCGGCAAACGGAGGCCACCACCCGCTCCCTCCCCCGATCGTATCGGGGAGGGAGTCGTTTATTTGGGCTTTTCGGGCTTGATCGGGCCGAGGTTCTGCAATCTCGCGTTTTGAGAGACGCTGTCCGATGCGGGGAGGAGGAGACTGGCGCGGGATAAAGGGGCAGATATGTGCCCGTGCATGTGCCAATTTTTCTCCCCTCCCCCTGCCCCTTGCGGACGAGTCCTCCGTATGGAGGAGGTATGCTATCTCCGGAGCCGAGGAATTACTCAAATAGATTGAGGGATTTGTAGGGCGGGAAATATGGAATCGATTAATTATCGCTTCTCGCCCGCCCCCCACGTCGAGGCTCGAGCTTCGTGTATCCAGCCAAATAGATTTAAGGATCTCCCGAAGATTAGAAGCAGACTCGGTGATTACCAATTAGTAATCATCGCGCCCGCAAACGCAAACGGAACGGAGCGGAGCGGCCGGTTGGATTTTTTCACGATTCGGGAAGTCTACATGTATCGCTGTAATACCGACAATATTGCGCGTAATACTGTCAATATTATAATATTGGCAATACCGTGATGTCGATGCTATCGCAAATAACGGTTTATTTAAAGCCGCGGTTGTTTATTCATTAATCCCAAACGAATCGTTGCATTAATTAATGCCGATTATAGGAACGGGCGCCGTAATTACGGGCGCTCGGATATTCCTCGAGAATTCAACTCGGGGAGGCTGCGGCTCGAAAACGGCGAGACCCACCGCGGAATCACTCGCGGATACATCTGCACTTGGCAAGAACAATGACAGTCGCGCGGGCAATCGCCCACGTGCCACGGCAGAGGAGGGCGGGGGAAGAAGGGGCGGAGGGGGCGAGGAAGCGCACGGATCGGAAGTGAAAAAACGTTTGGGATTAAAATGAAAGGAAGAGTGAATCGTCGATCGCCCAGCATCGATGGATCAATCAGACAAGAGAGAGAGAGAGAGAGAAAAGGAGGAAGACAGAGGACGACGACGACGACGACGACGACGACGACAAAACTCGGCTGTCAGTTGGCACGGCCTTCGGCAGCAGGACATATCAACGAGAGAGCGATGGATTAAAAGCTGCAAGAGATCCCCACCCCATCGCCGGTTTGTCCAGGGCATAGGTAGACGGGGAGAGAAGAGCGAGAAAGGGAGAGATAGACAAATAGAGAGAGAGAGAGAGAGAGAGAGAGAGAGAGAGAAACGCCGCGTCGCGACGTCCCGCTTTGCCGCTCCGCGCGCCAGCTAATCGATACACGCGCGCGCGCCACGCGAGAGAGCGAGAGAGAGAGAGAGAGCGCGAGCGAGCGAGGGGTTGTGCGAGCGCAGCGCGGGAGAGGGGGGCGAGCGGAGGGGTGTCTAGGTGTTATTTTATCCGGGGTCTCTCCTCGTGCGGACGCACGGAGAAAGGGAGCGACAGAGAGAAAGAGCGAGCGAGCGAGCGAGCGAGCGAGAGAGAGAGAGAGACTCGAACCCTCGGTCGGTGGGGAAACCCGCGGGGAGGGCGAGGAGGGGGGAGGGGCCCCGGGAACGAACGCCGGCGGCGCGTGTGCGGCTAATTGACGAATTCCGGCTGGAAATTTTTGCCGCGCTACACGCGCGCTTGATAGAGGCCGCGCTCGCGCGTGCGAGAGAGAGAGAGAGAGAGAGAGAGACGAGGAGCAGTGAGAATCGCCGGCAAGTAAGAGGACACGACGATCCGATCCGCGAGACGTTCCGCCGTCCGTTGTAATCGCGATACCACGCGAAATTGCATCGCGCGCACGCTCTGCTTTATCCGGCGCGCTAACGAGCGCCGCCGTTCGTTCCTTTTCATTATCGCGCTAAATTCGCTCCCTCGTCTCTCCCACCGCGCTATCTCTCCCGTCGCTCGTGCGGAACGTTCGCGGATATATCGCCGTAAAGAGGTTTATTAGCCCGCGACGCGCCTGCTAAGCTAGCTACGTAAGAGCAACTCTCCGGCACCGCCGGAGGGGGAGGGGGTGGGGGAGAGATTTCTGGGGTGATGCAACGCGAGCCCTTGCAAGCCCTTTAGGAAAATTCCAGCGGTCGAGTGCGCTTTCATCGCTCAGAATCGGTCAGAATCGAGCGAGATCAAGTTTGAGACATGCCGAACGGACATATCGCTCGTTACGCGCCGCTCGTTTAAACTTGCCGACTTAAAGAGGATAGAACATCTTCTTGCCGCCGACGAGGCGATAATAAATGCAGCCGTCAGCGAATGAATTGGCAAGATTTGAATCCGAGTCATCCGATATTCAAGAATCCTCCCAGCTAATTGTCCATATATTTCAATTAGCCTCCGTGTCCATTTGATATTCAATATTCGGATTTCATGTAGCTGCAGCTAACTTTGGACAACGCGATGTAACATGTATCTCGCGATGCGCCTTCATGGGTCAATCATATCGTTCGAGTGTCCGAAATTCGTAGTGCATCTCCGGACGATCCGCTAAACGATGTCACGTTATGTAGATACGTTACAATTATACCGGATTCGATCGGAGCGCGCGCAACAACGGTCGCTCGCGCAGTATTAAATAAATCCCTATAATCCAGCATTGCCGTACTGGACAACTAAATCGCAGCGGCTCGTAAAACGCGGCAATAAAATGTGGTAAATAATTACTGCTGCGAGCGCGCGCTCGCGGCTCATTATTAACGT
Organism: Eciton burchellii; assembly: GCA_020341155.1. Lineage (NCBI taxonomy): Eukaryota > Metazoa > Arthropoda > Insecta > Hymenoptera > Formicidae > Eciton > Eciton burchellii. Next base: position 22,649 of record JAHMML010000103.1, read on the forward strand.
TAAACAGCCCGGCGCGCTAATTCTGCAGCGGCGGCGGGGAGTGGGGGGAGGATGCCCTGCCAATTCGACGGCGGGGTGGGGGCACTCGCAAGCCTCTGCGTGCGCTTTCAGCGCCGCCGAACTTTGCGGAGCCGACGAGGGAGACGCGACAGCGTCTTCTCCTCTCTCTCTCTCTCTCTCTCTCTCTCTCTCTCTCTCTCTCTCTCTCTCTCTCTCTCTCTCTCTCTTAAGAGAGCAATCGGAAGGGCGCGCGTCGATTCATCCCGGAAGACGGAACTCGGGGAGGCCAGATGGGCACTCGCTCTCTCGCGGCATGCGGCCGATTACGTCACCGCGATGAATACCGGATGACGCGCCGCGAGGCGGCCGACAAGGTTTCCCGCGAGTAGGGGAGGAGGGGTTGATTATAGATTCCGCTGTCGGCGTCGGCGTCAGGGAAAGTCGCGCCATTGTTCGACGCATTCGTCGGCAAAATTTTCGTCGCGGCCGCGAGGGTGTCCGAGACGATGCGAAAGGCGCGGGGGAAAGTTCTCCACAGACAACACGTGGAACGTCCCGGCTAAAAGTGGATGCGAATTGCATCCAGATACGGAAATGGGGTCGCGATAGCGTTATGCCGAAATGGCGACTCGGCTGGCTGGAGATGAGGACGAAAGTCAGTCCGACCCGCTGCGAGTTCCGCGGCCGATCCCAAACGAGGAAATAATACCGGATTCGGGCGCGGGTTAACAAAAGAGCGTTTCGCCTCTCAAAAGGAAACCGCGGCGGGCATGTCAAACCGGCGGGCGGGCGGCACGTGTTGTAAAGAGCGCAAGGTTATAACCATTTAATAGCCCGGCCAATAATGAGGAGGGGTGCCCGGCTGCGCGCTCGTAGTTCCTAGTAATATGGATCGGCCCGAGAAAAAGTGTAGAAACGGGGCGCGAGAGCGGACCCGTTTCAGAGCCCGGTTTTCAAACGCCGACGCGGGACGCGGGACGGGGGGGGGGAGGAACGGAGGCAGGGGCAGGAGGAGAAAACACGGGGGTCGGACAGATGTATGCACCACGTGGCGCGGTGGTACGTGTCGGAGGCGTAGAAAATGGGGTGTCCCCCCCTCCCCCTCCCCCTGAACAGTCCATTCGTTAGATCATATGTAGTGAGCTCTCGCTGGCTCGTTTGTTCCCGTTGTTTCACTTTCATCCGGTTTCCAGCGGCTTGGCGGGCGCGGGAAGCTCGAATGCGCGAGGGAGCGAGAGTAAGCGATCGTCTCTTTCTTATACGTACGATTATTCGTACGATTATTTTACCTTGCGCAAAGCTCAACGGGGGGAATCAACGCGATCGATGTCGCAAACGCAAATGATCGTCGATCGTCATGTATCTCGATATGTTGAGAAAGGCTCGTTCAATGCCTCGCCTCGCGACGAACGGTGATTAGGTTAAACGAGGGCTGTGGAAATAAAAATCGGGCCCGTTTCGAGAGAGACGCTTATGCCATCTCTCATAAAACAAAGGCCAAAAAAACTCCCGATAAAAACTCCCCACCTTTTCTTTTTTCTTCGTTATTTCTCGCTCCATCTCCGATTTCCTTTTACCGTTCCGATTGGTCCCGCCGTCTCTGCATCAAATCAATTACCGTCAGACCTATAATTGCCTGTCACCGCCTCCGTCTAGGATTTCTTACAAAGGGAACCCACGTTCACGGCTGTGGGTCTTTTCGTAGGCGAAACTTTGGCTTCGAGTATACCATCGACCCGTAATGTACCTCGCATCCTAATGAGAGAGCTCGCGTAAAACACTACGACTTTCCCAGCGGATATTATCCGGACATTATCATCCACGCCGGAGATTCTCAGAAAAACCGTTTTAAAGGCATCCGCATTATCGTCGAGGATTCTTACAGCCATATTAATGGCCGTGGAAAATTAAAAGAAAAACAATGCCCCCTCTTCTCCCGTCAACGGAAACAAAGTCGATCGGAATGGGCCAATCGGCGGCGACGCTTGTACGTTAATCCGTCACTTTTTTACATTTTATCGGCAGGACGAACATGCCGCGCGACGTCACGTTCGTTCCGCGCGGCGGCGGAATTATTATCTCAATAATCCGATGAATAATCAGCCGTTGGCGACGCTCGGTGCGTTCTTCGGCTACGCCGGATGTGCGCCGGCGAAAGCCGAGCCACTAAAAACGTATCCGACTGCGCTGACAGTCTCGATATCGCGCTCGCGAGACGAGGCGGAGACGACGGGAGACACGTTAGCCTTAATGAAGATTAAATAGCAGCGACATTATACCTATTACCACCTATTTACTCCAATTTATCTTCATTTTCTCCCGTTATTCTTCGACGCTCTCGACTGCCACCTCCGCCGCCGCCGCCGCCGCCGCCGCCGCCGCCGCCGCCCCGCCGCCTCGCCCTCGAATCGATTCCTCCGGCAAGGCGCGATACGATGCGGTCGATACGATGAAATGCCGAGAGTAGATCTGATAATGTAAATTCGCGGGCAAGCTGATACGAGTGCCGGTACGAGTTCCGACGATTAGCGACGGTAATCTGTGAGAAAAGTCGATAATCGGCAACATCACGAAGATCGGCAAATCGGCTGGATTCCCGCGCGAGCTACGAACGCTCGGATTGTTCCGAGCTCCCTTTGATACGCGATTTAATTCATTTCTACAGAGAAGCGGAGGCCAACGAGCGGGACCTTGATTCTACTTTCCGTGCTGAGGAGAGAAGAGGAGAGGAGGTCCTGTTGTGTGTATCTTCAATCCGCAACATGTCGGAGAACTTGGATAATTATGCCGTTGGAAGTCGCGCGATTCGTCGACTCGATCTCGCTAACTTTCCTCAACTCGGAGCAAACTCCCGTTAACTTTATCCCGTCCTTTTTCTTGCCGTCGACTACGACTTCGGGCCGGGCCAATTATAAATTTGTGAGACATGTTTGAGGAATACTTGTGTTTCCCTGTGTTCCCGCTGGAGAAGGGGCATCGGTGCTACGCGGAGCTATTGTAACATCGCGCGCTTGACGTATCGCGCGTCGCGTCGTGTCGTCTAGGGATAATCTAGCTACCAGTCACGAGGGATCATCCTCTATCGCTTTAAAAATATATCTGGGTCATCCTCGTCGTGTTTCTCGCATACGTGAAAGTGACTCCCCTCGCGAGTCAGCCTTATGCCTTCGGAAGGGAACTCTTAACAATTCCCCGGTGGAGGAACGAGTCACCGTCCTTAAAAGCGAGATTGCCAGCATATTTCGCGACAAGTCGCTCGTTAAGTCCAAGCTGGACTTTACTGGGCGCGCATCAACGCGCGAGATGCCCAGATGAACGGAGATTGATCGGAAAATAGGCGCGTGTGTGCTTGAACCGGAGAACTCGCGCGAGAATGAATGAACCGGGCGGCCGCTGCAATGTGAAATGCCGACAAACCTGGAAGAGCCGCGATTATCGCCGTCATCGCGAAACGCAAGGACGCACGATCCGTTACAATCGCAGAGCGGCGACGATGCGAATACGCCGGGGCGTTCGGGGCTTGGAAAGTTTTGATCGTTAAGACACCCCGAAACGGCCGAACAAAGGATACCGGAGGATGGCAGATCCGGAATACACCAACAGGTTCCCAGAAAGGAGCGACTCGGCTGCGATACTGCCGATCCCCGGGGGGGGGGGGGGGGGGGGGGGGGGGGGGGGGGGGGGGGGGGGGGGGGAGAAAAAAATGGGCGCAGCGCGGCGCCCATGGCCGAGCCTTATGGGCGAGCGGGGTACTTGACTATTGTGCGTAAGCTCCCATTATAACGCGGTAAGCTATGCATTATACGCGATAGCCCGGATCGAGAAGCCGTGTCCGCCTGTCTCTCTCTCCGCGGCGTGCCCGGTCGCCTTCCCCATACAGCGAAAAGGGGGGCTCGTGCGCGTGCGCGTGCGCGTGAGCGTGCGTGTGATGATCTCCGGGGCCTATTTATACTGCGCTAGAGTCGGAGAGATTCCAGTCGACGGGGAAAAGAGAGACAGGGAGAGAACGCGCGTGTGTACCCGCCTGCATGAGAGAGTGAGCGAGCGAATGAAAGGGAAAGAGAGAGAGAGAGAGAGAGAGTCCGCGCGAGCCGCAGCACAACAAAGAAAGGAGCGCGAGACACGACTGCTCGACGAATCTAGTTACCGAGAAAGCGTCCGCGACGCTTAAGACGCGCGGTGGAAAGGGCGACAACATCCCTTGTGCCCTTCGCGCCTCCGCGCCTCCGCGCGAGAATGCGGGGAATAATCGAACGCTCGTTTCTTCGGCCAGCGCCAAAGCTTACCAGATGAGATCAATCTCCGTGGCGTGCGGGGATGACTCCCCACACCCCTACCTTCCCCACGCCTCGAGATCGAGATCGAGATCGAGATCGAGATCGAGAGAGAGAGAGAGAGAGAGAGAAAGAGGGACGTGTAGCAGAGGGAATCCTTTATCCTCGCGAAACTTATTGCTCGTCGCTTTTTATGCGCTTTATTGGCCATTCGCCGATATTCAGCGTTTAATAACTCGCGCGCGGCTATAATTAGAGCCGAAAGAGAGAGAGAGAGAGAGAGAGAGAGAGAGAGAGAGAGAGAGAGAGAGCGGATCCGTTGGCGCGGATTAATAGAAAGCTGAAATCACTCGGGCAGATTTAGCAGCCTCCGTTCCCGATGCCGCCTCGAATGCATGCACAGGGGAGCCAGGGGAGCATTGTGACGTCCGGATGATCACGGCGCAGATGCGTCGAGCAAAATTTTATCGCGGGCAAGTATCAATATCCCGGAGATTCCGCCAACGTTCCGGTCCGCATCCCGCCAAGCATTCCCATTACGGCTGCATGTTTAACGTGCGCTGTCGCATAAATGCACGTTACAGATATAACCGGGCGTATTACAATAAGCAATTAACGAGCGATATCGCGTACTGTAAATTACGAGGCACGAACGAGACACCGGTGCTCGCGCACGTGAGACCCCTAACGTGCGCTTTACGTGCACGTACAGACGCGCGCGCGCGCGCGCGCGAGACGGAAATAACGAGCCTAACGGAAAAGGTAAACGCAGGAGGCGGCGAATGCGATTCCGCGCGCGGCATTATCGCGGGATTCCCCATTATCGTTCTTAATCTTCCGTAATGCGCATTTGCATTCCCCTTTTTATTCCCTCCTTCGATAATCACGGAGCGCGACTATCTCTTTCGCGCGATCGCTGTAAACGGAAATGGCGCGACCGGGAGCATCGGAATATCGATATCGGCTCGACATCGGAATATCGACAATCGGCGCAGATGTTGGCGCGCTCGCATCGACTGCGAGCGCTAATTCAATTTGTACAGCGTCTTTTCTCGAGATCATAATCGGCATCAGCTCGCGCGCGGCGGGCGAGATGAGCGCGGATGCTGCGGCAAAGTGGGGGAACAATGGAAGAGAGGGGGACGGAGCCCTCGTGCGACAACACACGCGACAACGACACGCGGAGGTGCATTCTTCGTCGCAGCATCGTCAGCCTCGTGGAGGCTGCAATGCGAGGCGGGCGAATCGCTTGTTGCCAACCAGCAAGCAGGCAAGCAAGCAAGCAAGCAAGCAAGCAAGCAAGCAAAGCAAGCAGGCAGGCAGGCAGGCAGGCAGGCAGGCATATAGCACGGACGGGCAGAGGCGAGGGTGCGTCGCCCGGGATATCGATCGCCTCTAAACAAACATGGCTCGTTTTAGTCGAAGGAGTCGACTTCTATCCCGTATAAATCACGGTTATTCCTTCCTGCGCGCGTACATATACGGGGTGTTCGCTTTCGCTCGTTCCCGCTCCTCCTCTCCTGCGACTTTGCTCGCGCGAGAAACGCGAGAGGCACTCGAGAAGGGCAGCCCGAGAGTGGAATATATATGTATATATATATATATGCCGAGGGACAGAAGTCTCGCAAATGCGACGATTTTTGCCGTCAAACGTCGTCCCGGGAGAGAAGCCCTCCCCTCCCCTCCCCACCCCTCCCCCCTCCCCCGTTAATAGAATAGATCAAACTGCAGCGCGGAGAGGAGCGCTCGCCGTTCTCCGGGCGCATGAGCGCACTCAATTACAAACGAGATAAAAATATCTCCGCCGAAAGGGCAAGCTAATTGTTTGCAGTTTGCGGATAAATACATCGCGAGGCGGACATTGTCGTCGAACGCTTTGTCGTCTCGTTAGGAGCTCAACGTTGCGCAACGTTGTGCAATTAATCTCCATTATACAAACTTATTTTACGAAGAGTGGAGGAAAAATGTACGCGAGATTATATCATGAAGGAGGGATATATATATATATATATAGAGAGAGAGAGAGAGAGAGTGAGAGAGAGAGAGAGAGAGAGGTAGGGGAGGGAGGAACTATGATGAATGGCACTTCGAGATAAGTAAATGCACCGCACGTAAAATTATGGGAGGTCGTGTATAAAATTGAGAATTTCGCCGTATATAAGAGTATGAAATTACGCTCGCCGTGCGCGCGCGCGCGCACTCCGCCCTCACGGATATATCGTATTTATGTTTCAGCGATTTGTTGATACTCGTCAGCTAAAGATCCGCATAAGATCCGTGCAGGCGAGAGAGAGGGAGAGAGAGAGGTAGGGGGGGGAGGAACTATGATGAATGGCACTTCGAGATAAGTAAATGCACCGCACGTAAAATTATGGGAGGTCGTGTATAAAATTGAGAATTTCGCCGTATATAAGAGTATGAAATTACGCTCGCCGTGCGCGCGCGCGCGCACTCCGCCCTCACGGATATATCGTATTTATGTTTCAGCGATTTGTTGATACTCGTCAGCTAAAGATCCGCATAAGATCCGTGCAGGCATAAATCGACATTGATAAATCGCCGCCGCCGCCGCCGCCGTTTGATTTCCGCGAAATAACGAAAAATCCGACCGGATAATCGCGATCGGATAATTACAACGTGTCACCACCCGGATGGGTGGCGATTTCGCGCGAAGGAACGCGCGCGCGCGCGCGCGATGTATCTTATCGGGTTCGATGCTCGCTGAGAGATTACGCTAATCGACAGGTGCGCGCGGAAAATAATTACAGAGCGACGCTTTAATCGTGTCGCGACAATGGTTAATCCGTAGTGCGCCCGTTCACGCGACCGTTCGACACCGCTATCCGATCCAGAGCTCCCGTTTCGGGGCTGTCGACCGTCGAGTCCTCGCGCGCGCGCACGAGAGAGAGAGAGAGAGAGAGAGAGAGAGAGAGAGAGAGAGCGAAACGTCGGCTCTCTCGTTTGATCCTCGCGAGATAGAGCGCCGCTCGGCAATTCTTTGAGGCGAGGCGACCCTCTTTCCACGGGGATTCGTTCCGAGTTTAACGAGGCCCCTCTCCCCCACCCCTCCCGCCGGGATACGTAATCCGGGCGTGAAACGTCCCGGAGAGACGTCGCTCGCGACGCGACGAGAGACAGCAGCAGCAGGCACATACCTGCGACAGTGAGAGTGGCGTTTCTGCTCGGGACGGATCCGGCTTGATTCTTCGCGACGCACCAATACACCCCGCCGTCTTGCTCCTTCTTGCCGTGCATGACCCGCAGGAAGAAGAGGGATCCGGTGGGCAGCAGGACCCGGTGCGACTTGGCGTCACCGGGCGACGTCTGCACAAGCTCGCCGTCCTTGTACCACTCGATCACCGGTTCAGGCTTACCCTCCGCCTTGCAGTTCAACGTCACCGGCTCATTTTTCGCGACTATTATGTCCGACGGGTGCTCGGTTATCCGCGGACATTTCAGCTGTCCTGAAAGCAAAAAGCAAAGCATCTTAGTGGAGGAATGATGTCGGAGCTGCTGCGTGTCGCGTCGCCGCGGCGATCTAATTAGTTGGCCCTTTCATCGCGAGATATTCTCAGCCGCGACAACGCCCGCGGCATCGCGTTGCCCCGCCGAGCTCGCGTGGACGCGATTAATTTACTTACGATCGAGTAAACGGAGTAAATGGAAACGGGGCTTGATTAGCTATCGCGTTCAGCCCCGGCCAACTTATTCGCCGCGGATTAATAAATTTCACTTGACGAATAATACTCGAGTCATCTTCCTCGACTTGCTCGAATCGATCGAAGTGAAGGGAAGGGAAGGGAAACCCTTATTGAAAGGCGCGATCAGCTAGCTTATTATCGAGAATATCAGATTATTCATTAATCCGGCTCTCGTCGGGAGCCCGTTTTGCTTTCGCTCGCGCGTCCGATATACATGTTCCCCGTGAGACAAAGCGCGCGTCTGCAAAGTCGTAGAAATTTATCGGCGCGACGCCAATATTAATCTTTCCAAGAGCTCGACTGTTGTTTTGCCAATATTAATACCGCGAAGCGCCGCGCTATTTATGATCGCCGCGCGATCGAACGCTTTTCTTTGGCCGCGCGGCCGTCACCAATTCCCTTCTTGTTTCGCGTCGTCTATCCTATAGCTTTCCGCTTTGAATTTTGAACGGCGCCGCGAAAGTTGCAGCGCGATCTCGTTAATTTTCTAACACCGCGACGTCTGGCGATAAACCGCCCGGAGGAAAGGAAAATTAAATCCGGTTTTCCGACTCGTTCCATTTTTAACTACCGTCTCATAAAGTTTTCAGTTTTCAGTTTAATGCACCGCTGTAAATACAACATAAACACAGTGGAATTATGCACAACGGTGGAGAGAACGTTCGCGTTCGACGTAATGAAAAAAAAAAATATGTTAATGCGAGCCGTATTTGTAGCCGGTGCGCGATGATATTAAATCCACGTAAACTCGATTCGACATGTTTACGAGTCGCCGCAATTAGCAACGATATAGAATCGCATTACTAGGAATTAATTCGAATAATGCAGAGCGCGACATGGAGGGCTCTCGCATTTCTAGCGTTAATTAATTTTAATTTAATTATTACTCGCCGTTTTTACGCGCCGCCGAGGCGAGCGCGATTTATTGACGAACGCGATGTAACATTTTCGCAAATACGGCGCAAACAAATCATAAACCAATTTGCCGTGACATTTGGCGTACGGCTTGGCTAACATTACGTACACACGTTACATACACACGGCATCGCGTAACGACGTATGACAAACGTACGAATTACCTGTCAAAATGATTCTAATAATCCGCCGGCGAATACAACCGAAAAGCCAAGATGACTGTATTCGATCGCGCGTTCTATATACATACTCGCGCCCGCTAATTCCATACATTTCACGTAAACACGGCAAACATTCCAGAAACTCGCCTCGCCTCGCGGAAACCGGGCCAGGTGATTTCTTTCCTTCTATTTTAATCCGCTTTTTTATCTCTCAAATGGCGTATGAATAAGCGAGATTAATAGCTTGGGGGATAGATGCAGCGAATTCGCTAAATAATCCGACATTTTTTCCCAACGGMCCGCCGCCGTCGCCGCCGTCGCCGCCGCCGCCGCCGCCGCGACGGAGAATCGCCGCGGTTCGACGGCATTCCCGACAGAGGCTCGGCCGGCGACGCGAATAATTTTCAGGCAATTTTTCGCCACTCGCTCCAGCGACTGCGGCAGGGATCGCGTCCGCGTGTGTCTGACGCGCCTTTGACGCATGCGCGCAGCGCGCGCGGTGCGAAAGTCGTGTGTGCACGGTGCGGGTGTCCTATTTAGATAACTGAATTATGGATGAATTATTGGTCGCCGGTGTGTACGTAGTGCAGGTATATAATTTGATAATATCGCCGCCTCTGGCGCCCTATCTCCGCGCCACGAGATTTCGGCTCGGCGTGGTTATATGTCGCCCACCCTGAACGTCCATATGCATTATGCGTGAGCGGCGCATACTACGTGCACGTGGTACGTGAGCGAGTGACGTCGCATCGCATCGCATCGCATCGCGTCGCGTCGCGTCGCGTCGCGTCGCGCGCGCCGCGTCGGTGTGAACGGTGCGGGTGGGTATTAGTCATCGATAGTGGCTCGGATTACCTGTGGTTATACGCATTATTAGATAGGCGCGCCGCGCCGCGCCGCGCCGTGCTTGCCTAGTCGGGGAAATTCCTCGGCGAAGGGCGCAGCTCGCCCGCGCTTTTATCCCGATCGGATCCAGCTAGAGGAGGAGGTCGATCTTATGGCTTTTGCATCGAGCGGAGAGAGAATCGATAATTATGAACGATATAAGAGTGAGTTCCTTTCGTGGAGGCATGTAGATCGTCGGCGTCAGCGGAATGAAGAATTATTCATGCGATTTAATTGGCGCAACGTTTACGCTTTTGGCAATTCGTAATCGTGTATAATTTTTCTGCAGAACGCACAGCGACGTAACTCCGACTATTATTCGCGGCAATGTAAAGTTTTAATACGTCAGAATATCATGCCGTCATTACGTTATTCCAGGTGCATTCTCAGTAAATGAGTAAGTAAACGGAGAAGAAACGATGCAAAGCGGCGAATGTAATTACTTTCGGGTATTAGATACATGTTACAAAATGTTCCTTGCCACTTTTGTTGCAGCAATATAACCCAGCTCCAGCTGCGAGAAGCCGAGAACCGTGCCGAAATCAATGTACGACGGATGAAGAGAGAAAGGGCGTACGAGAGTCACTCGACGGATGCAAGGGGAAACCCCGCACGATATCCGACGACTACGATCCGCCGCCCATCTGAAAAGCTGACGTTCCTGAGTTGGAAAAGAAAAAGAAAGTAGATAAAAATTGATTTCGAATTTTTTCCGTCCTCGTTTCCGTTTTATCTACGTTTTATCGCGCTCGTTGTTTCACGCGCGTAAAAAGCCTTGGCTCAAACGCCAAGGAGAAGGATCGAAAACGATCGAGAAATGAACATTCGGTTCACATCAAGTGCGCCGATTCCATTGATCAATTCGTAACGCGTGAATCGCAAACATCCGTGTCAACCCTGCATCATTGTCATTTCTTTCTCGTATATCCGGCATTATCATCTCGCGCAGCTGTACGAGATTTTTGAGATTCAGGCCAATGGAGATACAACTTGACGAGTCTAACTTTGGAACTTGATTCTTGAATCGAATTACGTCGCTTAACTTTCGCTTGTAATATGTATCCCCGCGAGCCTATCCAGAATCCTCTTCATTAAATTACAAGCAATAAGCTCTCGAAACGCAGATATCGACGCAGATGCCTTCGGTGGTAAAATCAAGCGTATAATTTCAATGATTAGATAGCGATTGAGCCGGTCTTTGCGTCCCGGTAATTTGCACGATTTTTGCCCGATGCTCGCGCCTTGCAGGCAAGATGCGAGGAGATTCGCACTGTTTGCAACTCATTATCATACCAGTTTCCACTTTTGCTATCGCTAGCAGGGCATGCCGCGCGCGTGTGAACGCGCCGTAAAAGGAGGCCAACCGAGCGGCGTCATAGTCGCTAGTCATTCGGTGTGCTCAGCCGGCTTTCTTGCACGCTGGTGGCGCAAGGTTAACGCAAACAGAGCCGCGCCAACCTTTCCGTGCCTTATTTAAACGAGCACGAACATAAATTGTTTATGCTGAAGTACAAGTATGCGACTTTTGGGAGGTCGCTGGTTTCGCGCGCGCGCGCCGCGAAAAATCAAACGGTCAAATGTCAAAGGATCTCTCGCGGCGCGGCACTTTCGAAAGCCTGAAAAAATGTTGGAGACTAGAAGAGTTTATCATAATCGCCGTCTGGATATTTATGTACTATAACGCCTCCGTTATGTACATTACATTTAATTACCTCGTCACCTCCGTGGCGCGCATTCGAAGCTCACGATCGCGGTTTGCATATCAATGCTCCTCCTCCCCGCTGTTCCTCTCTTTAATTTAATGTGGCTTTCTTATAAGCGGCTAAAATTCGAATCGGGGATCCGAATGTGCTCGGGATGTCGAATGCCGCTGCTAACATCGGTTAGACATCCGGTGGCAACGCTAGCTACACATGCTTAATCCTTTGCTTGAATTATTCAGAGGCGCATGTTACTGCCGTAACATGCGCCGGGCATCTCCAGAAAAGAAACGGATACCCGCTTTATATGCAAACGAAACTAAATACGTTCGCGTGGTCCCGCGTCCGTAGAAAATATCCGGACGAAACAGCGTCGACGCTCGACGGCATGCTCCCATCGCGTCTAGAGAGGAACGAGGCGGTCAGCTGACGAAAAGCTCCTCGCCAGTTTTCCGGATTCTCGCTACCGCGAAATCCATGATACACCGACGTGTGTGCAATGGCCGCCGTTCCCATAATCGGATTTCTGTCGCGCGAACGCTCGCGCCGCTCGATATCCGTAAATCAGCATGGCGCTGGCTTGTGCCAACGTCGCGCAGCGCAGATTTATATTGGTCACGTATGCGTGTACGCGCCGTTACGTTCATCGATAAATGCACCCTCGAATCGTTAAAATGACTGGAATTTATATTCGGACGCGGACAGATAACGGCAGGGCCGTTCGCGCGCCAAATTAAAAATTTCGTCCGACGAACGCGTTCTTAGCCGATAAAGAAACCAGAATCGAGCTACAATCTCCTGAACTACGGTCGACTGTGTAGGTTATATTTAAACGTTAAAATCGTGCACCGTGCCGACTAAATTTGTCACGATGCGCGTGACTGCGCCAATAATTTATGCATCGATGACCGAGTTCAACGACGTTAACCGATTATGCGCTCGATGCAGGGTCGTTGCGTCTGTATGTGCACGTGCCGACGTAGACCGTGTAGACATCAGCATCTATAGAGTCGTCTCCGAAGAGGAGGCGATCATCGATTGACCGAAATCGGGAGAGAAAAAGTACCAATCAATTTTCTAACCACGATAATCTCCCTTGGGATCGTTCCGCGATGATGGCAACGATAATTGCATGAAGGAGAAACGATTTTTAATCGACAAATGCGCAAATGCGCGCGAGACGCCGCCTCATTCAGCGTTTAGATAAATATAATACTAGTACGTTACGGATTAGCTAGCTAGCCCCGTAAAAATTCAAGGCTTCGAAGCGCGCGAGGAATTGAACGCGGATCTGATTCATAGGTCTCTCGCGTACGTGCAACAACAACACTACAACACTACAACGCGACATTGGCGACTTGGCTGTACGCGCGCGTTGTTCATTTCCTCCTCCATTTCCGATGGCGCCATTTAAATCGCAACTGCCCTAACTAACTGGAAATCGAAGTCCCATGCCGCGTCCCCGTCCTCAAGGGGCATGTTCGGCAAAATACACGTACGTGTGTGCGCGCGCGCGCGTGTGTGCGCGTCCGTGCGAGAGAGCGGGATAGAGAGAAAGCGCCGAGACCCATTTGCCACGGAGTTTGATTTGTCCTGAACGAGCGCGCGGGAGGAAGACTCCTGCCTATTGGCATTAATATATACGAGAAATTGCTCGAGAGCCAACGAAAATCGATGGGCCCCATTAAACCTAACAAAGAACCGTGCGCACGGCCGCCCGCGATCGCGCAATTGCACAAGCGCGAAATAATGTAGTTTTACACAATGGAAACACGGAATGAAATTTGCAATTATAAACGGATCCATCGTTTATATCCTCATTTCGCATCGGCCGTATTGTATCATTCATCATTTACATTCACGCCAGATATCAACCGCGATGTAAGCGCGGCATTCGCCTCGCGCGCATACTGAGAGAGAGAGAGAGGGGGGGGGGGAGAAAAGAAACAACTTTAATTTTGTTTTCGCTAAATCCGCTATTTTATATGGTCTAAAATTGCCAAACCAACGCGAAATTCTCATCAATTCTACGAATTTAAACCAGATACATGTACGCCCGGGGAAGCGGCGGAGGGGGGRGGCGGCGGCGGAGGGGGCGGGGGAGGACGTACGGATGGGAGAAAGACTGCATAACACGCGACTTGTGCACAAAGCCCCTTTACAATTCTGATTAATTTTTGATATTTTAATGGAATATGGCTCTCTCGCTCTTTTTTTTCCTTTCCTCTCTTTTTTTTTTTTAATCAAATATCCGAAATCATTCCGCGATGAAATATCGAGGATCAAATATAAATATAGTCCCGCGATTCGGATAATAATCTCGCGTAATCGAATCCGGAGTAATACAATGCGTCAGTTTTGTTTAACGATAGCGAGAAACGCTATTCCTTCTATTACAGATGTCTCCGCGTTGCATATAACACCGATATATATTCACAGTGTCAAAGTTTCTGCGCCATCTCGTTTGTACGCGAGACCAGTGCGATCGACTTTTCGCCAATGTGATTTTTAATTTCGACGCTCGCCGTCCTGTTGAAAACTTTGTTTCCCACCCTAATACCGTTCTCTCTCCATGCGCTCTCGGTGTAATTGCATTACACCTACATCGTAACAGATGTCATCGCCGTTGATCTATTAAATAACGTGATTTATGGGACGATGTTCTCTCGATGTGTATCTCGTATGCGCTCGGATGCTTTCTCGTCCGGCTCGGCTCGGCTCGGTTCGACTCGACTCGACTTGATTCGACCGCGCTCGGGCCGACTCGACTTGACTCAACTCGACTCGACTCGACTCGACTCGACTCGACTCGACTCGACTCGACTCGTCGGCCCTTTTTCGCGCGTATCTCACTAGCTCTATCGCCGTTCCCTTGCCAGGGGCTTCGCGCGCGCGCGAATTTTCTTTTGTTCGCCGCGCGTCGTGTAGAGGACGGAAAACAATGGTAGTGTTCGCGGCGAAATTAAAACCGCCTACGGACTTTTCATATTTTGTCGACGAGCAGCAGCGGCGACGGCCATGGCGGCAGCGTGCGGAGTCTTCGTTCGTGGTTCTCTAGCACTAAATCGCCCCGAGGCGTTTTTCGTTTCATTTCAGTTCCTCGCGTATATCAAGCGAGCGTTGGGGTGTCGAGGACTGCACACGACCGATATACGGAATGTCCCTCCCCTCCATGCTTTTTCTCAGATATCTTCAAGATTTTTCTTCAGAAATCATTTATCACCAATTATGTCGAGTCTCCGAATCGATGTCGCAAAGATATAAAATAGATTTTTATAAATTGTCAAATCTCGCAGATATAAATCGCATCGCGGAGACGTAACATTAAACGAACATGTCGTCAGGTTTGCGGAGATAATTCTTTTCGTGGCTTATGAAACTAAAGAGAAATATATGGTAAATTATAATTCCGACATGTGCGACAAATATTTATATATTTTCTCTCACGTTTCTTCGCGAACTCAATCTCGGTTTTTATCAGTTTTTGAATAATTTATAATCAGGATTCGCTTCATCGCGATACAATCCAATAGTACAATCCAGGAAAAAAGATAAGTATCCGGTTCACCCGCGTGGCGAGAGTTATTCGCGTTTCAGCGAAATATTTTCAGCACAGCATCGCGTTACGCGCGTTTCCTCGCAGCAAGAAACAGATATCCCGAAAATGTCAGATTTCGTTAATAAAGCACGATTTATCGTATTTAGTTGATTTGTTGCCGGAAGGCAGCACGATTCACCCGATGGAGGGTTGTTTCGTCCGGTACAATAGAGCTCTTCAGGTTTACCGTCGGGATAAAAACTGAATTCATCTCCCGCGGCGAATGCGCGGCGCCGACCGCACTGCTGAGTCGAGAATATCCGTCCAGCAGGAAGGAATTGCGTATGCGACTCCCGACAGCCTCGGAGACGTAATATTCTCATTGTCGGTACGTAACAGGCGCCGGGTACTTGCGCGCGTTTTACGCTGCGAGGAACGGCAATCGATAACTTTTTAAAGCGGATAGGCTGCGCGCGCGCACGCGAGCATACGGGCAGAAGGAACGTCGAAATAAAGCGCCGGCATAAAATATATCCGACACATTCCCGCAGCGGTGAATCTAAAGGCGCCAGCTACCACCGCTGCATCACTACGTGTATCCATACTATCGGATACTCGGTTTGCGAATTCAATTCCGAATTCCGGGCGTAGCCCGATATTTGGATATCGCTGCAAGTCGCGTCTGATATTGGAATATTCGGATGATTCGGGCAACTCGAATTCTTCGGATGTCGCGCGCAAAGGATACTTTATCACTCTTGTCTCGCGGCTAAGCAGAGCATTGCAATTTTAAACATGCGAATTCCGGACGTCGTGCCTGCATGACATGGTCGATAGTTTTAAATAACTCTGAGCAGACTGCAGGAAAACGTAGAAATACCCTCTCGGTAATCGGAAATCGGACAAGGCCCATTTGCTCCTCCTCTCTCTTTCCCTACTTAAATTTAGAATATGCCGATACAGAAATCGCGCGGTATATCGGATCGATGGTGAAATGAAGGCTGCCGCTGCCGAGAGAACAACCCATGGCCGAATAGTTTGCTATTATACGGCGAGTCGAATCGACACGAGCGCAACATTAATCCCCGAATAATGATAGGCGCGTGTAGCGAGTGTTTTCCCAACGGCTGTCGGCGTTGCTGGTCTTAATAGCCATTCTATCCGTAGTAGTATGTCCGATGACTTGGCGTATAGCGTCACGACCGCGATGTCAGTATTGATTTACCGCTGGTTTGGTGGCTCCGACTCGCTATCTTCCTTCATCCCTGCCCGGTCTCTCTCTCTCTCTCTCTCTCTCTCTCTCTCTCTCTCTCTTTCTCTCCTCTCCACCGGCTCTCCGGCGCTTATCATTCCCATTCGCTCTAATTCGCCATTTCCTCCCTTGTTCTGCCGCGGGGAAGAGAGAGCTTCCCGGGGAGGGGGCGGGAGAAGAGAGGCTAAAGAAAGGCCGAGGCAAACCGGCCGCTAGATCGATCTATAGCGGGAAGGAGGACACACTCCAAGACTGCGCTCGCACAGATTGGCAACGGGTTATTTCTCCGTCTCTCTTCATCTTTCGCGCACGATGGCCGGCGATGGCGATAGCGGCTACCATAGACGGAGGAATAGTTGCGCGATGACTCGGCGCGCGCATTTCACGCGCGCGCGAGCCGAAAGAAAGAGACGCGGCGACCGGCTCGGCAGCTAAATGCGTGCGTGCATGCGTGCGTGCGGGCGTGCGTACGCGTGCGAGCGGGCGCACGTGTGCGTGCGCGTGGGTGCGCGCTCGAAGGGAGAGATCTCTCTCTCTCTCTCTCTCTCTTTCTCTCTCTCTCGGCAAGCCTCCAAAGGATCTTTCGCCTCAGAAATACTCAATTACGACGGCTGCCGGTAGTTTAGCGTGATTTTAATTCGGTGGCGGCTCTCTCTCTCTCTCTCTCTCTCTTTCTCTCGGGCCCCCCGGGCTAGTTTTACTTCCACTTCTCGATCGTTATCTTCTTTTGTGCGCGGAAATTATTACGGTCGTCCGCTCGCCTGCGACGAGGCTAACGAACAGGCTGATTTTCTCGAGAAGAAACAGACGAGATATATACGCGTCGCGTTTAATTAGATCTAGAATCCGTTTCCGAAAAATTCGCCGGCCACGCCGCGAGTTTGGCCGCGTAAAATGATTATTTAACGTAGCGGCGCGAACACGCGCGGATAATATAAATTATCAGGACAACTCGTTGTTAGACGACGTAACTAATATTGAGTTAACCGCTGTGCCAGCCAGCGTCGTACGCGTCGTAAAAAAATGTTCGATAACGGATGATCGATGATCGCGCGCGAGATAATTTTTCCACCCTATCGGAATTTAATTTAATATCAAAATGCTAATGTCGCTAGAAGCGACGTTCGGAATTTTGACGGGAAATACATATTTCAAATACACTCCCCGGCAGCGAAGCTGTTCTCTCTCTCTCTCTCTCTGTCTCCCTCTCTCTCAAGTATCATGTCGTCCGCGATAGCCGTGGGCTACGGCGAAAAGAAACTGAGATATTTACACTGAAAATTTCACAGAGGTGAAACGCCCGGTTGACGTGCCTCGCATGATGACAGCCGGGTCACCACAAGACGCATATATAATTATACAGCTCGCTCCCCCTCCCCCTCCCCCCTCYCCCCGTCTTTAAGAAAAGCAGGCGCGATATTTCAATATCCGACATTGATTAAAGCTATTAAGAACGCGGTTAAATCCTCTCCGCGGTGGAACCTTTTCGGGATTAATTAAAAAATAAGAGACGAAGATTCGGTTATCCACTTACAGCAATATCCACTCAGCAGCACAGATATCTACCGTTATCTACGGCACGGCGCGGAGAAAGAGAGAGAAGGAGGATCCATCACGCGACTCTGATTCGCTGTACTTTGCCTGACAATATCGCGCGAATGATTAATCGGAATATTGTTTTACATCGTCGAATACGCGCGTCACAAGTCGCGCGCTACATACGGTAGACGCGTAAAAAATTGCGAAACTCCGGTCAAAAGAAGTCAAAGTGGCGGGCGATATTCAGCCGATATCGATTATCGATGCTCACTATACGGGTGCTCCGAGGTACTCGAGTGTCCGTACTCAATTGCGTATTAGAAATACCGATAGCCCGGCTGCGTATTATCGGTACCCGGTATGCGCTTGGAGAGCGCTTTAAATCCGCGCTCAAGTCCATCGATCGCAAAGTCGATAACGGATTCGAGACACGAGCAAGTCGACGCGCTTAATACGCGGCGAAATAACAAGCGGGACGAGCGACGAATTGAGAAGGCAAGCGGGCGTTTGCCTTCGGCATCGCGCACGATTAGAATACCGCGATAGCAGAGCGGCATAAACAACCGCCTCGTACGAAGCCCACGGATATAACGCATCATCGCGGATTTTTCTTGCCTCCGTCCGTCTCCGCGTATTCCATCGATCTGCGCATCTCGCGTTGCTCGCGTCTCTCGCTGTTGCGCCCACACGCTAACGATCGCCGCGGCGAAATCACCCGGTATAGGGAACAGTCACGTTCCAAGGGGAGGGTTTCCACGGTTGCCGTTCGTTCGTTCGTACGTTCGTTCGTTCATCTATAAGAAGGAGCGGCGGGCACCCTTCGACAGGGTCGCCGAAACTTATAAAAAAAATAAGACCATTTCACAAGGGCTGAGACCGAGCGACGCGCACGATCGTTTCTCGGGGCTTTCCCKGCCGCCACCGCCACCGCCACCGCCACCGCCGCCGCGCGCGCGAGGGAGCTCATCTCGTCGTCGTCCCTTCCGACCCACGCTCAACGTCCTTCCTCCCTTCCTCCCTTCCTCCCTCCGCTTCCTCTCGTTCCTCTCGCATCCTCTCCCGCCCTCTTCTCTCCGTGCGCGCGCACGCATACACCTGTACCTAAAATGGCGATGGGTAGAAAGAACCGTCTGCCTCTCTCTCTCTCTCTCTCTCTCTCTCTCTCTCTCTCTCTCTCTCTCTCCGTCTCACCCTTTGCATTTCCGTCTTCGTCGCTCTATCTAGCCACCCCAGAAGAAATTGTCTTACGAGGCGCTCTTATCGATCGTGCGTTTTCCCCCTTGCGATTCTCTTCTCGCACCCCACATCTTCGGTCCTTACGGCCGAGAAAGGGAACTTAACGGGGTCGAAGACACCTTCGGGCCGTACATCTTTCACGAGTCCGGGAGAGAGACGCTGTTCTCTTCCGACGAGAGGCGAAGAGCCAGCTAGCCAGCCAGCCAGCCAGCCAGCCAGCCAGCCAGCCAGCCAACCGCCAGCCAGTTGCGTGTGCCAGCACCGAAATTGTCTGTCGCGACACAGCGGCGCGCGACATCGAATATTAAAGGCGCCCTAATCGCGAGCGACAGGGTATAATAGCGCAATAATAAGATGATCCCGGAATATCGAGGCTTCACCCCGCGCGGGAAGATGCTGCCGCGCCGCGTGGAGGGCGAGTCATCTCGAAGGACGACGCTATCGAGCGCCGGCTGAAAAGTTAATGGGATGCTTAATCAGCTGCAGCAAGTCAGCCATTTCGACTGAATTAACGTTCGATCACGGCGATTAGATTTGCACGCCCAGCGCGCCAAAGTGATGCGAGTCCGAGTGGATTACGTTCGAATGGAGCTCCGAGATGCGAGATGCTGCAACGTGGGAATAAATAGCGCGCGCTAACACAAAGGCTACGCGCTCTCGATTCCTCAGCTTTTTCCTTTCCTTTTTCCTTTTTATCGCGAGAGTCGCTCGCCCGGCAGCAACCCTCGTTAATGGATCGATACGGGGAGGGAGGGACGCGGGCAGCTTGATCTACTTTACGCATTCGTGTGTATTGCGTTTAACGATATCGCTCGCTCTCTGGCGATCTTTATCTAACCACGTTGAAATTTTCGGAACGCCGCCTGGATTCCTTTGTGCCTTCTTCCGCAGCTTTCCTCTCTCTCTCTCTCTCTCCTTCTCGGTGCATTCATACGGGCCATCTGTGTACGCGCCCGATCTTGATAGAGAGAGGCACGGTATTATACCGTAATGGTACTCGCGCGAAATAATAGGAGCTAATACGCCCTTTCGGTACGCGGCGACGAACTACTCTGACGGAAATGCCTCTCGCGAGAGAGCGGATCGCGCAATCAGAGGGAATGGTACAACGAGCGAGCGAGAGAGAGAGAACGGGGGGAGTCCCCCGCGGGAGGAAGGGAGAGGGAGACACGCGCGTCTCACGGCGCACTGGCTCTGGCGGGCGAAGTTCAGAAAACATCTCGGCGGATCTCCAACGCTCGGCCGCAGCGAGGAAGGAAGGCCTGCAACGCGCGCGAACAACGGGCTCCTTTGTCCGATATATCGCGCGCGATCTTCTGCGATCTCTCGGTCGTCGTTCGTCGTCCTCCTCGTCGTCGTCTTTACGTCGTTACGCGCGACTGATGGACGGTCCGCAACAAAACGCGAGCTGTTTGTAAGGCCCCCAGAAACAACCGATTTCTGTCGCGTCGCGGCATCCCGTAGCCCCCGTTTCGTTAAATTGGTCTCTTTGATGTGTCATACGTGTCACGAGCGCGCTCGTCTCCTCACCACACCCCCCCCCTCACCCCCCTCACCCCCCCTTCTCTTTCGTGCACTCCCGTCCTAATCGCGCGCTACTTTGGACAGTGCCTTCTTTCAGCGGCACTTTCAGCCGCATTCATCGGAAGACTCGGGAATTCCAGCCCGGGGATAATAATAAGCCGTTTTCCGAAGCCGTCTCTAATTTTAATTGGCGGGGAGGTCAAAGTGCGCGCGCGGGCGAGCGCGCGCGTGGAAAATCGCCCGGTTATTCGCGAGCAGCGCCGTCCGCGCAATTACTTGGGGGGGGGGRGGGRGGGRGRGGGRGGGGGGATACTTACCGCCGGCGGAGTAGTGTCGGGAAATTCGCGGCTAAATGTCGCGGAAATTAGGCTAGCGAAAATTAAGTTAGCGTTAAACGGGCTGGATATAACGCAGATGTCCGCCTTGAGACAAAGTTGATTAGGACTATGCAAAATCCCGGTGCACGTGCCAGCGCCAAGGTGCAGCGAGGGGAACGATCCGTACGGGCTAATCGATCGCTATAGGTCTGATAAACCCGCGGCCGTGCATACTTCCGACTTTTGCTCCAGTGTAAATAGCGCGTCTCGGTACGAGCGAATCGAATTACCGCGCGGCGTGGCGTGGCGTCAAATAAACGAGACGGACGAAACGTTCCCTTGTCTCGCCGCGAGACGAGGCGGGGTGCGCCTCGCCGCCCAAGGCGGAAGCAGGAGATTCGCCGCGGCTTCGGGTTCTCGGATTTGTCGTAGCCGCGAGTGCGAGGTCCCGCCGTTGTTTCCACGGTTAAAATAAACGCCGCCGCCGCCGCCGCCATTGTACGCCCTTACGAAATAACGTAAAATCTGCACGCTACTCGTCTAGCGCGGTGCTGCGCTGCCCTTCAAAGACCTTTCTCCCTTAAACCCCGCACGGGAGAGAACGAAGCGTTTGTGGCGGTAAAGTTTAATCGCGCGCTCGCCGGACTGCGCTAACAGTTTATTTAACGACTAGCGCGTCGACCTTGCGACGTCGTCAAATAACGATTTCGTCAACTTTTTAGCGCCGTGCCGATGTCAAGGAGGTTAAGTGTAAGTATATAAGCGGCGTCGAGTATACAGGCACAGGTTTTGTCATTGGTATAATTTTCGCGATCTCGGCATCGTTCGTGCTTCCAGATGCGCTTGATCATTGAATTGCAATTGAATCGTCACTGACGAGTTGACAAGTTTCTTCATTTTCTTCGTGCCTTCAGGAACAATGCCGCAGGATTCTTTTTATTATAAAATGTGCATGCTGCCTCGTAGCCAACCAGCCTCGATAGCGGAGTTGATCATGAAGGATATTCCATGTCAACGCGGCAGTGATGAAAGAATAATTAAATAATTCAAATTCCATCGTGATCGTCGGTAACCGCTACGTTCATTAACACACACTCTCTCTCTCTCTCTCTCTCTCTCTCTCTCTCTTGTACATAAATATTAATACATCTTCCAGAAATATACGTAAGCTTCGAAGGTTATTCGAAATTTGCCGCTTCTGTCGTCGCACAGCAAATCACACGCACGAGTTCGCACAAGTTCGCACACTCCTTACACGCGCATCAACGATGACGACACGTCGAGCTAAGCTACTTAAATGTAAGTCAACGTGTCTCCTCTCTGCGTGCGTATTTGATTTCAAATACGTTCCATCACGAGAGGTTACCGTTGTTATTCGCGAGACAATATGCCAAAGACAAAACCTCGTCTAACCGCTAATAACGGCAAATAAATATTAATCCTAATTAATTATAATTTAATTATTTATGAAATTCTATGGAACGCCTTCTCGTCCCATAAAATTATTATTTAAGCTTTTTAACTTGAAGATAAAATTTTTATTATTAATAAAAAAAAGTTTAAACCATCATCAATTCGTTCATTCCGGTCTCTAATTGAGAAAGAAACTTAGATTATGCTACGTTTGCACAGTGCAATTTACTTGGATTTATTCTGTCAAGCTGAAGGAGCGACATTTTCAACGGCCTAAAATTTACTTTGATCGCGTTTCTCCTCACTTCACTTTTTATCGCAATGCTTGTTCGATTTAAATGAAACTTGGCAACAAGCATCTGTATCGTAAAACGAATCTCTCGTGATAGAATCGTCTTATCTCTCTAATTATCGTCTTATTTTTTATATTCATCGCAAATATATAAACGGAATGCAATGCTCTTCTCGTTGAGTTTCGGTTCTCGTTGATACGACGACATTTGCAGAATTCTGCCGTCTCGTGATCGGCATTCCGCCCCATCGGCGAGTGCCGATGATCCATTTGCTCTTATTTGTATCCTTATTTAGCATATTGCGAGGCATGCGATAAATCTGTGTCGAAATAAATGAAACCAATTTTTATCTGCGCATGCTTTGGCACGAGTGAAATCACTCGCGGCAAATGTCGGGGAGCAACAATGAATAAGAGACATCGAAATAAGCTCCCACAGCAATAATGGAATAACATATCGCCGAAAATATATCTCCCTCTCTCGGCCTCTCTCTCACTCTCTCTCTCTCCTCCCTCTCCCAGAATAAAAGGCAGACGGGACGTAAGGGAGCCGCGTGGATATGCACATTCGCCGAGATGCTAAGCGATGCATAACAAGGGTCGATTTTCAAGTACGTAATCTCCGCGATTAATTTCCAGAGCCCAAATTCAACGGCGGCCCCACGAAGACACGCGTATCTTCGCACGTACGTGTCACGGCTCCGCAAAAGATAACGCGGAGTCACTTGTCATTCCCCGCGGAAGAGAGGGGGGGGAGGAGGAGGAGGAGGAGGAGGAGGAGGAGGAGGAGGAGAGGGGCCCCGAGCAAGTTCTGATCAGCCCTTTTTAGTCCTCATTCGGATTCCTCGCGCCGGCGACGAGTAAAAAAGAAGGAGAGGCGAGGAAGAAAAAGGACGAGACGAGGGAAAGAAACCAGACAAAGAGAGAGAGAGAGAGAGAGAGAGAGAGAGAGAGDGRGRGRGRGGGGGGGRGGGGGAGGGAGGAAGGAGGAGCAGGAGAATGCATCCTAACGACACGTGGCATATTTCATTCGAGTGCTCGATACACTCGGCGCACGCATGCCAAGGTGCGAGACAGCGCGAGTGTGACAAAGTAACGAACGTTCCGCGATACGTGAAAGAATAACGTGCGGCCTTCCCGTTCCGTTATTTCTCCTTCTCGCCATTCGCGCGTTTTTCTCGTCGCATTCCCGGTACACTCGCGCTTTGCGAGATTTACATTCAGCGTACGCGCCGATAGCGCACTCTCTCTCTCTCTCTCTCTCGCTTTAAGATCGATAAAGTCGATTCGTTAACGTATGCTCTCTTGATTCGTCGTTGCTTCTTTCATGCAAGAGTTTCGGACGAGCTAGTTGAAATTTCATTTGCCCGATTGCGGCGACCGAGTCGCCGAAAACGTAAATCGCATCACTGTTGCATTACTCGATTACTCGATTGAATCATTTCCTCGTCACTTCTTTCTTTCGTCTTTTTCTTTAGTCATCTATATCGGCTGTCTGTAGATCCGCTATCTATATTCTTGAAAGTTTGAGTTTTTCATTCGGTATCTCGATAATAAGCTTCGAATTAAATCTCGATGTTGTTACATTTAAAAATTAACTTTGGCAACAAATGTATAATTGGATTTGTCGTTAAGAGGAATCCCGTTTACGATTCTTGATTTCTCTCGACTGGATTTAGAGTTGCTCGACGTTTAACACACGTTTAAATATTCGAAAAATTCAGACTATGTCCGATAAATTCGATCATCAAGAACGGTCTCATCGGATACAGTCCGAAGCTCTCATTTTACTAATAACGACTATTACGAATGACACGTCACCTTCTCCCCTTTAACTCGTAATTTCCCATCGAGTCTATTTCCCGTCCGCCCGAGCAGAATGGAAATGTACCTAACTAACCAAGTTAATCAACGACGCGGATGCGAGTGGCTGTCGCCACTGTACGCGGCAGTCGCTTCATAATTCAGACCATATGTGGTAACTTGGTAAGAGCCGATGCAGGAAATCCGATCGATTCGTGATATATCTGTCATTATACTATTCGGTCAAGCGCGATGTAAGACTCGCATCCACTCGGATCATTCGCATTTCGAGCTCGTCAGCTCGGTCCCCCGAGCGACGTTCAAAGTTCGCGGTTCGAGATTCCGCCGGATCGATTAATCGCGAATCGAGGATGACGGACCGGGGCGGGAAACCCGTGGGCGTTGCGGGTATTTACAGCCGCCGACGACGCTTTCACCGATGAAAGAGGGAAGAGACTCGCCGCGGCGGCGATCCCTTTTTTTTTTTAGCGTTCCGCGTCGCTGTCGCGCGCGTAAAACTCCCGGCATTATCCACGTGCCGGTTTTACGAGCGTGCCGCGAGCGGAACAAAGACCATACGTACACGTCACTCAGTGGCGAAACACTATCTTTAGATTCCTGCTATAGATGGTGATTAATTATTCGTGCGCGCGTCCGCGTTCATCGCCGTCCGACGCGTCGCAGTCCGAGAGCAAGCGAGAGAACAGAGACGAACCGGCAACCTAGTCTTTGGCTGTCTTCGTCATAAATTATTCATCCGCGTGCCGTTTTTGTTTCGCCGTCCGCGTATACGCGATATCCCGAGAGTGCGGGAGTGCATCGATATAAAGTTGGAACTGGTTCACGGAGCGAGAGAGCCTCCGTCTCTCTCGCTCGCGCCGTTGTCGAACCGCACATCCGTGGTTTGCATGCACCTTTGACGGTCCGGCTGATGATTGCGACTCGGGAGCGCGCTCCGTCTTTCTCCGTCTCTTTCTTCTCCGCTCGGCGAGAGATGGCGGGAGAGCGCGCGCGAATGAGCGTAATGATGAATCGTTCCCGAGATATATCCAGCAGACTCCCTTTTCGTTGGGCGAACGAGCCCAATCCGATCCGAAGGTTTCAGTCATTCCTTAAATGATAATTTCAGTTGGAATCCAACGTCCAACGAAACGGAAAAGGAAAGAAACGAATCGAGGCGGCGAGCGAGCCGATTCGAAAATAGGAAAGTGTCTTTTATCGACTGTAATTCGACTCGATAGTTGCGTCGCTGACGACAGCGGACGCGACGCCATCATGAAACGCCGGTTAATGACGGTTGAGGTATGCTAATTGCTGTGAGAATTATGACAGCAACGAATATAAAACAGCGATCGTGACTTTAGGGGGGGCAACCATGAGCCTTTCACGGCGGGAGGGTAAATCTAGGAATTATTTAGCGCGAGCTATCACGACACGCGGTAATAAATGTTACGCTAAATGCGCTGGCGTGATTAAGGCGGCGATTTATCACGACGATATGAAGAACGTCGTCGAGCATCGTGCGTCGCGAATCGCGAGTCGCGCGCGTAACCACGCCTGGTCGCCGGCGCGCGTGACGCCGTCGACCGCGGTTTCTGCCTCGCGAAACACTCTCAAGTCGCAAGTATGTTGCAGAGGCAAAAATGCACGCTAACGCGTTTTACGTCTCTCCCCGACAGGGCGTAAAAGGCGAGGGAGTATCGACGGCGGCAATTCGGCGCCGCGGCCGCGCGCGCGGAAATGCCTCGTAAAGCTACGCGATGCGAAAATTCGGACGCCGGCGTCTTTCGCTATCGAGCTATCGATGCTCGCGTTGACGCAACATCCTTGATGAAATTCCCGCTGCTGCTGCTGCTGCTGCTACTGCGACCCGGCTTAATTTCACAGAAACGTACGCATCTACGTCATCGGGCGTGACGTAGAAGGCGAAAGAGAGGCTACACTCTCGCGCGCGTAACATGTAATTTTGTATCTTCATACGCGCGCGCGCGCGCGCGTGCGCGTAAAAGAGAGAACGTAATCTCGGGGGCTTAGATAGAGAGCTTCTGCATTCTCGAAATCTCGTTTAACGAATGTAATTTAACGTTAAATCACGTTTGATCACGTCCAACGTATCGCGCGGTTATTCCGATACTTTTAATGAGTTTCCCGGCTGAATTATATTCTCATAAATCTCAGAAACGCGGCTGGACATGGCCGCGTGTGCCACGGAACTTTCAGCCGCCCTCCGACATCGATAATCTTTGCCGCATCGACAGAATCTCTCTCTCTCTCTCTCTCTCTCTCTCTCTCTCTCTCTCTCTCTCTCTCTCTCTCTCTCTCTCTCTCT
>JAHMML010000103.1:49677-76779 GCA_020341155.1 Eciton burchellii
CTCTCTCTCTCTCTCTCTCTCTCTCTCTCTCACTTCCGCTTACGGCCAACGGCGGCCTTCAGTCAAAGGCCTGCGTTTGATTCGCGTCTCGCAAGATTCGCTCGCTCGTATATCCCTAGGCGTGTGCGCCTAGTTTCGTCGCTTTGGCAGCCGGCGGACGTGCCGCGGGACCGACAGAGAAAACCGCCTCCTGTGTGAAAAGGATCCGCAAAAGGGATCCGCGGCGAACAGTCGCCGACTCGAATACAGCGCGTCTCCTACGCCGGTCTGCCGACACCTGCGAAAGCAAAGATAGCGGCGCGGCGCCCCCCCCCGCCCCTCGCAGGGGGGGAACATGTTTTCTTTTGGTCGGCGCGCATTGTCGTCGCGACGGAGATTGAAGGAGATTAATCGCGCCGCGGAGCGATCAATCGCCCCCGTGTCGCGATGGCCGTTTAAACGGGACGCTTTTACGGGACGAGGACGACCATGCCGGCCCTGTCGCGTAAGAGCCAATAAAGCGGTAACAATTATGACGGGACTCGGTGATAAGTAGCGATTAACCGTACGGGGATAGAGAAGGAAGGAAGGAAGGAAGAAGGACGGAGGAGGGGGCGGGGGAATTTACGCGAGAAATTACGGGGGGATAAAAGTTGGCTTGATTTATCGTTTACAGATTTTTGTCCAGCGTGCCTCGGCATACGCGATCATCGCGTGTCGCTCGCCCTTACTTCCAGCACACGCGCGTAATTATATGCAAATCAATATGGCGTCCACGTTCAAGCGAGAGCTGACTCGCGCACGACGCTTCCGAGGAAATGGAAATAGTTGATGAAGCGGCGAATATTGCTCCGGGATCCCTCAATTCGAGATTCCGCAGCGAAGTCGACGGAGAACGCTCGTCGACGATGAACGGCGACTTCCGATCGGAGCGCAGCGTCGGATTTTCCCTCGTGGCGAAAATTTCGCTGCTCCATCGGAGGAAAGGAGAGAGCATTTACGACAACAATATCGATAACGAATATCGATAATGCAGGGGAAAATTTGTTTTAAACCTCGCAAACAATATCTCGCGATTAACACGCGGAATTAGGAGTTAAAGTCGTTAAAGAACGAAAACCAGGTCGGCGGATAAACAATAAATACGGGGGCGGGGGGCGAATTGTTTCGAAAGCCAGATGCACGATGCTGATACCGCTGCGTACGCGCGCATAAGAATGGACGTGCAGAGTTTTGCTTGAATAACGATAAACATCGCATCGCAAAGCAAAATAGACCAACGTGAACCAAAAGCGGCCGGCGTTGTCTATTTTTGGGCCGGTCGCCGCACGGAAACTACTAAAATAAATAACTGTCCGTCTGCCGGAACTTTCCCTTAATATCCGTCCAATCTTGTTTCCCTTACGGTATCGCGCCGGTCCCGCGGCAGCGTTCGCCCTCACCGGCCGAACATACCGGGCAAATATATTCAACGCGTGATCGTTTAAGCACGAGCGCGTAAACGCCGCCGCTTCTCCAGCTCGCGCTAGTTGGAAAAAGAAAGCTAGTTGGCTGCCAGGACTGCCGTCTTAGTCGTAGATGCGGCGAGACGAGCCTTCCTCGAGGAGAGAAACGAGGGACGAACGCTGCACCTTTTCACGTGTTTGCGCATTTGCGTACGTGCGGCGCGCGTGGAATATGCGATTACGAAATTACGTGCCGATTACGCGGCAATATCAGCGAAAATCGGGGATAAGCCGATGTACTCGTTCGAACTTGGCGCGCGTCATCTTCAAAGGAAATGGCTAATTTGCCGCGCTAATTCGGCGCACGGGGGGCTGAAAAGGCGAAAATCGCTTGAGCGACATAACGGCGAGTCAGAGTTCATAAGAGTGCTTCATAAGAGTGATATATCTCTACGAGCTATCTGCATCGAAGGGGGCGAGGCATCAGGGAGAGATGCGCCTTCATCAAAGTAATTGAGGGTTAACGGAATTGATTTCGGACGAGATGATACCGGAGATGCCCCGTCCGTAAGTATTAGCGAGTATAACGGAGTCGCTCGAATCGAATTGCTCCTCGCGCGGGTCTTTAATAATCGTTCTCCGTTTAAATGATTCGACGCGGCTTGCAGTTTGATCACGCGTTTACCTCTTCCACGCTCGGATGCAACTTAATAACGCGTATATGACGTAACCGCGCCAGATCCTGATTAATGGTTAAACATTATCATAACGCGCACGTTATTATCCGATAACAAGTCATTATCCGATCTCGTAACAAAGATACGAATGATTTCCAGGCTCGGGATTAGTCCTCGAGCAGTAATCATCACGCGCAGTAATCATCCATGATCGCGACCGAAGATATATCCCGTGCGGTAAATCTAGGTGCTCATTTGCTAGGACAAAACAAAAATTGCCTTTGTTGTTTCCTCATTCATGCCTGCCGCCTGGTTCGCTACATGAATCTTATCTCCCCCCTTTCATCTGAAATGCAAATGTTTGATTAGAGACGCGCGTTGACGACTCGCCGTTGTAAATGAAAGCTACGTCGCGGGCGGGCGGGGGGGGGGGGGGGGAGGAAACGAAAAGAAAACCCGCGCTCTGCAAGGATTCTCGTGTCGTTTTGTCCTTCTTCTTCTAGCCCAATCCTCTCGATGATGATGACGACGAGGCCCGCCCGCTCCAGCTTCAAACCGAGATGATCCCGCGCGAAGCGCGCGTTCTCGTTACGCGCGAACTCGATTTGCGCGCAGATTCGATGGAACGCGATCGACGAAACAACCAGGCCAGGCAGACAGGCAAGCAGGCAGACGAGCTGGGGAGGCAGGGAAGAAGGGTGTGCAAAATCAATTTATGCGAATAGGATTCGCCGCCGCCGCCGCCGCCGCCGCCGCCGCCGCCGCGGAGAGCGATGCTGATCGAATCGCGCGCGCGAATGCCCTCTCGATGCGAGCATCTGGCGCGACACGCGATTGGCGGAGGAGTCGTGGGAAACACGCGATTCCGTGTTTAAACGACGAGGCGCCGTTTGAGATACACACGCGCGCGGGGGACCCGCTAAATTAACGGCGTGGAGGAAAGCCCGGGAAGGACACCCTATATATTATTTACGCACGGCGCAACGTGCGCGGGGAGGGGGAAGGGAACGCTGGACCGTAAAAGCTGGAGCGTCCTAGGGGGGATCAGTCGGCGCGGATAGGCGCGGGAGGGTGAGATGGGGCGCAGAGCGTGGGGAGGAGACAGATAAAGAGAACGAGGGAAAGAGACGCCGAGACGGAGAAACAACGATCACGTACCTTGAACGGTGATTCCCAACGCAGCTAGCAGGAGCAAACGATCGATCAATCCGCCGCCGCGGCACATCTTCATTAATATATCCGAGGGGATGCCCCGTCCCGTGCAGTTGCGTTCTATCTCACTTCACTCCGTGAACGCGTACTCTTGCAGAAGCTCGCGCGCACGCACGCACAGTCGTGAAACGAGGGTGGCGGGTACGCGGGAACGGGGAGGGTGGAGGGGGGAAGAGGGGAGAGGAGAGAAGGAGGAGGAGGAGGAGGAGGAGGAGGAGGAGGAGGAGGAGTTGGGAGAGAGGGGAGGAGAGATCGGGGCACCCGGGCCGCCGATCAGCACTCGCGTGTCATCGGCCCGTACTGGCCGTTGCGACGGCGGGCGACGACGATCTCTTCGTTGAC
Organism: Eciton burchellii; assembly: GCA_020341155.1. NCBI lineage: Eukaryota > Metazoa > Arthropoda > Insecta > Hymenoptera > Formicidae > Eciton > Eciton burchellii. The sequence continues at coordinate 53,333 of JAHMML010000103.1, forward strand.
GCCGATGGATTCTCCCTTTCCCGATGTATTCTTCTTCCCTTGTTCCTCCACTACTGACGATTGCAGACGCACAAGAGAAACACACTTTGCGAATATATCCGCGCGCGCACCCTCGCGCGATATATCGAGACGTCGAGACGTCGTGTCGCCAAGATCACCGACGGCGACGGATCACTCGTTCACTCGCGGCCGACTTCACGTCGTACATCGCTCATCGGCGATCACCGGCAGCCGATCCCGCGGCGCGTCTGCCATTGCACGGCACGCAGGACGAGAGCGGCAGCGGCGGCGGCGGCGGCGGCGGCGACAGCGGCGGTGGCGGCAACGGCGGAATATCCATTCCCCGGGTTACGTCCGGGCCGTCTCGGATGCACGCTCGTCGATACGCGGCGCCGCGCGGTACGCGAGCACTGTAGGTGGTAAACGGCGGCGGCGATGCCGAGGAGCGACCGCGAACTCGTGAGCTCGCGAAGCTTTTCGCTTGCTCGCGCGTAAACGCCTCGTCACGGCGTCTCTCGAACGGGTTTCGACCGCGACCCTCGCAGCTGCCGATGATCGATCGAGCGCGCACCACTGTCGTTCACAATGACGTTGACGATGACAGCCGGAGTCGAGTATCCGTTTTGCACTCTCGGAGTGCACACTACGCGACGCGAACACGCGACCGGCGACTGCTACAATACGCTCTGGGATAATCCGTCGGTCGATTTGAGCAGGATGTCAACAATGTCAGCGCGCGCGCTCTTGTTGTTGCCGTTGTTGTTATCGTCGTCGCGAGCAGTTGATTTCGCGCTATGCGCGATCGAGGCTCGATTGCAACCGAATCGATCGATCGATGTTTATGATTCGCGACGATGTCGCTCGCTCGACAGCGACTGGCGAAGCGAGCGAGTGGGAGGGTAGGGGGAGAGGGGGGAGGGGAGGGTAGGGGAGGGAGAGGAACCCGTTACTCCCGCGACGCCGTAGCGCGAGCGCGCCACGAATCCCGCGGGGCAACATCAACGGGATGATCGTGGATGTCCATCGTTGAATTTGTCACTACGTTCATTTGACGGACACACGAGTTTATCGCGCCAACTGTCACGCGGAACGCGATGGTTGGGAGAATATTAAAAACGCGCCGAGCATGGGAACGAACAGATGACACCATCCAACGCGAGGACCGATCCGCGACTGGCGCGCGGTACGCAAGCGCCTGTATAAAAAGCTGAGAATTTAGCGCGCCGTCGAGCGCCATCTGCAGAATCGAGAAGAACTAACCCATGTATGCGTGCATACGTGCATACGCGGTGCATACGCGTGCATAGAGCGCACACGCATATTGCGCGGATTTATCACACACTCACTGTTATTAATGACTTAATGTCAATAATAATGGATGAAATAATATACACCGTTATGTCTTTATTAGCTGAAAGGAAGGAGAAGTTTATTAACCTTTCGCAAGTTGTTGTCGGAGCTTTAATTCGGAGAGCAAAAGATTTAAGTGATACCGAATGATGTGATACTTGATGTTTGCTCTAATATTTCAGCAGCTAATTAAAATAACATGACAGATTTGATGCAATAATACTTAATGTCAATATTAAATAGTATTGCCGATTAAATTGGGTTATTAAATTCGAATCGGTATAAATTAGAATAAAATGCAACGAATGAATCGAATGTAAAACCGCAAAATTAGAAATCACTGAATCGCGGCAGCTTTACATATAGACACGCGACTCGTCTGACTTGATAGAACTTGATTAATAGAACACCAACCACTTTTAGCTTTACTCGACGCTTCGCGCGACGTTACTCAATAAATTCTTAGCATTCGGCTAAGTAATAATTGATGCGTGTTTATATGATTGTAACATCTGTAACGCCACCTACAAGATCGGAAAGAACCTTTTAAGGTCTCGATCCGCTCTATCGTCGCTCGGACACTATGGACTGGCGATGCACAGATTCCCACCGTTGCGCCATGCGGGTCTTCGGCCGCGCTCGGTCATCTTCGATTCGGTATTGTAGCTCGAGGATACGATCCTACGAAAGGATGTGCGAGCATCGCAGGATCGTGTCTAGCTACGCGTGAATCCCCGCCTACATTCGAGCGATTGATTTCTCACCCTAACTAGTTTCCCTCTCGGGGAATTCCCGCGGGAAATGTTCAGCAAGATCCTAGTCCCTTCTTTTATCCTCATTTTCTGTTTCTAACATTCGATTAATACTGCCTTAAATACCGCGTATAATACTTATAATTAATATCATCTCTCAATATTTACGTAATTCGTATATTTACGTAGGCATGTACATGCGCGTGTGCATGAATTACGTTTACGAGTATATAAACATGCTTGCAAACTGAGGAAGGCAACTGCACGTAGAAACATTTTTAACGAGTCCGAGTTTCGATCCTGCCGAGAAAACCCTAGGCTATATTGTCACATGTGTATCAACGTTACAAATGGACATTAGCGCGCGCCTGTAGCATCGAAATCCGAAATCCGAGCGCGGCGGCAAATTACGGCGGTCCCGAGCCGCGGGATTGTAACGCGGATAAACAAATTGGCAATAAAGTAAATGGGTGTTGAGCGGGACGGCGGCCGGGAGATCTCATATTTCGCCAGGGTTAGCACGCGTCCCGTCATGTCCGTGCCCATTAACGGGCGGCTGGGAAATAAAGTCCAATTATCCGACTCTATCACGGAGATCGATTCCTCCGGCTGTCCAATAGTCGGGCGTAATTATGCGCGGCACTGAGGTGCCGCGTTGAAGTCTCCGGAACCGCCGATCGATCATGCGATTTATCGCGCTCAAACGCCGTCGTACGGCGCCGGGGCTCGCGCAGAGCCCCAGCTCTGTCTCCCGGCTTGTAACGTTGTCGGTTGTTGCAATATCGCGCCTAATGTAAGCAGCGTACAAACGGCCGATGTCCGTCGACCATTCGCGGTCAGATTACGACGTCTCTCTCAGCGCACACAGAGGCGTACGCTGAACGTTGGGAATAACGGGTCGAATAATCGGTCGATCGCCGATAGAAAACTGTCCGATGACCACCATCGGCCGCTGTTTGCGAGAACGTGATCTCGCTCGCACCTTCGTGTAGCCACGGGCCACCTGCGCGCTGTTCCCTGAAATCCCGTGCAAATATTACTAGTATCTCGATCACACCGAATTCCCCGCTTCCACGTCGCACCGTTCGCAAATTGTTGAACGATCACAGATGCACGTTTCGGGCGATCGGCCCGAAAGCAAACGAGACAATTTCAGATCAGCAGGGAAAATGCTTCTACGCGATTAAGCGTGTTGTTACATTAACCGTACGTCTTCAAGTTTCGTCAAGTTTATTCTACTTTGGATGGTTGAAGACGTATATCTAAGATATTCGATTGCAAATTGAATTTTTAATCGGTTTAACATTCAATAACACTTCGTTTTAATCTTATTCATCGAGTCACGACTGCATAAACGATCTAGAAACGTATCATTTGAGAACATGTGCTAACACTTGGCGTGTTACACATTTTACCCATCTCGAACGTGTTCGATTAATCAGCAGGATTAGATTCGTGCGACGTAATAAACACATATAAATGAATTGCGGAACAAATCGACTCGACGATCGCGCGGAAATGACAAACTCGCTTTTGCAGCCGAGCTACTTAGCTTTCGCCAAATATGCATTGTAAATGCTTCCTCACTTTGCTTTCTTACATTTGCCTATCTGGACAAGTCTAGATCTCTCGCTGGTGCAAATGTACCAGACATCTAGTAACAACGTAACGGAGAAAGCCCAAGGATGCGAAACCACCTGCAAAGATGGAAGAAGTTCAGCTGTGTTTATCAAATGACTTCCGCAATCGGAAGTCACCAACGCATAGCCGGTAGTGATAGCGGAAACGCGAATGAAAGGGAACCAGTGTTACGCCCGGAATTCGAATCACTGCTCAAATAATCGCGAACAAACCTGCTCGCAACTGGAAGCTCGATGGCGGAAGTGCGCGAACGCGCACGTATGCATATGACATGGCCGGCTTTTACGCCGGCTGATTAATTTCACTCGGCGAGTAATCTCACGTGACGCGATCGAGTTTTCGAGTGCGACGACGAATCCGAACTTTTTCTCCCGCGAGCGAGCGAGATAAACCGCGCTGACGACCTTAACCGAACCTTAATTGGTGATTCCCGTTTCCGATTTATCGTCCGGAGATCGATGCTTTTGATCCTTCAACGAGGTGTTTTTCATGGAACTGCATTATCTTTGATTTTCCCGCGGAAGCTTCCCGGATAGAAATCCACCATTTGATCGCGATTCATTAATATTCAATGCTTCAATATCTTGAAGATTCATTCGCGGACGTGGCTTCCCTGTCGACAGCGTAGAGTTTACTCGCTCCCTTTGAAAATTATTCGTTTTACGACATTTAGCGTTACGAGGTACGCCTTGAAGTATTAAAATCGATCAGAAAATCCGATCGTTAAAGTAACAGCGGCGGAACGTTGCGTAGATGGTGCAACAAGATTTCATTAATCGAAATTAACGCCGATCGGTTTCACCGCGACTGGTCCTGACCTATCATATTATTCAGCAAAATAACCGCTGTCGTTAGCACAGTTAGATAAATATCGTCGCTGAATATTGTCAGACGGCTCGGCTGTAACCGCATTTTCGCGCTCCATTTTTATCTCCATCGACACGCGGTTATTACTTTCTCTACGCGCGCGCGCGCATTAATTACGAGCAATGGCTTGCCGCTTATTCGACCGTTTGATAAATAAGATAAGGCTCGGATTAATAAAACAACCGGTTGCGCGTTAACGCGCACGTGAAATTCATGCTGAAGAAATATGCACCGCAAATATAGCCCGGCCATTTAATATAACGTTTAACCGACTTATCGTTGAAAATTATTTCCACGATGGGAGTCGAGGATAAACGACGAAAGAGCTGTTCTACATATCTAATCCTAAATCTATAGAGGACACGCGTAATCACGCGAATTGTTGTCAGGAGTTACAACCCGCTTTGCACAAGGACTCCATCTTAAATAAAGGATACGCGCAAAGTTAATTATTTTTAATCAAATCGATTTAATGAACTACATATCCTGCACCGTCATGGATCGATTTCGTTAATACTGGAATCGTTCTCGCACTGCAATCCGTCTCGCGACTTTAAATCTTTATTATTGCAAGTTTTAAGGTCGCACTCCGGAAATACTTCCCGTCGAAGATCATCTATTATATCCGATCGCGTCTCATCGACGCCGTCGTCAGACAAGTGATGCAGAAGGTCAATGACAATCTCACGACGTGGTCTGTTGAAAAATGCGCCCATGACTTCAGGAATATCGATGAACGGCTGCTTCGATAAGACGTGCCTGCGAAAGCAATTTTAATGACGTATCATTAATTTCAAACGTCTCTCGCGTATTCAAAATTCGTATTCCATATTTTTTTTCTAAAATTATTGAAAAAGAGAACAGAGATACGCATTAAATATAAATCCCTGCGTGACTTCTCCTCAGCTACTAACACACAAAACAGATGTGTGTAAATCCAGTCTACGTATGTGTGCTTGTATGCGTGTTCGTGCAGAGACTTACCTTAGTAAAATGGTGATCAAACTTTTGATTTCCGGATGAGATTTAAAGTACATCTCGTTTTCTCTCCGAGTCATCATTTTCCTGTCGTTTAGAGCTCGTATCTGATCATACATCAGGGCACCTATGTCGTAACTTTGCATATTTCGCGGTGGATCCGCGGGATGGAAAGGTTTTCTATCTTTAGACTCCATATTGTACATGATTATTTCTCAAAATATTCTCTATGCGATCGTATCTCAAGTTATCCTTCGCGGGAATGTTTTTCTCGTTCCTGGTATCGGTGTATTTTCTAAATTGCTTTATCCAAATTGCTGTAGTGCTAACTGTTCCCTCGTGATATTTACCCGCGTTAATTGTAAATATGATACACAAAGATACGCGAAATGTAGAAATAAATTTCACAATGAAAAAAAAAAGAAAGAGAGAGAGAGAGAGAGAGAGAGAGAGAGAGAGAGAGAGAGGAAAAAAAGAAAAGAAAAACGTTGATGCAAAAATAAATTGGCTTTTGTTTTTACGCGAGGTAACATATACGAATCTGCGCGCACGCGATGCAATGGCACGGCATAAATATTGATGCAATCTATGACAGCAATACTCGGGCGATGACTCATATCGTGTTCACACATACGGAAAGATTAGCGAGTCATAAGCCTATTTTAGTTAACAGCTTTGTGGAAAATCCAAGAAGGATAACGATACTTATTGACAAACGTTAAAACGTACACAGAAAATGTCAATTGTAACAACACGGACAAGTAGGGGACATTTATTGTAGAATTGTTTTTCGCGAGCATCGATTTCAATAATACAAGCACGCGAAATGCATATTCTGCACGTGGATAACTTTCAAATAAAATCACAATAATGCATCAAAGAACTGAAAGATATATATTTTTTCTTTGTGAAAAGGATATATATATGTATCCTTTTCATATATATATATATATATATATATATATATATATATATGAAATAAGAGAATATCGTCACATTAACTTAAAAATATATATTTTCATATAATTGTATATTTTATAATTATTTACAGGCTACTTTACATAAATATTTGTCATGGCTACATCTGCCCTGACAAATTCCCTGAGTTCACGAACATTTTTCCGCTATTTCTGGCAAATTTATCTGTAACACGTGTCCTTGCATTCTAAATAAGAGAGCAACGCTGATGTCTAAATGTTCTTCTTTCTTTCAAAAATATTCAAACTGTTCCATGAACTGATGAAATATATTGCAATTTAACACATGTAGCAAATTACCTTAATTTGTACTAATGTAATATCGTGTCCAAATATTAAATAGCGGCTCGCACGAGCTTGTTCAGAGACAGAGACTAGTCTGATCCATCTTACATCACGCGTTACAATCTTCTATCACATTCGCAGAAATACGTGTTGCGGTATCGCAATTGTTTCCAAAGAATTATGATGATCCTTTTTCTTCTTTATCGCATTCCGTTCCGCAAGGACACCGAATCAATATACGTCTTTAATAAATTGTAATCTCATAGGCCGTTATCTAGCGATTCCTCGCAGTCGTTACTGCGCTATCCCAGGAACCTCGCAATTCAAGATGACTTCCTTCCGGCAAGTTCCATTTATACATGTTAATTGGCTTGATTTCTCATTGACTAGACATCGAAATTTCTATATATATATCTACATCCGCGATATTTACAACCCGCGACGGGAGCTAAATCTAGTAATGGATTAGACAACAACAAAAAAAGGGATAAACAGAAAAGGCATCTGTCGCATCTTCGATGTCTTCATTTTTCAGCGGTCACGTAATCTCTCCTCGCGCAAGAGAGGGGTCACGTTCCCGTTGCGAGATCGCGTAAACGCACTTTTCGTATATATATATATATGTATACGAAAAGTTTTTTTATCGCCACGCGCGATAAAACACTAAACGAGTTAATATCCTATAAAAAAGAAAAAAATGGGAACCGTAGTACAGGCGCGCATGCGCGCGCGGCGAGCGACAGCGTGTCGCGAATGCGGTGATTAAAACGCGTCTGCCGACAGGAAACGACGTCGCGCCGACTCCTTTATTATCCGCGCGCCTCCGCGAATACGGAGTTTTCCCGAGCGCGATATCGGATATTGCGGCGATGCTCGTCTCATCGTCGGCTGGCCTTTCTATTTATTCCTTTTTCCTCAAGCGAGGGGCTTCCCCTATGGGTTGCTCAAGAGAATGCAAATGACCCGCGTGCAAACGCAACGATGAACAACAGGAACGTCGTCACCGACTTGCGCAACGGCGGATTTCCTGCGATTTCTTCCCCCCTTCACGTCATAATCGCAATCTCGGCCGAGATTGATTGGGTTTATTCTTCTGAGTGCGATTCTTAAGGCGCGATAATGACTATAGATACTATCGCAAAAGCGATCAAAAATATTTACGAGCTTATCGCGCTAGCCTTCCGCATCTTCGTGACGCTTCGCAACTTGTTCGTGATCCTTTGCAGCAGTTTCTTTTGAGCAGCCAGCATCAGCAGCCAAATTATCGGCCATATCAGTCGGCATATCTTCAATACAACTAGTTTGTTCAGGCAAGCCAGAAGCAAGCCGAAGAACCACGGCGCACCCATCAGTAGGTACATTTGCAGGAACAGAAAGTACTTCTTCCTCAGGGCATTGGTCTGATTGCGCGTCGCGATTTCCGTGCTGCGCTGTATCCGTATGATCTTGTACGTGGTGAAGACGAACAGCACGTTGTTCCAAAAGAGCGTCAGCAGCGGCAGGCCAAAGTAGTAGATATTCACGATGAAATTCGGACCGCCGCGATAACGACGGTAATTCGGCTTGAGCGGGAAGTCCTCGGGGATGCCGGGGTAGAATTCCAGGATGAAGGCAACGATAGCCGGAATCAGCGCACCGCCCCAAGCGAACACGCTATACATCAGGAATCGCCTATTCTCTTCTTGGTTGGTCCACTGGCCGGATCCCACGAGCCAACGAAACCTCGTGATGGATAGGGTCATGTCGACACAGATCACGTTCAGCCAGAATACCGTAGCGTTTGTGAAGTACTGCTGCACTATCCACAAGAATACGGCGAGGTCATCGTTGATGAAGCACTCCCGCATGTCGCAGTAGCCGAAGAACAGCAAGAAGGAACCCTGCAACAGCAGGCAGACGTTGTGACGCAGCACCGCGCGATTGTGGATGCTCCTGCCCAGGTTCGGCACTAGCATGTACACCGTGACGACGATGCTGCAGAGGACAACGTGCGCCAGATTAGTGTCCATGTAAGTCTGCGCGCCCCAGAAGTAGACTGTTCTCAGATCGTTGCTGTGATGATGTATCAACTGTTGTCCGTTGTCCGTCAAGTTCGACGACGTATTTGCCACATTGCTAATCATCATTCTCGCCGTGATAGTCGTGGTGATGGTCGTGACGGTAACGATAGTCGTCATTCTCGTCATTATCATTGATTCCGCGGAACTGCCAGTATCCGACATCACCTCCGCATTGGTCTCCTGACTGGTGGTTGGACACTTGGCCAGCACCGCCGTGCCGTTGATCATGTTCTCGACACAATACTCCCATGATACGCGAGGGACACGCGACGAATGGCGCATAGAGTACCAATCAGCACCATGAACGCGACATCTCAAGTCCTGCACGGACGCGATCACCGTGATGATCTGCTGTGGATGCTGCGTCGCCAGCGTCCTCCAAGCATCGTAGGTAGTATAGTTGAGTCTGTCCGGCTCCACATGGATACATTCAAGGTTGTCATTGAACGCGTAACCGATGTCGCAGCACTTCCTCGGGCTATTCGCGCGGTAAACAACATCCGTTGGCCGGCTCAGGACGGATAAGGCGAGACACAACAGAACCCAACAGAATCCCATGCAGCGGAATGATCTCGGCGCATGCATATTGACTTGCCGATAGATCTTCTCGCACTGACACTGACTGACTGACTACGCGGACGCGTGAACGCGTGTTCTGCGATTACTCGACAAGTTGTAACAACGAATTGCCGGCGAGCCGGTTGTCCATCCAACCGGTGATCTGCCGGACCGTCGCCGTGATTCTCTTCCGCTTTCCCGGTACTAGACTGACGTAGCGTGCCAGCGGCGCCTATCATGGTTCGATGTACAAACCCGACAATAATGTTGCCATCATCGTAAATTGTGAAGTATCAATTGTGAGTTGCGGTCAGTTTCCGTAATTGAGTCGCAACCAATTCACTGGAGTTTCGATTGACAAAAACCACGGAGATGAGAATATAACGATCTAATCGATGAACAATGCAGCGATTCGATTTAAAGAGACTCGATAAAGAAGAGAGGGTCCCTATTTGAGGTTTCATGTTAAGTATATTAAATATAGCACATAATCAAGTATATTAAATACATGCATGATTTTTTTTAAAACGTGCATTTACATAACTTTTGTGCTCCTTATGAATACATTTATTCCATTTATTTAGTTTATATAAATCTGTCATCATTCCGGCCTATATCTGTCATCAGTTTCGTGCACTTTTATCTTAGTTGATGGATAGGCTCAGCAAATAGACATCATTCAGAGAAGAAACAATTCTTTGTTTGTCGCACATTCGAATTAAGATTAATATGAATAATTACCCGAATATTAATAATAGCTAGATATTAGTGGAGATATTTTAAAGAATTAATATACAACAAAAATCGATTACGCAATCGATTATGCTCATCAATGCTCGTTGAATCATACTGCTTTCTTTTCAGATTGTAGGAAGACAGCATAATATGAACAATGCGGCGCGATGAGGCAGGACAGATCTGTTGATTCTGCAATGGATAGATCGCGAGTCGCGAAAGGACTTTAGCATATTTATGTGACGAGCGTGGTTACTTTGAACGCGCGGTCATGCCGGTGTGCGTGACAATTGCGCCAAGAGTTTCCTTCTGGTGTCACGTATTTCTTGGTACTCGCGGCGGGCAACCCGGCGAAGCGAAAAGAAGCGTTTTTTCGTGTGAAAAACATCGCGAGTAACATAATTGTTACACACTCAATAAATTCCCGTTTTCTTTTTCAGTCATCTACGAACGGTCAAAATGGTTGACGGCTGCGGAGTAGCGAAGACATTGCAGACACGTGAAGGTGCACGAGCGAATAGCGGTTTTTGCGAGGAATAGCGAAGCACGAGAAGACGCGAAGAAAGAGGAAGTGTAAATCAATTAGGCTATTACGTCAACAGCGGATACGGGCATCATCGATTTGAATAAATCGTGGTTTTTTTCAGGCATTTATTGGGTAAGGATAAATTTTGCGGATACATTTTGAAGAATTCATCATCCTCATCGTGGAATTGGAGCTATTGGGAATACATATTTATATATTGTATATATATGTTTGCCGTTCTGATTACATCGAATATGAAATTGTAAACATTTAATAATGTAATTAAGCGTAAATTATGATAATTAGATAAAAATATATATGAAATATTAAATTGAACATAATAATCCTGGTTGAAACGTGTGAGTTAAACTATTCATCAATTGCCGATGATTCTGCACCTTTTGCGCAGATTGTGGTCGTATGATTTATTTATTATAATTAATTCATTATTTATTATTGATGATTTTTTAAATTAATAATTCAATAATTGGCAATATTATTATACAAATTGTACTTAATTATAATTATTCAAATGTCGTCTTTTTGATCATTTCTTATTCATGATTTTGAATTATTTCTTTCATTGTCCATCACGTTACGTTATGCACAGTCGATATGTTACTCAATCGCTGGAATCGATTGCTTAGGATTGACGATAGATGGCATTCGCGATTAACTTACGATCGGTAAATTTCAGTTAATAATTTTTACAAGAAATTTTTTAATATAATTTGCCATTAGATGCAACATTTAAAAAGTAGATAAGAACATTATCATGAAATATATATTTTGACGAATATAATGGATATAAATTGATATGAAAGAAAATAGTTATGAAAATATGCCTTTGTGTAAAAGAAGAGAAACAAAATTGACGTAATTAAGGTAATCACTGAACGTATCACTGAAATTGATATAATACATATATTAATACAAATATAATCAAATACAAATTACAGCCATATTTGATATCAAAGATTTCAGCAACGATCATAGAATTCGCATTTCTGTGAATACTTGCTTAAAGTACATCGATAGAGAATTTCTGAATATATAAATAAATTAATTATAAAGCATTGAACTTTGTAGTGGCTCAGTTTTGGATTTCTCAAATAAAATCCATTTACACGATTTTCCTAAACGCGATTGTAATAAACAATTGTATCTGTTATCTTCAGTCTCTCTGCAGTCGAGTTGTTACGCGCGGATTATCTCAGATTAATGCTCCAATTTGAGAAATCCATCCGTGATTTCAGATTTGATAAATCTGAAATCGCTCATCACACAATCGATCTAACACACAAAGCGTTCTACCATCCTTGACTATGTTGAGTATTAAAAATAAATTTAATCGTTCGTGATGCTCAGCCAAGCGAATTGCTTAAGCTCAAATAAAATAAATTGTAACTTTTATTGAGATTATCACGATGGATACATGATGACGGTCACGATGAGCTGCAGCACAAAGGCTAGCAGGAGGTCAATTTCTTTGATCGTTAGGTCGTTCGCGGTGCCGGTACCGGTATTGCATAGATCACTCTCGCAACAAGCGGTGCAAGCGTAGAGTTTGGTGCGCTCGCCGATCACGATGCATCCTGGCTCGCATTTATTTGTACAATGCCTCTCCAGAGACCAGGTTTGCGGCATCGAGGTCAAGTTCTCGATGCTGGTGGAGTAGGAAACCCGCTTTACCTGTAAAGTGTATATGTGACTGCCAGGTAAAGAGAATAGCGAAATATTATTTTTTATTCTTTAATTATATTAAGCAAATTATCGCTCTTTAGTGCATAGATTTAATTAAAGAGTTACTATGAGATTATTTGCATATACATTAGATATTTTTATAAATTTTCCACGTTTCTTTTTTATTTTTACGAAAATTATATATATATATATAAATATTCGTTTATATGTTTATTGAGAAATAGAAATGGATATTTCATTTTTGTGTCGATATTTTTTTATTCATATAAGAATCACAAAGGAAATCACAAAAGATAGCTTACAAATATTCTGTATATTATGTGGATTCATGAGAAAAGATCAATCCTTGAAAAGAAATTATGATGTGATTTGTTATTTGTCCTGTAAATTATATTTTAGATTTTTAAAATATATATGTGTGTTTTTTAAAAATTAAAAATCTTTAAGTACAAGGAAATAATATTATCCACTGATCGAATATCTTTTCTAAGCAAGTAATTGGAAGCAATTGTGCTTTAAATTCTGGTCAAAAGATATTGATATTTTTACAAGATTATTATTATTAATAAATTATTAATAAATAAATAACTGTGAGATTCAAAATGTCTATATAATATATATGTAATAGCCCATAAACTAAACTCATAAACATAATGTATTTAATCATTTAGAAAATGTAACATGTTATAAATTGACGTAATAAATTCGTATTTTATCTCACGAAATCTGATTCTATTCTGATGTAAACTCGTATAATATAGCTGTGAGCTATTTCAACTTTTGTTCGAAAACAAAGCTGATTTCTATATTATATTAATTAAAATGATTATAATATAATGTTCCGTAGCTCGAATGCAAGTTTACTCGAATATCACGATTACTCTTATACTATTATCTATAGAAAAAAAATATCATATAATATTATTGCATATCGTACAAAAACATAACAATATATAGATAAATTCAAACGTATTTCGTGATCTCACCATGCAAATCCTTTTGTCGTCCATGCACTTGTATTCGAAAGCGCTGTAATTGCCAGAAAGATTCGAGCATTTCTCGCCATCTTCCATAGTGTCGCAATGATAGCACCATAAGTCGTTAGCTCTTTCGGAAGCAGCATGGGTTCGATGCTCCTTTGACATTAACTGACCTGTTTCATGAATATTGTTGTTGAATATCCCGTTTACACAAAATATAAGCAGAAAAATGCGAATCATTTTCGTTCAAGTGAAGTCCAAGTATTAAATTTGTTGAATCGAACAAACCATCTCATCATTCCGTATAAAACCAATAATTAAGAAAATAATTCAAAAGTTAAAAAAGGGCGTTTTAATACGAGTTTTATTTCTTATTTTTCACGTGCTTCACTGTAGCAGATCCATTTCGCTCTGAAAATCTTCTGAGCACTCATGCATTATCGATGAATCGACGGAGGAATACGTTGCAAATATTTTATTATTTGTGTTATTTATATATAGATTTCTGTAATCGTTTCACTGGCAGAGGAATGAGTAAGATTGTATCTTAAATAATTTCTTATCGAGTTTATTTTTATCTTCTAAATGAACGAAAGCCGTTTGTTTCAAACGGAGATAGATAGTGCCACGAATGCAATTCTTTACAAATTTCGTGTCAGCATTTGTTGGATCATGATAAAGTCGATAAAAGTGTGAGAGCGCTTGCTTACTGCGCATTGCAAATGTGTACCTTTGTGTGATCGGATATATAACTTGAATTAACTTGAAACATGAATTTCTTAATTACGAGAATGATGGTTTAGAAATCTACAGAGAGTTACAATTCCGTTTTAGTATTGTTATAGTGATCATAGAATTGCATGGTCGTTCCTGCAAGTATTATAATTCGCATGGTAAAGCTATCTTTAGAGAAAAAGGCGAGAGAGAAGAAAAGGGAAAAATTTCTCTTAACAATTGCGTGATTCTTAAGATTCTACTTCTTTCCTTTCCTCTTCTTTCGCCTATCTCTGATTAAAGAAAAATTTACCACCCGAGTTTAATATTCCCAAGGAAGAATCTCGAAACACGTTTGAATAAATTCAAGGACATTCCATACTCACCACTCGCAAGGGCGACCAGTAATGCGAGCTGGAAGCACGTGGCGATGCTTATATTCGCGTTCATCTTGTCGCTTCTCGTTGAACTATCGACCGGATTAAGCTAATCGCGGTGATGACGATGATGATAATTTCGACGATTGCTTCGCATTTCCGCGAACCGCCTCTGCTTTCTGCGGGAATTCGGACGCGGAATTCACGCGGAAATCTCAGCGAGCGGTGGTCCAGGCGAGCGGCAGGGCAGCTGGTTTCCGCCATGCTGCCGGCCTCAGCGCCTGCGTCAGGGTTGCGTCGGGGGTTGCTCCAGAAACCTCTAAAGTCGAAAATCAATATGCTCGCGGTGGTCGATGTCGGGGGATCTGTTGCTGCGAGCCGCGTGACGTCAAAGTCGAGCCGTCGCGTATCGCGACGTCACCGATCGCCGGATCGGCTGAGCAAAGCTAAAGCAGAGGGGAAAGTGTAGAGGACCACTTCGAATTCGCGAACTTTGTCCTCTTCCTTTCTCACCCGTTATCATCTCCTACCGTATACTGAGTATACGTAATTTTTGCGATACTAGATAACAACACGTTGTTAGGTTTTATTATGTCCTTGACCGTATCCTTCGTCGAAGATTGATCGTTGCTGCTGCAGCTGCGAAGGATGATGCGCTTTGTCGGGCGTTAATAAAAGCGCGGAAGATCGATGGAAATTCGGCGTTTGCCAGGGCTCTTGCTAGCGAGCCCCTAACGTGCAATTCAGCGCGGGATTGGAGACTCTTAAAATATGCTTTCAGCAAGCATTTCACGCTGTTGCTTCCAAACTAATCCTGCTAAAGGGATAGCGGACAGGAAGCGTGCGTTTTGCCATTACGAGCGTAGGATAGGATAGTGACATCTAGCGTGAGAAGGAGTGATAAGGCAGTAAAGTATATTGCGGTTTTATTTCACGTCTGATATAATTGCATTAGATCATTTTCGCTACACGGATGCATCGCCGTATATTTTTACGGAACGGATCGCTTATTCCCGCGCATTTATTCGAACCAGCGTTCGCGGGGCTCCTCCCACTCGCGCCCTCTTTTCCTTTTCTCTTTTTGCTTTTTTCTCTTAATTTATCGCATCAACTACTTTCCCTGGTAGGCACAACGGGGAAGGGAGGGAGGGAGGCGATATTAAGTTCTGCAGTCTATTAGCGTAAGTTCCGAGGGCATCTTACTACAGCGGAATACTTAATCGGAAGTACTAATAGAGCGTATTAGTGTTTACCTAACTTAATGTACGTTGGCGATGTCGTGCCTAAGTGCCAGAGGCAATTGTATATCGTCTCTCGCACTCGGAAAGTTATACACTCCCGCGTATAACTCGCATAAGTTGTAAATTTCAACGGAACATGATTTCACGCATTAGGGAGCCCTCGATTTCATTAAATCTGTTTCGGTGATTAACATGTATACTCTCGTGCATTTCGTTCCTAGCGAATTGAAGCTATGAAATTTGAAAGATAGGTGATTGAGAGAGGATTCCTTTGTATATCGTTAGTTGTAAATCGCACGGAAAGAGTGCAACGAAAAGATTAGCCGATGTACGATTCCAAAATTTATGAATTTCATGTCCGAAGAATGTAGTTTCTGTCGTGCATTCGTGCGCGATTAAAAGAGAGGAAAGGACGCATTCTCTTTAAAGTATAATGTCTGATAAGACGGCATGTTCACCGGGGGTCTATTGCACTTGCACGTTGTAGGGGTGAATACCCGCAAGAATCGATTTCAGGTTTCCCAGACGGCGACTGTTATGACTTTTACCGGCGAGCGTACTTCTCGTAAGAGGATATGTCGGCGAGTATCAAACCGATGTTAACAATACAATATCTGCAGAAACGAAAAGAAGAACAAGATAAAATAACGATTACACACTGATACATGTCGTCATAGATAGAGGCTACGCTGCGGTTGATATTTTAAACGAAATCGATACTTTTTACGATACGCATTAAATATGCGTATTGTCCTTTTCGCTTCGATGTCTTTCAGGAAACGTAGATTTGGGAAGAAGACAATATAACATGGGTCATTTAAATTTTGTTCCCTTTTTCTTTTCTTAGTGATCCCTTTGTTCCTTCGAACGTTTAACTTTGTACAAGAGAGCGACATAATGGCAACAATACATTATATTGCGTACATTATATCTCGAAGAATTACCGACAATATTCGCGCGCAAACTTCATCAGTAGAAATGAAATACGTGCAACGAAGAAACAAGTACTGTGCTCATTCGCACAGTTTTGCACTTTCCTTCTCCCTCTCCTCTCTCTCTCTCTCTCTCTCTCTCTCTCTCTCTCTCTCTCTCTCTCTCTCTCTCTCTCTCTTTGTCTCCGGTGCTCCGACGTTCAGCTTTTACGGCAATTTTTGCCTGTGCGATCATCTTCCTTTACGGACGGACATTTCAGATAATCTGAAATGAAACGGTAAAACGGCAAGTAAAGCGCGCAAATTTTGTCGGATAACGCATTGAGAGACGCATGATATCTATGCATTGACGTGACATGAATATGCCAACTGTATCGTCTCCGAAATATCAAATTTCGATATTTACGCGAGGGCGGTGTTAACAATGGTTTACAAACATCGATAGCAGTCTCTGTGGCATACCGTAGAGAAGCGCGAGGGCTTAATGTCAACGAATTTCGTGTGAGAATATAATCGGTCGGCGCGCCAGATTCCATCGATTTATCGCGCTTGAAATAAAAATAAAGCGCGGGTAAATGATGAAATTTCTGCCCAACCGAAGGATAGGAGCGTTCGACGAGAGGTGTTTCTGTTGAATTGTCTGCGATCAGCAGAAGCTTGAACAAGCACTCGCGACCGAACTTTGATGTCGAGAGAGAGAGAAAGAGAGRRRGRGGGGGGGGGGGAGAGAGGGAGAGAGGGAGAACTGCCTGAGATGAATTGCAAGAAAAATTTCTAACTCTCCCGAGGGAGAAAAAGACGGGGGAGGAAATAGGGAGCAGGAGAGAAAATCGTCCAACTATTTGCGCGCGCAGCGCGCAAGAAAGGCTCGTCCGGGCGCGACATCGAGGAGAAATATCGGACAATAAGTTCGTAGGTTTAATATCATTTTACGAGGCCGCCTTGCAGAGTGGGATGTTATAACTTTCGGACGACGAGAATTGCTTACGACACGAGCTTCATGCACGTTTCAGCTTGTTACACTAAATTGAGAGGGAGGATACCCGACGAGTGATAAACGGGGTGTCCGAAAAGTGGCGACGTTCCGTCCTCTTCGACGGAAATTAATAGAGACCAGTCGCCAATAACCTTAGAACTTTTCGCGTTGACTATCGTGCTAACCGGGATTAAGGTTATACCTATGGTGGACGTCCTGTGGACGTTAATTAAAAGCAATGTATTATCGCGTATTATATCCTTTCCTACAGCTTAATTTCCTTTGCGGGAAATTCCATGTCGGCCATTTGTGTCAGATTTTAATCTGGTTTCCGATGTACAGGAGAAACGCGAATAATCCGTCCTTGCTGGATCTTTGAGACACCTATAATATCAGCATCACGTATACCTTCTCAAGCTATAAAGCTGTTGATAGCCGTTGTCCCGTAATACGCGTTAGTTGCGACAAGATGCGATAAACGACTGCAGCCCGTAAGCGCAGTCGGGAATTTCGAAATTATATAATATGTTTAAGTCTCTCATTAGGCAAATCTGCTTAATATGATACCGTCTCCTTGTAAGAGCGCTGTTTGCAGTTAGATTGTTTGTACTTAGTGCAGAGATGCCGTTTAATAGTCGCATGAAGTTTTGATTGCCTCCACGCGCTAGATTAGTAACAAGCACACCATATGGGAAATTATACTACTGATAAATAATAAATAAAAGACAGAGAGAGAGAGAGAGAGAGAGAGAGAGAGAGAACAAAAATGCAAAACTGTGCGAATGAGCACAGTACTTGATTCTTCGTTGCACGTATTTCATTTCTACTGATAAAGTTTGCGCGCGAATATTGTCGGTAATTCTTCCAGATAATGCACGTAATGCTTTGTTTCCATTATGTCAGTCTTTTTGTACTTTTTGTACAAAGTTGAATGTGCGATAACAAGTAAAAAAAGAAAAAGAAAACAACAACAAAGGACAACAGAGAAGACAGTAAAAAGATTTGATGATTTCAAAGAGGCTCAGAAGATTAATGATGATAAATAATTATAATTCGTAGCGAAAGAAGGGAAACATCGTTATAATCCGTGTTAATTATTCGATATATTTAATATGCTATATATGTATCTACGCGATTTAGGAAAGATCGGTCTAAAATAAAATATAATCGCTACATATTAACATAAAATTAGAGAAATAATAATATTCGTATTATTCTCATCACTCATCGTTATTAAAGTTAAAAATCATAGAAATAGAATCATAGAATCATAGATTATAAAAATCATTTTTTATTGTTTAATTGCTTAGATAAATAATCGAATAATTTTGTTTCAAAGCGTTTGTTTTTCGTCTTTCTCTCCGAAACTTATAATAAATTTAACATTTAATTTACTTATCGCTTTAATATTCGTATTAGCTGCAATCGTGCTGAATTGCTCTCACTTAACGCTGTGGTCCTGCGACGATGCAACAGTTGTACAAAGTTCTGATTGAGTCAGCGGAGTACTTGTTCACTTTGTGAAAACAAGCACGATCTACATACAACGGCGTTAAATAAAATTATAGCGCCTACATTATAGAGCTAATGCCGCTTGTTTACTTTGTCATCTTGAATTTTGATACTGATAAACATTTCCTTCACTCGCAACGATTAATTTCCTTGACGCTGGATAGTCGCAAGATCTTTCTTTACTTTACCGCAAAGTTACTTCTCATGCACTTTAGTTTACTGTGTAATAACGTACCGGAATAACGTCTTACTATTACTATATAATAGCATTAGAGTGTTATCAGCTTACTATGCAATAACGTAATTTATACTGACAGAACTTTGTATTAAAGCGCAACACTATCGCGATCCTAGATAGAATTTTTCCAAATCGATTTCCTCACGATATGTAAGATATTAAAATCATTAATATGTAAGATATTAATATAAAAAAATTGGATTGTCATCTTTCAATATTTTTAAATATTCAGGCATCCTGCATCACCGGAATTGCGATTTTTCTCAGTTTCGAGACGCATAAGTTGGCCGATGTTCCCTTCGGAACAATAGCATGGACAACTTTTTTCAGACGAATGTCGCGCCGTCGCCTGATCATTAAATTATGCTTCGGAGTGTCAGTGTTTACACCGAAGCAACACGTGAAACGGTGCCTACCAGCCGCCGTCGCCGCTTCTGGTGCTCCGTTGTCGCGTTCATCCCCTACGCGACTACGTTCGGGCAACCTCCCCGGGATCTAGCGGAATGTACATAAACGACAGGAAGGTACACGCGTCGATTGGTCGAGCGTACCCGGGTCGATGGCGTGAGGGGGCGCCGGGTCGTTCGCGAGGCTCGTAGTGCCGCTCTGACCATCGTCGCGGCAGGGAGTATCGTCGTCATCGTCGTTCACCTTGCTGCGGCAGGATCGCTCGCAAAGGTCCATCGATCGAACGACACGCCAGTGATCAGTCGGCGTGAGATGATCGATTGTCGATCTCGCGCTTTGGCGATCGCGTGATCCAGAATCAACGCCGAGTCTCGGGCGGACGATCGCGAACGAAAGTGCGATCGAGCGAAAGAACGATATGATATAAGGGTGCCCGCGTCGTGCGTGGGGCAACGACGGTGAGGAGATCGCGAGGTCGTTACACCGAAGACGATCGTTGCGTGTTGCACCCTGCAAGAGGGATCAGGCGCGGGCAGGTGCAGCGGCAAAGCTCTAGTTGCTGCTTGTAGCACATCGCGGGTGGTTTGCCAGTGAGTTGGATCATTGGCGAAAGACAGTCGGACCGTGAACGCGGCCGTGTCAACAGAACTCTCCGAGTCATCAGCATCCACCTGGTGGACGCAATTCCCCCGTAAGTCTCATTTTTTGGTTTTCTCGCGCTCTCGTCGCGCCTATCGTTTGCTCATGTCTCATCCTCGATCATGCTGGCGTTCGAATGTCCCGCGGATGATTCTGCGAGGGATGCATTAGAGATAGGGAGAAAAGTTCGTCAAAGGCTATCAGAACTTTATCAACTTTCTCGTCCGTTGATCCTTTGCCAATTGGATACTGAATAATGCCGGGATAACGGATGACGGATATTGACGATACCCATATTACGTCTCGAAGCAGAAACTTTTGAAACATGTGTATCGAATTCTTGGAACATGATTTATAATAAATATACAGTTCATATTATACGTTAAATGTACATGAGAATCTTCTGGATAAAGAATGAATAATTATGCTCTCAACTTGCTAGTAATCGTTAGATACAATCGTAACGCAATTAGGATATTCCCGTGCGAGATCGTTGAAAATTATCGATGTATCTTTATTTTGATTACTTTATGTAGTGTTAAGTCTTTAATGTTTTTCCAATATTTTATATAAATATTATCGAAAGTAGTCCGTTTAATCTATGGAGAACTGCTTTTACTAGAATTATTTTACTCCCTTGCGGGGAATACACGTTCGTATATTTTCAAGCACCTAGATCCATGGGAATACACATTGTATTTATCTGCTGCTCTATACGTTATAAGAATTGTAAATTATCATGACTTTCCACTGCTCCCTAGCCTCATCTATGAGATATCCATCAATATATAGAAAATTATTAATATTCTGTCTCATCTGCGAGTTTTATTGTTAGATTGCTGTCTGATTGCTCTAAACTTCACTGGGATGCACGGATTGAATTCAGTAGATGAGGACTGCCAAGTATCAGAGCGGAATTATGCATGAGTTTATATAAACATGAAGTTAGTTGGGTTGATGGAACGGTTTACCGCTTCTAAGTTACTGTATGTAAATCAATGCAACATTTGTATAAAAGCATGTACGATGTTATCTGTGTCGGAAGAGGAAAGAGGAAACTGGAGACCACGCGCCAGGATAAATAATTCAAATAATAATAATAATAATAACAATAATAATAATAATGCATTAATTTCGATGGTATAACAACAGCAATATAATGGAACACGATACAATGAAGCACGAAGATGCGAAACGCGTGAATATTGAGAACCATATCTACGCGATTGAACACATTGTGAACACATTGATAAAGTCGTATTAAAATCTTGTATCTAAGAGCTGGTACACTTGATTGCGTTATCATTTTACGAGGGAACGTCCCGTCAGAGAGCTTACCGTAAAGTAAACGATTTTATTGATTTCGGCAATGCTTCTCTCGAAAAATTGGGGCTTACGGCGTCTCTCTTTGGATCTGTTCAATCTCTTTTAGCACTGGCACTGGCCGAATAGCCGGATTATCGACGAATCGATAAAAGTCAATCTTAACGGTCGATCTAATCGACAATTACAAGCTTCGGCGGATTTACATAGCCGTGCATCCGCAGCGAATAATTGCCTTTGATAATTTCGGCCCTCTGTCGTTACGGCCTAAACGAATTACTCTGATTACAAGCATAGTTAGGGACACAGGAATAATCATTTGAACTTTCTTTTCTTGTTTTCTGGTATAATCGACGCGCGCGAAAAGTGTATTCCTTATCTGTTGATTTAGATGCTGGAGATGTAATATTTTCAGAATTATGTAAGAAGCTATGAGCTATGAAATAGCTTTGAGAAGGTCAAGAAAATGTACATAAGATCTTAATAGAAATAATTAAATTATATTCCATATATGCAAATATATGTATGCGCGTTTATGAGTTTATTTCGTTCTATTAAAATTTCGTATTACTAAAATGCTTGGATAATTTTCTAAAGGTTATTTAATTTAAGTAACATAATACATGGGATGAACTCTTTGTGATAACTTTATTATACAAACGTTTATATTCAGTTTTATTGCTACGTAGTAACTTCAGTTTCACGCTAATATTATTACTTTAACAAAAAATTTATTTATGGAATACTGTACGGTTTAATATGGGATAATAGAGGATTATAGCGATTATCCGTATTAGTTGAAACAGAAGTAATAACAACGTTTCAAAATATTTCCATGATACGGAAAATCTTTTTGCGACGAGATTTTATCGACTGTATTCGCAATATGATACGTTGAGAGTTTGCTTTTAAATGAATTCTTGAATGAAAGCTTTGAATTATCTTGATCATTAACACTCGCTGCGAATAGATCTAGAGAGAGGCAGAGAGAAAGAGAGAGAGAAAGAGAAAGGGAGATTTTGCTTTCAACCAATACGCGAATTTCGGATAATGAGATTTAATCAACATTATTAAACATCAAGAGCAATTGCGTCACGTCTATAACTGGAATTAGGACGATAATGCAGAAATGCGTTTGCTCCTTACAACATATTGCACATCTAATGCCCCTTAATAATGGTGATGATAAGAGAGTGTAATATTCATGATAACATAAATATGGGCTCACATATCCAATTAAAATGTGGAGGGATGCATTTGCAGCGTTATAAAATATACCGATTATTACCGTTCTTTATAATCGTGTTTACGATAATTGTGTATACAAAAATAGAATGGAAATCGATACCAAATGTAAAGAGCGATTTATTCCGCAGTGGAATGCGCATAATATCGTATTATCGTAAAACAAGTAGACTATGGCATATTATCTCGTCTTTAACGCGCGATTGTAAATTTTACGGCGGTTGCTATACATTTCATTTAATCGTAATCCTTTTATTTGTCATGCATAACATAAATAGAAGCTGGAGACGTAGCGGGATTAGATCGCAGCGATTCGTTCGTGCCGCGAATTCTTTGCCCTGCCTTTCAGGAAGGCAGAATGAGAGGAAATAAATGGCGGGATTTTAAACGCATCGGCCGGGATGACCGGCGGCGTTCCGGAAATATTTT
>JAHMML010000103.1:76786-158009 GCA_020341155.1 Eciton burchellii
CAGMAKMCGGCATMCGAGATATTCAATTAAGTCTGCGGAGAGAGAAAGAGAGAAAAACATCCGTGCATAGTCCGCGGTTACATGCGCGTCACACATCTCGCAGAATCAAATTCTCTCTCTTGAAAAGGGATTCAACCACAAATGAGAGACGTCACCTTAAGGCAGTCACAAGCTTAATCCCGCGATAAAAAGCGACTCGCTATCGTGCTCTCTTTTTCTTTCTCCTTCTCCGGTCCGATCCTCGGGAAACTCCTCGAAAAGGGCGCGAAAGATTAGTTCCCATGAAAGCTATTCCGGATTTATTATTCTCAGAGGTTCGATAAAGCGTCTCCCTCGGTTCTTCCATGTTGCCATGCTCGTAAACTCCGACATCTCGAATATCTCGGTGCGTCTGCTTATATAACATGCTATAACGCCGTAGCATCGTTTCGCGTAATTAAACGCGCCGTTAAGCATCCGTCAGATGCAGCTGGACATCGAGGGAAGAATACGAGGGTAACGAGGCGTAAAGGGCGAGCGATACGGGAATCGGAAAACCGAATGAATTTCTCTTTAATAACTGCGCTGTCGTTGCTTTGTACGTGACGCTTCGCGAAGCATTTCATGCCGGATTGTGCCGAGAGAACGAGAAGAATTTAACAATACGAATTCTACCGTCCTTCCTTCCGCCGTTCTCGATTGTTCTCTCACCCGCAGCGAACATTTTTCACTTTCGCGATGCCGAGACTAATTGCCAATTAACGTTAAGCGACGTAGTCAGGCAACATGCGTATGATCAATATCGAAACAGCCTCGGTGTCCTCCGGCCTGCTCGCTTTTTCTTGTTATATCGAGGTGCGAAATAACATCAGCGGTTTATGTCGACAGCGTTCACCGTTCACAGCGGATGATGATTCTGTACGCGCGAGAGGATATCGAAGAGAATCGCGATTCACACTCCATCGAAAAACCACTAATATCGATAATACCGATGGGCAGGATACATTACGTTGCTAAACGACCCGCGGTCGTCATCGTCGACCGCGGGTCGTTTGGTGATAACGAGGGATCTGTCACGAATGGCTCGTATGATACCATAATTTAGCCACTGCAGCAGCGGATTATTATCCGCACACGCGCCGTTTTCAAACCGCCGCCCGGCAATTTTCACATGACCGCGAAACATTAACGGATTCCGTTTATAGATGGGGATGCTGGCGGACGTGTCGATCGCGTGTCGCGCACAAGGCGGAATAAAAGCCTGACGTCAAATATGTTGCACTCGTGTGACGTCACGTGTACATGCGTTCAAGGGCAATCGTGTGCACCCTAATGACGCCGCGCGATCTGTGCATGCAGGAGGAATCCCTTACGTTATTCGGGACCGCTTCGGGGAGGGATTTTACCCTCGCGCGAGGGTAAAAGAGGCGATTCTTCAATCTAGGAATCCACGTGTACGCTCGCATCGCGCGTTCGCGTTCGCTGAACGCGATACGCGTAAAGCTCGGCGCGTGATAATATTAAATCTCGTCTCTTGTGCGTTTTATTCGCCGGCGGATTTAAAATCCTTCAGGTAGAAGCTGCTACGTGTTTTTCTTTCCTCCAGGAACGACGAGATGAGTGCAGCGACTAACAATATAATCGCATAATGGTCTCGATAATAATAGCGGTAATTTCCTTTCGATCTCGATTTATCTCGATGTTGAGTACATTGAGTTAAGATCCAGTCAACTTCATCAGCAGTCGTTGTAATTAGAAATTTTATACGAAACGTAACATTATGATATTTATGTGTAATATTTATGTTTGAGAGGTTTGGGATTATTAATAATAATCGTCCATCTCCCTCTCTCGTTGTTTTGGCCTATAAATAAACGGAGGAGGAAGCTTTTACTCGTCTGCCATTGACGTTACTCATCGAGCCGGCAAAGTCGTCTCTTAAAATAAAATCCGGTAACAGACGGCCGCGCACCTGCAGCTAAATGAAGTACGGAGCGTTGCGTCTGAGAAAATAATCGGGAGAGACCTGTTTACCGTGTCAGCGGGATTCACATCGCCGCCGTTGAAATCTTTCTCTCAGACATCGAATTCGCGCGGTCTCACGGCCCTTTCGCCCTCGGGCCATAATGCTAATGTACGCGTAGCCACGATGCAACCCTGCCGCAGTGATCTCACCCCATCGTCTTGCGGCGAACCGCTAGCCGGTTGCCTTTGAGACTCAAAAGCTAAGCCGTCACGCTCTTAGTAACAGCATCACGATCGATAGGTTTACTACTAAAGGCGCACTCACGGGCTCTTTAGTTTATCGAATGTCGCGCCTCGTTCCCCGTCTGGTCTGAGGATCGCCAATGCCGGAATTTCCGACGCGCTGAGCTCTGAATAGACATCGAGGAGAACGAGAAACGAGAGGGAAGAACAAAGGGAGGAGACACGAGTGGGAAGACGGAGTGGAGAGGAAAATGAGGAAGGGGAGGGAAGAGTGACGCGACGCGATTTGTTCGGATTCGAAAAAACGCTGACCTCTTGCTCCCCCTTTCGTTTCCCTCGTTATTGAATCCTCTTTACGGCGTAATTGGTTCTCGCTCCGTAAGCTCTCCTTGTCTAAAATTTAACCTGTACTGTTCGCAACGCGGTTCGTTATCTATCTACAGGCTTTAAAACGAGTTCCATTCGAAGCGAACGAGCCGCTGTGATTGATTACGCTGCCCGTGTCGCGCGTTTTCTTCCTACGGGTCGCAAAAGTTTTGCGCGTTTCTTTTCGGTCCCCCTCGAGCGTTGCGAACGACCGCAATAGCAGGCTGAAAAATATCGCACATGCAAGTACGTCGAATAAATACTGTAAACTGGGTCGTCCCGTGTGCGATGCACGATCTCGCATTCGGGGCGAATTCCAATTTCCTGTTTAAATACTAGAATTTAAATAATACACGTATCGAACATGCAAAATTTGCTAAAATATATAAGCAGGTGTCGTCACTAAATTTGAAATGAGGGAAACCGCGTCGAATGTCAAGATTATATATCTTGATGTTCCACTTCCACTTTCCGAGAGGAAAGTAGAGCGAAATCATTATTGCCCCGATGTCTTCACACGTACATGGATTCAGAAAAAGTGTTTATAAAAATGTCGCTCAGATCAGGCTAAAATGGCTAAAATCAGCTTTCAATTTTTCATTGATCTTCGCCATTGAGGCGAAATGGAGAGGAAAGACGAAAAGAAACGCTATTCGATAAGAATCCAAAAAATCTGTGGATTTCTGGTGTTTTCATGAAGCTCGAAGCATGGCAGAGCGTTCTTTTCACTTTTTACTTCTTAACCTATTAACGATCGCTAGAAAAATTCCACGATATTCATATTCGTTATCCAATGCAAGAAGGTATTCCCTTCTGTATCGTATTGATACATCTGGTCGTTTCCGCGGCAGCGCCGTGCAATAAAATGACTCCACGTGGAATAGCAATAGAGAGTTCTAGCTTTATATCGGCATACATATTCGATACATCAGCGAATATTGCTTCATTTGCTGCCTTCGGCGTGCGGTAACTCCGAATGCTTGAGAGGCGCGTAAGGACAAACGAGAGTTCAAAGTCATCCCTGGGGAAGACGACATCCTCTCTCGAAGCCGGCAACTTTGAAACGCTGACGTCACCATTATCGACGTCGTCGTCGCGCGGATCGGAATCGAATTAAGTATTGAGCATTCCGATCAAAGCAATCGTATCGCGAACTCTCGCAGCCTAATAATATCCCTCTTACCGGCAAAGTGGCAAACCATGAATGGCAAACCGAACCGATCGGCTTGCGAGAATGTGGAATCGAATCGCTCCTATTTTACATTACTTTACGAAATTGCATGCGCGCAAGTGGTTCCACAAAAAGCGAATATCGAATATTCTCGAGTCGATAATTCATGCGCGAGACCGCGCCGCATTCGCTTAGCCGAGCGACGAAGTTTTGTCGATGAAGTCTTCTTATCGTTGATTATTATTCGTGGCAAAGCTTCTGGCAACTCCCGTTCCCGAAATTGCTGCAAATTGCAACATTGCGCGATATCGGTCAAGGACACTTGGCGCATAGTGCTGCTAATAAACTTGTCGGCTGTCACGGACAGGCGGACCATAAAAAATCCTTATCCTCGTTCCATTAACATTACCGTTTCCAAGAGAGAAAGAGAGAGAGAGAGAGAGAGAGAGAAAGAGAGAGGGGAGTTTGATCTTAATCCGTTTAATCTTCCTAATATCTTTTTATGAGAGCGCGGACTCTGATGGGCATTCCGCTCTGCGAAACACCGATCTCTCCTCCTAAGGGATAGTCCTTATCGCCTGTAGTAGGATCGGACAGGAGATGAATGTTGCGAATAAAGGATTCCCGTAATCAGAAAGGACAACAGTGACAGATGCTGCACTGCCTGAATAACGCGGGGATCCAAGGGACATATCTGAAAACGTTCAAGGGAAAGAACACGGAGCGGAATCAAAGGCGGATCGTGTAAATGACGAGCAACGTCTTTCGAACGTCACCGATTACGTGACTGATTTATTTTCGGTTTAGATCGGGACGAGAAGTCCCCTAATTGATAAACCTCGGTACACTTTGATTAGCAAGCACTGAAGACGACGTTTCGAGATACGTTCAGGGATGATCGCTCTCCCGGCTGGAATGGATTTGAACTTCCAGCAGGCTTTCGACGAATTCGGACACCGGTTGTTCGGTGTATCTCAATTGAAACACCGTCTCTGGGATAGGTTCGACAGCTCGTTGTTCTGCGGCGATCTACGTTCCGTGCACGCTTGCGGACGTACGAATCGATATACACAGTGCACCGAAAGGTATTACGTTAGCGATTGGATTCGTCAATGTGGAACTATCGGCCGAACCCATACACGTGCTGCTTTTATATCCGGAAATAGATTTACGAATGGAAAATCTATCGCGATCGAGCAAAGGTTACTTGATAATTACTATCGCGAAACGTTACGTTTCATTTGACTAATTCCTGTCATTATTGCCGTTGTCAGAAATCATCCGTCCGCTAAAAGACGATGGATGGGATAACGAACAATGAACTCGCGTAAAACTTGTTGCTTGATATAACGAACGTCCGTCCGAGCGTGGAGCTTCGGAGAAACTTCTCAGCAAGTCTCATATTTGCTTATTTTTACGGCTAGCGTTGCGATTGCGTATGCGCGATTAAATTAACGATCGAGAATTCGTCCAAGTAGCTTTCCTTACGATTACGATAATCTATCGTTTCAATTATTTAATAGCTTTATCGAGACAACAAACTATCCCGCATCTCCGGTCGTTTAAGATGGATTCGGGAAGGAGGATATTAATAGGACGCACGATTGCATGAATACACGAGTTATATTTAATCACATGAAAAGAGAGTGTGCACAATTTGCAAGATTCGCGTGTGTATATATATATATATATATATATAATATTGATAGAATTATTTCAATATTGGCTTAATCCACACAGTACATCGCGAATGCCACGACTATTCAGTCGTTAACTGATTCACGGATTTCGTGAAAATAATGTCCACGAAACTACGTCTGGCCCAGCCCGGGAGTTTGCTTGCCCGCCGTAACGCAACAAGCGACATAAATTGGAAAATGTTTTATCCAAATTTCCCATCAATGCCACGCGATTTAAGCGATTTCCATTAACGACACTGGACAACATGAAATTTTCCCTGTCGATTCCCGAATGCAGGCGCGAAAGCCGCGAATTAACACCAGCGAAAACCCGCACCGACGCGGCGAGGAACGCGCTTTGCATAATTGCCATTAATAACGACGGCATGAGTTTTTGCGGAAATTTTCGCGGAGGAGTAGTCATAGCAATTGAGGCCGGGGTTGATCGATCGACGATTAAACGGTATTCCAGCGGGATCCCTCATGAATATTAATCTGAATGATGATGCGGCGATGGCGGCAGCGATGGCGTTAACCAACGTAGCTAATACCGTGAGAGACGCAAGCTGGACAACAGAATCCATGGCGCAGAATCCGTGGGACGTGCATCGGCCGTCAAAGAATATCCAGCGAGGGGATCGTGTCTACTTCCTGCAGATACAGATACCGTCGCGGCACCGACCACCCCTCCGATGCTGTGCTATACACTTGGCCGCGCATACGCTATGATTCGGAGTCAGCCACTTGGATTGCCAGGAAAAGAAGTCGCAGGTCAGGCGCCGATGTCGAACCGGTGCCAGGTTTGATGCTGCCTCATCGTACGGCGGATCATCGATCATAGCTGAAACACGATACCTCGAATGAACCTTCTCGCAACGTTTCCGCGGGAAAAAATCTCCCTCCTCTTCCTCCTCTTCTCTCCTCCACGCAGAGAGGTTTTTTACAGGGTCTCTCGGGCTTTTATCGTGGACATGCGCTTTATGCGGTTATTCACGTCCCAGGATGGAGGGAAAAGAAATTTTTTAGCGAAGGAAGACGGTGGGGGAGAGAAGGGGGGGATGTGCTCGTTCGCGGAAGTAGAATTGATATTTCTTTGTGTCCCGGCTGTTGTGCTCGAAGCGAGAAAAGTCGAAGAGTTCAGAACGCGAAGGCCCGATTGTTCCGAGCGTCTTAAAGCGGGTATTTCACACCGGTAGCCTGTACGTGACTTTTACGAATTAATTTTGGAGTACGTTGCCGGCTAACGAGGAA
Organism: Eciton burchellii; assembly: GCA_020341155.1. Lineage (NCBI taxonomy): Eukaryota > Metazoa > Arthropoda > Insecta > Hymenoptera > Formicidae > Eciton > Eciton burchellii. The sequence goes on from JAHMML010000103.1 coordinate 83,441, forward strand.
CTTTGATTTCTATTTGATTATTGATCGTCGCGCTTAAATAAAATCGAACGGTTACAACGTGTATATTTAGAACAGGGAGTATTTTCAGCTAAAAATATAAGGATCATTTCTAATTTCGTATTCGGAAACGATGCGGTAACTCGTAATAATGGGATGACTCGTGACAAGTAAAAGGTCGCATCGAACTCGATACGAAGAGATATCGACAGCATGTTGTCAGACTATGCTAAAAGGATAGTATGTCAGTGTGACGCGACTATTATATAGAACGTGACAAAGGAAGCACAATCTGTATATTTATTACTCCGCTGCAAAGTTGCGGTATATATCTCGGATCGTTTTGCGGTTTGTTTATCACGCAACGCAATTTTCAGAAAACTACGGATCTCCTAAAAATGAGTTTAATATTTAACGAACGTTCGCAGCAACCCTTTAATCATGGATAATAAATATATTTTGATAATTTAAACGTGATGGCAATAAACGGCAATAACGGCATGGTGATGAACGGATGTCCGTGGCTTTAACGTCTAAAGTTTCAAGCGACAACTATTGCAATTCATTACAACTTAGTGCGATCGCGGCGAGAACCGCGTGTCATCTGAAGCAAGGGAATTATTTACGATCTATTCCGTTGAAATGCTCTTACTCAGTTCGTAAGTTGGACCATCGTAGACAGCCGGCAGCGGGTCAGCGGTGACATAAACTAGCAAGATGCTGAAGATGGCGCAGATAGCGAGTAGCAGCTTCATGATGAACTGCCGCACGTAGTCGAATCCTTCACGAGACACGATGATGCCTCAAAGGATGCAGCCGCTACTTTATATAGCTCACCGCGAGGATATCCTCTCTTCTACTTTTCTCTCTTGTCCACTTCCGTTCGGCGTTTCCTCATAACGTGTATCCTGTCACCGGAATTCCCGTGGCTATTTTCTATCGGCGCTCGCTATTTTCAGTCAGCCGCCGACCGGATTCATCATGCGCGGACTGACCTACGTATATTCGAATATTAATTTCCGGTATTATCGCCGTTACCGGAACGATTGCGGGAGAGAGGCGGGGAGAGAGGACAAGGAGAGCCGATAAAATGAATCGATCAGCCGTGGCTTTTCTGTCGTTGATCAAGAGCGCGGGCGCGACTGTAGCTTGCGAGCAGTAAGTGAATTAAAAAAAATCGACAGGCATTCGTTCTGCGCCATTGAATTCCCGTGCTTCGAAGGTAAAAGCTGTCGTAAGACGCCCTGGGTTTCTTTCCATCCCTCGACTTGCAACTGGCAAATCTATCTGGCTATGGCTTGAGGGCTATGGGTTGCGACAAAATCTAATGAAAGAAACAATTTATTTTGGCGTTTTAATGAGCGAATAAAAGCCCTTTTTAGGCTTTTGATGGTATTCGCACGGATTTAATTCTCCAGTCATTCGTTCAACGAACGACTGGATCTGACATTAAATCGTTTGTATATTCTGTCATATGAGCGCATGAATGAAAACATACTGGGATAGAGTTAAAGAATGAGTCGTTCTCCATTATTTTGTCGTTTTATTCGTTGCGGTAATAACGCAATAATAACCCACGTTACAAATCCGAAAAGTTAATGGAAAATGTCGCGTCACGGGCGAAACTGTACGAGTAAACGATTGCGCAATGACAGAAAATAATGCACGCGTGCTATGGCGGTGATCGCGAGCTTCATTATCGTAAGCTGAAACAGCTGACCCAGATATTGAACGAAAATATGACTTCTGCGAATGTTAATATTTGCTCAACGGTGCAACGTTGCTTTTAGTATTGTTACCGTCGTTCTCGACATTTACGATGTTTTTTCCCTCTCTTTCGGAAGATATTTTTCGCCCGGGAGGATTGTTACATCCTACACAAATACATTTCCGCAGATTTAACAAATGTGTCGGAATTACCCGTCATTACGCGGACGTTGCATGAAAATGGGAGTCTGGTTAAATCAAGATACTCGCACGTGCTCTGAATTACACGTGCCGAATAGGGCGATGTCCCGCGATGTTTAATGTTGATTTTATCAGCCGATTAAATGTGTCTGCGAGAAATAACAATTTCTGTCGAGAATCTCCCTCGAAATTTAGTGGCGCACAAACCGCGAAAGGCCTCGTCGGTTCCACTTGGAATCTTAAGTGATGTACACGAGATTCAGATAATCTCCTTTACATATACGCTGTCGGGAATCAGATCTTAATCACGAGAGGAAAGATATATTTAAAACGAAAGATATCGGAACAATAAAACTTTCCGCATCCGATGTTAGATCTTAATCTCGCTCTTTTCAGCTCTCGCGGGGATCTCAGATTACTATCAGGATCGCCGCACGAAATATTGAATTTAGAAAATTCAAGATTGCCAAGGCATCCAGAGGCGAGCAGGAGAATCAGACGATCACCGAAAGATCCCCGCGAAATATCCATAAAGATAAAAAGCGGACTCGTTAGAGGCGTTAATTGATCGCAAGATTTCATATCCGAGCGATGAGGAATAAGAGCAAACGATATTAGTTGCAGGATATCAACGTCGCGATGAGGAGGCAGTCGTTCTGCTCGAATCTGAATAGCGGAAACAGCGGCGCCGGCGAGCCGCTGATCGTCGTCGAGGAGAGCACACTGGGCGAGGAGGAAGCGGAGCGATGTCGAGCGGAATCACCGCCGCGATGCGTAGATCCGGATTCGCCATCCTTGAATCCCTATCTGCTATCGCCGTGGAGGGACGCCAGGAAACACTCCTTGCCGACTCCGCAATGCACATCCGGGATAACCGCATCCCAGGTACACGAAGCAAGTCAAGTATCGTGCGCGCGTGCACGGGAAGTGGTCGGACAATACGCAAACACGGTAGCTCGGGATACGATCGGAAACACGGTAATACGCAAATAGTTCGAGCGCAGCAACATGCGTGTGGCGAATTTAGGATCGGCTGTCATCTGCAATTTAGACTGATTAGACTGATCATCGCTGATCGGAACGGTCGATAAGGCTTTGCTCAATAAGGCTAACGGCTCATGAAACTCACGATTACGCGGATCTTTCTCTGATATTTATTTTTATTTTTAATTTTTATTTATATTTATATTCATAGTTTTATTTCTCTAATATCTTGGATATCGGCGAGATTCTGAGATTCTTTCAGCCAAGTTAACGTCGCGCCCCTTCAAAATACATCGGATTCGACATTTTGCGATTCAAATGAACCTCAAATGAACTTTCCAACATGATCGATCAATTTATTCGTCCTCCTCTCTCTCTCTCTCTCTCTCTCTCTTTCTCTTTTTCTCTCTTTCTTTCCAAAATAAGATAAATCATATTACTTGTCGCCGTTGGATGTCCCCCTCGTAAGCAGTACGCTTTAAAAATAGGTGCGACGATTGAGCGAACGCGGCGGAGAAGGTTCTGGTCCGTCAGCAAGGGAGGCCGCTTTCTTGGCGACGTTGTCGCAGGCACCGGCTCCTCAGTCTGGCGGCCGGCGACACTCCGTCGTCACGATATCCAGGGTACCGACCACTCTATTCGGTCGCAATCGCCGGGAATCCATCGCCGCATTTCCCATGGGAGGTGCCACCAGGATATTGCCAAGTCGCCGAGACTCGTCCACCGGGATGACCGGTCCGCCCAGTAATAGCGGAAGCACTCACAATCTACAGCTCGATATTATGGATGACATTGCCGAGATCAAGGCCAGAAAGGTATAATGTAGTCCGAAGTTCTTAGATACGCAGATTTAAATATAGATCTCTTAGCTATATAAATTTAAACAAAGCTTTCTAGACGAAGTATTTATAAGACTAATATGTCATGTACGGATAAATAATCTAAAAGCAATTACATGTACGATCAATAGTTTTCTAACCGAGAATGTTTTCGCGAGGGAGCAGGTATACATCATTAAGAAATTCGTTGAATACGTTCTGAGAAAAATGAACATTGCCATAAGGCTAGTGGAAACGCGAAACTTAATAGATTTTTAAGACACAAATACAGATAAACAACAGATTCGCAATAAGCGGACAGCCGCGCTAATGCTCTGCTCGAATGTGGAGCGACTTAATGTTTGTGCAAACGTTTCAGGTCCGTTTAAAGATGTACAAGACACCGTCTCGCGAACGCGTGTGCGAAATCCAGCCTCTGGAAGGCAACGACAACACTACGCAAAAATATATACAGTACCAGAAGCGGCGGTTCTCCGAGTTCTCGGCATCAGTCGCAGCCTCGACATCGGCTTTACGAAGACGCGCGTCTGAAATGGCGAGACCACTCTGCGAGGCCGAGGCTGTCAGTCCAGCGGCTGGAATAACGTGCTCCAACACGGACCTGATATCTATCCTGAGTTCTTTAACATCGTCCGCAACAGAAATAAATACGTGTGGCTCGGACGTGAAGGATGAATTGAAATCGAGCTGGTCCGCGAAAACAGCCGAACAGAAGCGCAATCGGCTCAAAAGCTCTCGATCTAATAGTTTCGACGTGTCCATTTTACGCGCCACTAAGAGCAAACCATCAAACAACAATAGCAAGAGTAATCTCGGTATATTCATGACACCGAGTACATGGTTTGCTAAGAGACATCAGCCCATGCTGAAGAAGAACCGATGTGCGGATGAGGAGAACGCAATCTCATTCAACCTTGATAAATCAAAGGTAGTTAAGGTCGTAAAGGATGCGCTTGCGAAAAACGTGGACACCAAGCACAAAGTCCTCTGGGACGATCGTAGCGGTACCAAAGTGGATGCACAGGTAAACGGACACGATTAGCATTTGTATTGCATTATTTAAAAAAATAAGAGGATATTCTTTAAAATAAATCCAATTGCATTGAAAATATATATATTGCATTGAACATATTGATAACGTAATGCTCAAAATATTTTTGCAAGCATCGAACATATCATGTTGTCAATTTTCAGCAGAATTGTGTGCCATTTAATCTTGTATACGGGAAATGTTTTGTTAAATTTAACAAAAGCCGGATGTCGTTTAAAGTATAATAATTTTCTACACCTTATCTCGATAGGTGCTTGGTAATGCCATCGAGAAGATTCTTACTTCGGCTCATCGTGGAAGCGATGCGGAAGCATCAGATAGTTCATCCGGGAAGCTATCTGTGTCACCAAGTAAACCGCTCACCAGCAAGGTTGCCAGTTGGTTCTCGAGCGGAAATAAGGAGCAAGAGCAGCCGGATTGTGAGTCGATCTGTTCCACTCTCAAGGACCTCTTCGTCAAGTAGTGCATCATTGCCGAATTGTTTTTAATAATATAATTTATTCGTTTTGTTTTTATGTTGGATCGATGTTATTTATTGAATTACTATCATTTTCCTTTTCTCCCTTTCTTCCAAATCTATTATTTATTAGGATTTATTTCTCTCGTTTGCTTTCCTGAATCGCAGAGAATTTTGGAGTTAAGAAAAATCGAAAGCAAGAGAAAAATGCAGAGAGAGATCATAAATGCCAGAAGATTATGAGTTTGATCATAATTCTTTTTGCTTTTCATTTCTTACTCATTGCTCAACGCGTAAAAAATTTTAAATATTCTTATTTCGTGATTTATAACTTAAATTTATAATTTATAATTCAACTTTGTTAATTAATTAACAAAATTAAATTTATCGTACGCGATAATGTTTCAATAATTTCAATAATTTAATGAATATCGTGATAAAATTTTCACAAAATTTTATCTAATTTAGAATACAATATTTTTATACGAAATTAAATATTTGTGTTATACTCTTTCACGATGTATGAACTTGATGTACATATATATCGATTATTTTCGCTTTCATCCTTCATTTCACTATATTACATTTACATATTTCTCGTTGATTGCACTCATAATCGCTATATTAGTACAGAAGATGCTGATAATCACAATCTAGCTCCGTCTAAATAATGTTATACAGGTGCACATATCCAGCGTGATATGCGTCGCATAATTTCTATGATAGATAACGGATCGAACATAGGATCAATTATAGAACTATTTTCATAAGGAACAGTTATTTTTGACAGTGTACAGTTTTAAGTTGTTGCAATCAGATCGCTGATATTATATCGGCGCAAAGAGAGAATTTCTAGAATAAGATTGACCAGATTCTATTTTATTCTGGACAGATGATGCATTTATCGAACATTAACAAAGAGAACATTAACAATCCGAAACATTTGTCTATCCTTTGCGGGTCAAAGGGATGCATTATTTACGATATATAATATATTCTTAGAAAGTCGTGCAGTGGCGGTTTGTCCGGAATTACGCAAAGAAGCGCTTCATCTATTGTTATTTTTCTTTCCTGCTTGTTCTCTGTGTTTGTTTTTTTTTTACGATCATTATTCTTTACTTGTCGGCGTCATTCCGACTTCGATCGCACGAACCGCTACTGATATATATATCGATTGTCACATATATTTAATAATGATTATATATAGTATAATTAATATACAGCGAGGTATATGTTAGTTGTACATTGCTGTATATTAGAGAGATTCGAGAATATCGGAGATATTAATAACGATAACGAGAGAGCCATATTCGATTCATAAATGGAGTGCGGAACTATCAAAGTGGCTAATATGCTTTGCGATATATACCCTCTGCGAAAATATTTTGTTTAGAAATTTCAATTATTATCGCGTTTACATCTTATGATGACAAAAGAGAGCTTTTTTTTGGGAAAAAGCATTTGAAATATATATAAACGTGCTCATTTATTTATTCAGATTTTCTTTTTCTCATTATTATATTTTAATATTTTAATATTATAACAAATATTATCTAAATTTCATTCGACTGAGATGACTAAATGAGAATTACTTATAATTTCTCATAGCTTTGATTAGCATTTCTCACAATAAGGAATCGACAGTGTCTTACCTCGCACTCCGTCGTCTCATAATTAAGATGTATGACAATAGATGTAATTTATAACTTCGATGCTTAATCTTACGCGTAATTTTTCTAATTAAGAATAATTTCTCTTAGAGATTGGATGATGTTTTCTTTGGATTTGTGTTAATTAATAACTTCAAGACATAATAACTGTGAATTTTATATGTTGTCATTTTAGGAATTATGGTCGTGCGTGCATGTGAAAAATTTATTTGCGAATTTAAGGTATAATTCGCATTTAAACGAAATGATGTAACTTATAAATTACGCGTTACTTACACACGTACCTACGTCTCTTGATATATCAATGTTAAAAACGTTGCAAAGATAAAACATAAATAATAGTTATTGTTATTGAGATTCTTCACATCTATACGGAATTGATTACCTAATGTAATTATCTCTGTACGAAATTCACGATTTATTTATCAAAAACATTTATATACATATATATACGTGATCTATGTGAGTAGAATGAAGGTATCGATGTTTTCTGAGCGGTGATAAGAATTTATAAAACTATAAAATCCGAAAAATGTTTAGTTTTACTTTGGATTATGTAAAATTTATTTTTAACAAAGAAGTACTGTAACAGAATAGAACAGAAGAAACACGAACATAAAATGAATAATAGTAAAAAATTTGAGAAATTTCATTTTAATGAATACAGTAATGAGAACATATCATGTCCTTTGGCGAATAAATTTTTATCAAATTTTAAATAAAATATATTTGTGAATGAGAAGGAATGAATACGAACAAGATATGTATATGAGCGGAAAAGAACAAATAAGATCACTAGTTGATAAAATTATTATTGTTATTTTTATGTATTTATGAATCATTCAAGATAAGATTTTGCGCCCGTTTTGGACTAGTGCATCCTTTTCATCATATATTACTTAGATTACCGACAAGTGTCCTAACGTATAATGCGAGATTGTAAATACTCTTGGTACTATATGTTCTATTAATGTTCTCGCAGATTGATAAAATGTGAATATGAGAGAGATGAAATATACGTTGACCGTAAATGTTGCAAACGCTGTGCCTTGTTCCTGTATTTATTTCTCAATTTAAATAGATTTATAAGATAATACGACGTATAAGGAAACTAGGAAGGAAAAATAAGTGATTTAATACACACATATCCGTTTGCATCACACACACGCACTCTCTCTTCCTACAGCTTGATAAAATAACGTACAACTCAAAATTCTTTCTGAAAACAATTTTATTTTTAAGAAATCGGAACTATTCAGACTGTTGCAGCTACATTTTTCAACTCGTTGGTGTTGTATTACAGTAAGAAGGTATTGTTTTCCCAGGCGTTGCCTGCGTTACGATCAGCAAACACTATCGTTTTATTAATCGGTAGAGGAATGGTGTACATTTATAAAAACATACAATGAGAATTCTAATTGTATGTGTCATTTGTAAGTAAAGTTAAAGAATAACATTAAAGAGAAATGCATCCGTTAACATACTGGAATTCAATACATCGATCGCTGATTTCAAACTTCGGAATACCTATCCTATTTTTAAAGATTTTCGTATTCTTTCTTAACGATTATTCAAGTACAGGATGGTACGGAAAAATTTGACCTTATTGCGTGTGCCCTTTTTGCTACAGCACTCAGCGATACTAAATGAGTATGCTTGTGGAAGAATAGGGATATCATGAAAATTATTTCATAATGCAGATCTCTAAAATCACACACGAACAGCGTTGCTAGCATAGCACAGCGAACAAAAAGATACAAGCTTAACAGAAATCTTTCATTATAAAAGATTATTTTCGCAAATAATTTTCTATTACTCGGTGAGAAAGAAAATTACGCGAAACCAAAACAGAAAAAGGAAATATATTACAATGCAGGAAATTTTTTCTTTACGAAAGAAAATTTGAATTTTCATTTAATTAAACCAATTATTATTATTAAAGAGAAAATTGTGAGAAATGGACGAAGTAGGATAATCAAGACAGCAAATATGTATGCAACAGCTAAATAAAAATGCAATCATTACAGTATCTAATCGATCTACATTTCTCCACAATCTGCTATTATGATTTTTTTGGAAGTCTTGCCGCTCTGGGAACCCATGGCTTCCAACTAGAACACAAAATTATTTTCAATTTTCAAAGGTAGATAATATTTGTTAAGATAACATGCATTAATTTCTCATTAAAAATAAGTGATAAGTCTCAGGCTATAGATATTACATTAACCAAAGACGTACCTTTCTAACAACGTCCATTCCCTCGACAACTTTTCCAAACACAACGTGTTTTCCGTCAAGCCAACTGGTCTTGGCACTGGTGATAAAGAACTGGCTGCCATTGGTGTTGGGGCCAGCATTAGCCATAGAAAGTATACCAGGTTCAGTATGAGTGAGCTTGAAGTTCTCGTCCTCAAACCTAGCGCCATAGATGGATTTACCACCAGTACCGTTATGATTGGTAAAATCACCACCCTGGCACATGAAGTTCGGGATCACCCTGTGGAAGCTGCTGCCCTTGTAACCGAAACCCATCTCACCAGTGCAAAGGGCACGGAAATTCTGCGCCGTTTTAGGTACAACATCGTTCCTTAACTGTAAATAATTTATTACGACGGCAAGTATGATTATACTTGTTTATATCGTATATTATATATATGTTTCTCCTCATCACGAAGCATATAATGCGGTATTCTTCTTTATAAGATGATATTCTTCTTCAATTAAATATTAATATCGAGAAAAGGAAAAAAAAGCAAAAAAAAAATCAACAAGAAAATTTTCCATCATTTAAATTTATTTAAAAAAAAAAATAAATAAATAAAAAATAAATATATATACATATATACATATCGATTGAAGACGGTAATTAGACAAAATAACACCTCGAAGATATCACCAATAGCGCCATCTGTGTCTAAAACTTCGAACTTGAATGCGCATTAAAAAATATCCGGTATATCTTAACATTGTATAAAATGCAAAACAAAATCGCGATTGTAAAAATACGTATCTCGTAAAAAATGCTATCTATTGAATAATATATCACACGGTGCGCATCAGATTTAATACATCATGTTCTCATGTTAGATGGAATATCGTTTCTACGAAATAAATATTTTATAACGTATATGTATAAGAATTCGCATTAATGCGATCCGGGAGGGCGAATCGCGTTAATGTATGTTTTAAGTTATGTAAAATTATATTTAGAAGCATCTCATCTCTTATCTATCAGATTTCAAGATAATCGCAAATACATTGAAATGCTGCATGCACAAATAATTTCCTTTCTCACATCCTCGTATCTCGAATAACAGCAATAATCGATTGATTTCTCGCAGAATCTCGTTTAGGCGAATAATTTAAAAGAGAAAAAGCAAATGCAGGAAGACATCTCTTTAGACACGTTGATCGTTTGACCGGTGCTCTTGCAATGGAAAATTTCCCAATGGCCCAAACATATATGCATCCGCGCGACCATGACGAATCGTTTACGGAAACCGTTTGCGGCAAATTTCATGATATTGTAAAACGACAATTGCCGGTTATGCGTGCAACATGCCGATTATGTGACTTCATTGCGTGATAATGATCAAAACGTGGCCAAGCATTGCCAAGCGAGATGAAACTCAGTAGATCGCGAACCGGCTTAGTAGAAAAATCAAAATGGCCAAGCATGCTGGAACCGCCGAGTGCACCGTCGACCTCGCGAAGTTTACCGATGTTACAGCACGATTGCTGACGAATTTCGACTCACCTCCATCACGATGCGACCAACGGTCTTGTCGTCCGCGGTCATGTCGAAGAAAACGCGTGGCAGTACCATGTTTTTAGCTGCTGTGGCGAAACTTCGTAGGAGCGTGTCAAAGGACGGTCGTCTCAGGCGGGCGGTGGCTCCGAAATGGCTCGACTGCATGAAGGTCGAATCAATTGACAGCCGGCAAATCGATCTCAACGCCATTCTGTACTTCTGAAAACTAACCGAATATCGATCCTACGATGTTCGATCCGAGTTATTCGTCGAATAATATTGGTTTTGATGATTTTATGAGGTTTTCGCGGGCTATTTCACGAAAATATTATGTAATAAAAGAATGTTTCCGATTATGAATTGGCTGTGTCGAATGATATAGCGATACCGTGTTTCCAACCAATCGAGAGAATGCGAGAGGCATAAGCCATGTACGCAACCGACCAATCAAATTTCTCTTCATACATTCTTAAGTCTATATTTAGTCAACTTTATAATAAAGGTGCCCACAATATTCAAATACATATTCAAGCCGTAAGAAAATCAACCAATCGAAATTTAATTCAAAATCTTTATCGTGATTGATCGATATTTTAAACTTGTAACTTGTATCGAGTGTATCCAATATTGTATGCTTCAATGATTGGTTGCTATTGAGTACACTCATTGTAAAATATTTCTTAGATGATAAATAATTTTGGATGATATAATCTTTGTTCAAATTTTATAATAATTTAAATAATAATAATAATAAATGTAATAATTTGGAGATAAGTAAATATATATTTTGTAAAAATATGATAAATAAATTAAACCATGTGTATATGAATTATTTAAGGTAATTAATTTAGCTATAATTCTGATAAGATTTGCAATGTCTAGATTCAAATGCAAACATTCAAGTACACACACATGCAAGCATTAGAAATAAAAAAACTAAATTCCTAAATTTTTTACTGTAATCTCATAATCAAATTTTATTATTAAATTTATTACTTTTTATTGCTTTTATTTATTGTTGAGTTTTAGAACTGATACTTTATTTAAAAAATTTTTGTTTACATTATCAGTTGCTGTTGTATTATTTAAAAATATATATTTGATCTGCCATTGAATCATACTATCTCGAACAAAACAGTAGAGGTTCGTAGCGGAGTTTTTGTAAACTAAGTTTTAACCAGCTAGTAACAACTGGTAATATAAGACTGTGTTGCCATCTATTGAAGTTTATCGGATTTATAATCAGAAAAAATAAAAATAAAACGATAAGAATTTAATCAAATAAAGCATAATATAATACAACAATATTGAGATATAATAGTTACGAATTGAAATTATGAATTAATATTTTATAATAAGGAATCAAATAAATTCTAATGTAATGATATAAATAAGAATTATAATAAGAATAGAGAATTGTTTTTTTAATCTAATTCAATTACTAGACATGAATCCTTTTGCATCTTATTTAAATTATATCAGAGATATTGTGTTATCACCACGTTTTTTTTGAATGTATCAAAGATATCTTCATGGACCTCCAGTCATGGATCTATGTTGAGTGAAAGCGATAAACTGCTAATATTATGATAATGTATATAGTGAGAAGTATATTTAAACAAACATGTTTATAAATCGTGTTCTGTTTGTAAATATAAGCGTGATATATCTTACGACGTAACGTGATCTAGCAATGTCAATGCTATTTTGTTGTGTATGAAATTTAACGAATTGTTGCGTATGTCAATCCGATAATTTAATAAACATATTAATAACTTCTCCAATATAAAGATAAATCATTAGATTAGAAATTAGTGATGAATCGAAAATAATTCGATATCTAATAGAAAGCATATTCGATAAAAAGATGTTTTTTGTGAATTAAACGATGGAGAAATTAAGCCTTAAAATAAACAACAAATTCTGTTCGATTATTTTGATTTTCTCGATTTCAATGCTTCGTATATTATGAATGATCTATCTTTTTCTCAATTATTTTATTTTACTTCTTCAATCCATTATAACTGTATTCGGAGTCAAGTGAGAGTCGGGAATCGAGGACGAAGACGTTCTAAATAGGGAAAAGTAACGGAGCAAGTAACGGGTTTAATTTAATGCATCTTGTCGCTGCTTTCAAATTTTGCGGTAGACTGTCAATGTAGTTAGCTAAATTTGTTATTTGTTTTAAATGGCAATTGTTGTTGTTATTCAATCTAAGATAAATGATATCGGTCTATCGCCTAAAGAATTTATGATATACAGAAATTTTTAATTAAAGTTAGCATTGATATTTTAGTATAATAACAAAACTTTCCGTAAATATTTGTTTCATCTGTTTAGGCCTATATTTATATCTATATTAAATCACATTTTTTGGATATTATATTTGTCTTATATATACATTTATATTTAGGATAGTATATATTTAAATAATTCTTCAATATCTCTCTCTCTCTCTCTCTCTCTCTCTCTCTCTCTCTCTCTCTCTCTCTCTCTATTTTATTAATATGTATATCGCGAGAATAAATAAATAAATAAAATCACTTGCAAATTACGAATATTCTGATAAATTGTGAGACACATGATTATAACAATTGTTATTTACCATAAATCTTATTTATTCGATAATATTATGTATGCAAAATACATGCATATCGTATAGAATTTCGTGACGCACATAAGAGATTTTTCAGTTACTTAAGACATGAGAAAATATTACTCATTCATTTATTTTCTTTGAAGATTAAAAGAATTTAAATAATCAACCAAAGGCTAACTTCTCATATAAGATTTATAGAGATCATTATGTGGCAATATGGAAATTTGTTGTCTCGAGCTACTTAATCATCACGGAAAAAATGCTGAATCTAGCTAATTGCGCGTAAGATTGGCTCAAGGAAATTATGATTTAGAACTTAATTCTTACGTCCGAAAACACACGAAAATATGAATTTCATGAAATTAAAGAATTTTCAATGTTAGAATTTAATTTTGATAATAATGCGAAAGAATGGACAACTCCGCACTGCAAACCTTTCATATTAAAACATTATATCGCGGAAGATGCAACAATATTTATTGGTACATATATACCTATACAACGCTAAAATTTTTTGTTATCAATTTCAAGTAGATAGACATCGATAAATATGATTTGCAATTTTAAATCACAATTCTAAAACAAAAATCACAAATATCGTATCATTGGTGAGCAATAGGAGGTTTACGTGGGAGAATGTGGGAGGAGATGCGATGGGGAGGGGAGGGAGGTAACATTGCGATTAACCGCAATGAGGAAGCTCGTGGGGGATGAATATATACTGGCGTTCGACCATCCGTTGTCGTAAACGTGCGTTACGCCGTTCCATGTGTCATATCTCTGTCGTGTTGTTTAATGCAACTTGCATTGTACGCACAAGTTACGTGTCGCTGGAAGCATTTGCGGATTGCAATTGTTTTTCATCGCGTGCGCGTGCAATTCAATATCTCCGGACTATCGCGGAATCGATCACGATCTGCGTCAGTAAAAGCGTTATTCACATGAGTTTTGTGCTTGAACAAGGATTCATTTCTGATTGTATGCGAATCGTCGCGAGTAGCCGCTCGCGCAAATGACGCTGTCATTGAGTAATTGAGATTGAACCTCAACTCCGATTGTTCCATGATAACGCGATTGACTTCTGCAGTGATTCTGCAGGCACATGTGCATCTAAAGAGCGTATTATCATCGGACAAGAATCACAATGATGGTGAATAATGTAATGTGATCGAAACACTGTCCCGTTCTCAACAACGATGCGTATCCAATTCCAATATCGCGCGCGCGCTATGAGGTCTCCCGCGCAGTTTCTCGAGATTTGCCGCGCGACGATTAAACGCCACGCGTTTTGAAAGAAATTGGAAGCATTGCGAAACTGCCGCTAACGAAATTACAAATCGCCACGAAAATATTATCCCTGATAACGATCTAAAACGTAGATAGATGCTATCGCGGCAAATTGCAATTTCCTCGGCAATAGCAAGGTCAGATGATCATATTTTTGTGACCATAGACATATCTGTTCGCAATTCGTGCTCCATGGCCGAGCGAGTCACGTGATACGCTTCTAGTTCCTTATCGCGTTCGGTACGTATTTTTACCGGCGTCTGGTGGTCATGTTAGTGATCATCTGCTGTTTCATAAATTGCACAATGTACAAATGCAGCAATCTCAGCATTGGTCCATTCCAAAGCGTCGTTAAAAACGCGTGAATTGAATTGCAGCGCTCAGGCAGGGAATTAAATGTATACATACTACATATTATATATATATTTATATATATATATATATATATGTGTATATATGCTAGAGCACACACACAACATATCTCTATTCATACGCGCATACATATATAGCCACGTTATCTCTTCTTCGCACGCTGTTGCAACCGTGTCACACGAGAGTGTGTCACACATCGCACTCCTCCGCGATTTTTCTGAATAACATAGTGCGCGAGTTCTCTCCGTGTTTTGTGTGACTTGTGTTTGTGTGTGTTGTGTTACATGGTGATTATTGGTTTTTCCACGCGACGAAGATGGAGGACACAATAGGATCGAGAAACGTGTTGGGAATCATGAATGTGTCCGGCTTCGTGCTGTTGTTCGGCACGTTGGTCGCCGGCGGGATCCTCCTTGTGATCATCTATATCATCAATGAATTATCCCGATTCTATCACTCACAGGATTTGTCAAAAGGTAAGCATCTCCCATTCATCATTTTCTTTTGGAAAATGTTCTTCCATATACCAAGCGTTCACATATACGTATATGCCACGTATTTTTTTATCTTCTCGCGCCTGTAGGACAAAACGATCGTTGGATGCTTCTGCTCGATATGCAGTCAACTTCGGGCGGTACCTCCTCGATCGGGAGTAAAAGCTGTTTTAATCTCGATTGGGTGTACACTGAGTGTACACTGGTACTCGTTGTAAACATACGTCACGCCGTTCCATGTGTCGCATCTCAGTTGTTTTTTTAATGCAGCTTGCATTGTACGCTTAAGTTGCGAGGCAAGGAAAGATGTGTCAAACAATTTCTGTCAATTAATTAAAATCAATTATTTAAAATTAATTATATTCTGTGAATCTGCAATCCTTGACATTTAATGACAATTTGACGAATTCTTAACATCTGCTAGATTTAAATCTCCGAGTTAAAGTATTTCAAGGAACTCTCGGGACTTTAAACCTTGGAAGTTCCTTGGAAAATCTATGGAATTTCGAAAATTAAAAATTTCAGACTCAAATGATTTAAGTAAAGAATTACAAATCCCGACAAAGTGAAATTGCACTTTTCATGACGATCTCGGTTGAGATCGGTTTCCATTAAGTTTGACCAAACAAATCTGACGGAGAATGTAGACATTTGTAGATAGGCATGTTTCTCAGATAAATAGTTTTTATCGCGTCGGAAAGACCGTGTGAACCGTGTGTGAGATGTATTTCCCGCCAGAAGCGGCAACTACGCGCTCGCATCTTTTTTACCGTTTGAATGCATGATTAAATGGGCCGGTGCACGAAAATGGATGAGAAAAGGCATTTGAACGATCCCACCGAGAACGAATTATTTCATTCTCTATAAAAGAAAGAAAAGAACAAAAAGACATTGACGCACGCTCGATACGTTCTTATCACGAGAACGATAAAAGCATCTTCTCTTGCAGTGAGATAAACACGTTGAGCGAAATTGCGTGTTTCCCATGCGTTTTCGTGATCCGTCTTTGCAATTCAGTTTCAGCATATCACTTTATCGCGCTTATCATTAAATGATAAAAACAAAGTCGCGCGCAACTATTCTTCGACCATTTACGCAACAGCGTTTCCGCGGACGATGCATTGTTTCTGCGAAGGAATCAATGAAATTTTCATGCTTCAATAGACACGCGTGTTCATATTTTCCGCCAATTTTACACAGCGATCATTTCGTTAACGCGCGCGAAAATGGAGACGACAAACGGAAGATTCAAATGTATTTATTACGATAGATTCATGCATATACATAGATCCGTGCATACGCAACATGTAACTCTTTGCGATTGATTCTTTCTACTCTGACAACAGATGCTGTCTCGTCTAATCAAAAAATGACACCAGTTTATATGCTAATTATGCTCCGTTCCTAGTTTCGTGCTCAAACAACTTGGCAGAAAAGAATAAAGTAAAGCGTAATAATATATGAAATAAATATTGTGTAAAAAATTAAGATATGGAGATGATTTGTATATTATATATAATTTGTATATTATATATAATTTAATAATATTTGAGAAATATATAATAACTCACGGATGCTGCATATGGTCATGCAAGCGATTAAAGTCAAGTTAAACTCAAGAATTTTTTAAAATATTCCACACTACATTTTTACAATGAGCGTCACTTCGTGTACTTTGTGTACTTTTATGGGAGTAATATTATAGTCCTAATCCTGAATCTTGAAAAGTTTTAAAAATAATTGCAAAGGTACTACCCCTCTGTTGATTCTCTTTCGGCTAGATACTTATTTATTATCTATTTGGTATATATTGGAGATGCTGATTTGATCGCAATTATATATTTGTCACAGCGTTTAATTGTCTCTTTGGCTTGTTTTATAGGCGAAGAGCCCTCGAAATCGGAGCATGATCATGAAGTGCCGCAACAAAGTGGTAAAAAAGTGAAGAATAAGAAACATCGCGAGCCTCAGCAAAGGTTCACGCATTCCTGGCTCGTTGGTTCACTCAGGGGTCACACCGATAGTGTTCTCGATTTAAATTTTTCTACCAATGGCAGATACGTCGGAACTTGTGCTCAAGGTACGTAAGACGATTTGTCTCTCTCATCACTAACTCTGGTAGAAATGGTCGCAGTGTATTCTCTTCGATAATAATATGTGAAATAATGTCTCCGCGCACTATATTTATCGTGCATCTCAAAAAGTGAGAGACATCCGTGAAACTGTTTTAGAAAAAGGTCCGCGGTGATCCGAAGTTACGTATCTTTTATTATAATTCAAAACGATGGCTCAAAGAGATTAGTCCTGGAGAATACGCAGTGTTGCTATTGCCCATTTTGTTCGAAAAATAAATTTTTATTCTTAATTTCTATTCTTAATTTATTTTATTGTTAATAAATAAATTGAATATATTATCTCGAATATATTAGCTTGATATAAGCACGAGGAAACGAGATAAGAATTTTTATTATTTAAATTATACTACATTTACATTATAACAGAATCGCAAATTGTTGATCTCGTTTCAAATTCAAGTAATGGGAAAATCGCATAGACAGGCGTACAATAAAAATCTTGATTTATCTTGTATTTTAGAGATACAATCTAAATTGTATACTTGAACTGTTAATATTATGAAGAATTATGTCACTGTAAAAATTACATCGTAGCAGAAAAAATTTTGTTTCGTTTTTAACGTATGGCTATTAAATAACATTTGTTAATATAATGATTTACAGAGCATATAGCAAAATAGCAATAAATTATGCATGACGTAGCAATAAAATAGTTATAAAATTATATTGATATCTCTTATGATAAAAATTCACAAAAAATATATACCTAACTGCTATTACTGCCTTTATCAATGAATTTTTTACGTGCATGCAACTTGTATTTTACATATTGATAATCGTAGCGGCATTGTATCGCTTCAATCTTTCTTTATTCTTTTTCATTTTCATAATTATTAAATATAATTGTTATTTGATAATTATGCATTGTTTATGTATAAGAAAAGATTATTTTAGAAAATCTCAAGGGTCAGTAAAAATTCTTACATATTCGATTAATGCGTGTAATACAATGCCGCGACGCCGCAACTATCAAGATTAAATAATAATTGAATATCAGAAACAGTTGTATTTGTGAAACAGTTACATGTGATTCAATATTGATAATTATTCTCAATATATCAATAATATTATTCTTAATTACATCAGAATAATATTCATTGAAATATTCATTGAAGTATTGATATTTTTATATTAACTATTAAAATGAAGATTTATGATGTATGAATTAGATGTACTCTGTGCATCTGTTTTCGATCATATTTTAATTGCATCGACTTTAATTTGTTGATATATGCGGTTTACACGTATAATAACATATAATTTAATTAATTTTTTTAAATGTTTTCATTCACTAATAAACTCATAAATAAACAAGGGACATAGATATCGCAAACGTTATCGTAGATAAAGAGAGCGATGTCCATGTTGATTATGAATCATCTGCAAAAAGAAAGCTGTAATCATAAATAGGGAACCAGAATGAGAAGATTTCAAATAAAATGAACAGTTAGGCATCTCTTTGTGTGGAATTTAGATATAGATTCGAACATCAGATATCATTAGTAAATTTGCATTTCTGTCAAAGACAGGATACATTCATGATTTTATATGGACATCGATTAGAACAATCGGCCTGATTCTGGAAGCTCTGGATGACTTGGAAAGGAATTTTTTCGTATAATTGAATTTGTAGAAAAGAAATTTGCGCATCTAAATGGCATATTTAAAGAAGCGATTTAGATAAATAATATATACATACATATATTACTTCTTTGATGTTTTCATTGTTTCTATCGAATAAAAGAACGGTAGCATAATCACATGGCGCCGATAAATTAATTGCTTTGAAACAACTGATATAATTATGATAAGTGAAATTATGATAGAAATGTATCTGCTTTACGTTATATATAAAAATATATAGAAATCGTGTGGTTATAGAAAAATTAAGAGCAGATATTAACTGATATCGCGATAGGTTTCCGGCCTGGTCTTATTTGCAAATGAAAAGAGATGAAATTCAGATCGAGAGTTGTCAGAGAATAATTTATTTTAAGGCAATCGCACAGATACGCTTAAAGATCATTTTAACCAGATGATAGTATAATAAAAGATATTTTCTATATGAGATGATATTACCTTTACGGTACATAAATATTTTTCTTAAGCTATTCTTATTCTTAATTTTTTTATTCTGAAACGCATCGATGAAAAAGTTTAACGCGAAAGCTATTGAAATAATCTTATATATCATTGTTAATATATTACTGTTTATACAACATTAGTAATATATTATTATTTTCTTAAATGAGTGACATATTCTGACCGTATATTTGTTTGTTTAATGATTTAAATAGAAAGTTAGCGATTGTAGATCAATATATAATCCGTAATTGAATAATATAAGAAAAAGGGAAAAAGAGAGAGAGAGAGAGAGGAGGAGCCTATTGTAAAATTTACATTTATTGATAACTAATTGTTTCTTAATGTCTATTGATGTCTTTTTTTTTCGAAAGTTTATACAATTTTACGAATTATGCTATTGCAGAAAGTGAATGAAATTGAAAATCTTCATACACTAAGATTTATATTATTTATATGTCTTAACGCATCAACAAAATATGGAGTTATTAACTCCATTTTACAAGCCGTTACATATCCAGCAACTTGATTTTCTAAGAAAGTCGTAGCGATCTGATATCTAGGCTGAGATAACCGGCAGATATCTGTAGAGAGCCACACGGGCCGGTTTGCTCCTCATTGGTGATTAGCGAAAGTTTCGGTTTTAAGAATCTCGTTAAGTTCACTTTTACCGGCGTCGCTTATCTATTTCGAGAAGCGGTTCAATTATGCTTCTCGTTCCCCGATTAACAATCAGAGTGCGAAGCATAGCTTTTTCGCGCTTCTCTCGACATTAACGCGATAGAAATCACGCGATAGAACGGCGCGTTTATCTGGCTTATCGTGGATTTAAGAGACCCAATTGCCGAATATCGGTCCTTAAGACCGAATAGGACCAAAGCCCAAAATAAGTCCTGTTCAGTTCAGTTAACCGAGCGAGAGAAGTAGAGGGAAACGATAACGAAAAGTGAAAGAGAAAATAAGTAAAAAGACTGAAAGATCTCTTCGTATTTTCTCTTTTCTCTGTTTCTTTCCTTTTTTTCTTTTCTTTTCTTTTTTTTCCCCGGGCATGCTTCGAGTCACACGTGTCATCCTTTTTTCATACGGAAGACGGCACGGATCGGCCGTGCGTCCCACAAATCCCGGACGCTCCTTGTCCGATAACGCACCTGCTGCTGGGATGAAAATATCGTGGAGCATCATGTGAAAGTTTGCACGAGATAACGCGAGCGTGAATAAAAACAACAATATCGTCGGCCGCGATATTCCATCGATTCATTCTCCCGAGATTATACGCTGAATAATTTTCGCCGCGGAAACAACAGTCGTTCGGATACCACCTTGCAGTCATGATCTGCCTCGACGTGAATCGCTACGAGTCGAGCGAGAAGAAACAGCAAACGCTCATAAACAACAAGCTTGACAGTACGACATGCCGCCGGAATACATTACGTACGTTAGTATATTTTTTTCTTTTTCTATACGCGAATAGGAGCGTGTTTTTTGTGTTTGCATGTTGAGTCGTCGTTTAAGTGAAACTGCCGAGCATGTCAAGCTTCATCGCACATTCGCCGATGATACACGGGAGATTTTAGTTTCCCAACTGCTTTTTACGTGTATTTTAATTATTTTCTTCAGATCTTTACATTGCTTGAAAAATATTTCATTGTTATTTGACGATCTCATTTGTTTATTCTCTTAGGCCTCCCTCTTCTTGTCGTTATTCGCTAAATTGATAGAGATCCGCTCGATTTTACGATACTTTCGTGAATGCATCGCTTATGTGCGTTTTATAATAGCAAATTCGTTTTCTCAAATAATCGCATATATTTTGGAAAAATGATGCTACTGTGTCCATGCTATGTATCCGTGTGTGATTGTCAGTGGCTAACTTATGATTTTTCTATCGACTTAGATTTTTCGAAGTTCGAAAAATTTTTTCTCAAATAAAGAAACCAATTTTTGAATTAAGAACGCATAGCGCGATCGTTTCTATTTATTTGTATCTATTTTTCGCCGGGATCCATGTTCCCTCGACATGGAGCGAAAACATTCTTTTCGTGATGATTTGGGCGATAACAAGGCATGCGACACGCTGCTGTTACAAATGCCATCGAGTATTATCGGTGATGAACAAATTTCAGCGAGAAGAATCGCGATTTATTTCATCTCAAAGATATCGGAAAGCGAATAATTTTACATAATTCCACATAATTTCAAATCTTTGCGAGGATATCGCGATGATATCGTTTAACATTTCATAGAATATTAAAGAAGTGCATTTGTGTGTTTATTGCCGCACATCGGTCATCAACATTGTATCAGGCATTAAAAGAGATATGTAAAATCTTTTTGATTATATACAGTGATAGAAAGAAGAAAAAAGAAAAGAACAAAGAAAAAAAAGAAAGAAAAGAAAGAAAGGTAAGACCGAGAGAAAACATGTCCACACATGCCAACACATGCACACATATCATACGCGCATGCAAACGCGCGTATGATGTGTGTGCATGTGCGGACATTATTAACAATGTAGAATAAATTTCCAATGACATAAATTCACTAATCCGTTTTCTTTTTTTATAAAGAATGTTGGTCGTGGCTGACATCCCCAGACAACTCGACATCGAAGACCACTCGACAGTACAACCCGGAGATACCTATATATTATCGTCGTCCTCCAATTGAAGAGAACGTGCGGAATCGATTCAACGACTACAGCGATTCAAGCATATGGGAAATGTTATCGCGTTACACCTTGTCATCGCAGCAACTGCATACGTTTGGTTATCCCGTGGAAACCGCATTGAATCATGTGTCGGTAAATTACGTGCCTTATCCGAGTAACAATCCAACGAGTAACAATCCTAAGACGTCGGATTATTGTGCAATCTACAAACTCGATCGCTTCTTCGACACGTCCTTCAAGACGGTTAATTGTGCGAGATGTCTCCATACATTCTGTCTCACTATAGATAATGAATATCTGTACAAGGAGGAGTGCATTCATCACTGGGGGAAGTTCATCGAAAAGATGATCAATGGTTATCCAGCCAAAATTTGGACGTGCTGTCAAGGAGGAAATGCAACTCCTGGTTGCAACAAGGCGGATCGGCATATATGGACCGGCCTAATTCCCGGACATAACGGGCCCCTTCAGGGTTATGCACAGAGCACGATGTCCAAGATTCAACCGCATGACGGATTCTATGGTATATACGGACTCGATTGCGAAATGTGCTTCACGCGGAATGGTTTGGAGGTCATTCAGTTTTCTCTCGTTGATATGAACGGCAACACTGTGTATAAAACATATGTCAAGCCCGAAGAAGAAATTATTGATTATAATACAAGATTCAGCGGCATCACGGCGAATGATTTGGAGGATGTCGACAAAACGCTCAATGATGTGCATAAGGAATTAGCGTCTTTCATTAACGAGAAGACCATCTTAATCGGTCATGGTTTAGAGAACGATCTTAGGGCCTTGCGCTTTTCACATACGAACTGTATTGATAGCAGCATTCTATATCCGCATCGCTGGGGCTATCCCTACCGCAACAGTCTCAAGTATTTGGTGAGGCGGGAGCTCTATCGAGATATTCAAATGATGTCACACGATTCTGCGGAGGATGCGCGGGCAGCCGTCGACCTGGTTTTATTAAAACTGTACCACGATTGTTCTGAATATCAACTTTAAGTACAAAGGAACCGTGCGATAGGGAAATTTAAGCGCATATCGTAGTGCTTACGAGTAAAATTATAAAAGCATAAAAAGAACCATTGATCGTGACTGCGCTTCTTCTTGGTGTTTGATTCCCTGGATAATAAATCTGTGATAATTGTGTAAATTATAAGTACATTGTGAAACAGTACATTGTGTTCCTAATGTGCGTTTTTTACGTAGCGCTTACGGTTAAGGTTTGTACAAAGAACATGGAAAGAACACCGCGGTCGCGACTACGCTTATCCTCTATCTTGGTGTTTGGTTCCCTAGATAATAAATCTGTGATAATTGCATAAATTATAGATTATAGATTATAGATTATTAAGAAACGGTACATTGTGTTCCTAACGTGCGTTTTCTGCGTACGCACGCATGCATATACAATGAACGTTCATAGAGTATTTACAATTGACATACATCATGGAAAGGTGTAGATTTCAATGGATTTGACGGACAAACATTTTTCTCGTATTATTGGAGATCGTATTCAATTGGTCTTAAATTGAAATAGCGACATTCCAAAACGATTTTATTTTTGCACAAGACGACGATCGGTTGATCCATCTCCTCGCATAATCAGAAAATTATGTTTGACTGCCTATGAACGGAGATCCACCAAATCTCTCCTCCGTGATGTGCAGAATTTTGTACCCGTCGTATGTTTTTATACATTACGCATATGTATGTACTATCATAAGCGTTTTATACATTGCGTATATCACGACGTTTTTATGAATCGTAATTTTGTACTTCTAACTACATACAATAAAGAAAGTATAGATTGTATTTACATTCTATGCAAATTTATTTGCAACCTGTGATATTTATATATATATATCGTCCAACATTTCTCTTTCTTTCTGAGAAAATTGAGAATCGTTATAGAGTCTCATCATCGCGTAGCCTCATTGATACGTATGATAAGTTAACGTGCTAAGTTTTGTCGATGATCTGTATTTAAATTCTACTCGCGACTCAATGGCACTGTGAAGGTTCTTGTGAAGGCGAGGACAAGTGATGAACGCTGATTATTTGATTTGCAAAACCTTGGTCCGAAACGGAAACTTCACGTTCATATTCAATTTGAATGTATTTACATCAATAAAAGTTTTTGTCATATACGAGCGAATTTCAATGTATTTAGTTTCAATCAATTGTTACGAAAAACGATAAAAATTATATTACATAGAAATAACATTTCTGCGAAATTGCAAATATATTATAATGATGCTCTTACTTTAAATGTAGAAATAGTATACAAGTAGTCAAGTAGTCAAGTATACAAGTCACGTGTGATCTAGCTAATATAACTTAATCAAATCTTTCTGATATTTAAGAAGAATTTATCTTTGCATTTGCATTATTAATTTATTTGCCTTCTCTCTCTCTCTCTCTCTCTCTCTCTCTCTCTCTCTCTCTCTCTCTCCCTCTCCCCCTCTCTCTCTCCTTCTCCCTCCTTTCTTCCCTCCCCCCTCTCTATCTCTTTCTCTTTGTCTATCTTTCTTTCTCTCTCTACTTTCTCGCACAAAGGAACCGCAACAATACAGACTTCTCGTATTAATAAATGGAGACTTTCGTTCTTATGTATTCTTTTTGTTGCAAAGTAAAATCGTGACAAATACACGAACGAATACGTTTCATACATGACGTATATATTTATTCAAGTGCATCACGAGACTTGATTATACTATCCCATGTGATGACGTTTTTAATTTGCGGGCAATGTGAGAATCTTTGTTCAATATCGCTCACCGTTTCATCACATGAAAAAGAAGAAGAGTTGAGAGAGGAATCCATATGCAAATAGAAGCACGCGAGTTAAGTACGCAAAAATACAAGGCGTTTTGTCCTCTTTCCGTTATTATCAATAAATTTTTAATTTTATGACCAAATAAGACTAAATAAGAATTTGTTGTTATCTAAATAAGAATTTAGATTCAATTCTCTTCTGATCTAAATTTTTTTAAAGTGATTCTTTGGCCCGATTGTTATTGGAGAAAGAAAGAATAACACAGAAAATATCTGTCTTATTGCTCATTTCTAATTGTGGATTTCCTTGAATGATCTGAGCATGATTTTCAAATTTATCGGAGACAATAATAAAAATTTTAATATCTTTTTAGGATCAAGGATAGACATTCTGTATTTTATGCAAATTTTATATAGCTTTGTATAGATTGTTGAATGATCAAGCATTGTAGTTTATCTATGCCGAGAGAAATCTTCAAGATTCGTGTTGAAATTAGCAACAATAAGCATCAATAAGTGGAATAATAATCAGCATCATTATTGGCCATCATGTTGTTCAACAAGATAGCAATGATAATTTATATTAATTATTAAACCATGAAGTATAAAAATACGACCATGAATTAACGATTGTAACATTGATAATGCCAGTATTAATAAAATGAATGCTATTAATTGAAATTTGATGGCAAATTTGTCAAATGTTAGATGACACTGACACCTGTTAAGAAACATGTATCTTGTTTTTTTTTTATATCGATCAAGATTTTTATTATTATGTTCAACAATAAAATTTGAAGAACACTTTAAAGTCATTCGAGGAAAGCCATTTGAAAAGAACGCTGAGATATTCTTTTAATTAAATACTGAAAGAGATCTGAGAAATGAAAATGATGAAACAGATTATTTAAATAACTCATCAATGTAATTGATACGTATATATTTTTATGAGAGCTAAATTTCTTTTCGGAGATTATGGGCAAAATATGGAGAATAAGAATGATTTAAAATGATACTTATAACAAATTATAATGGTACCCGTAAAGAGACATACGTAACCAATATATACAAAATATCTTTCTTATTGTTCACTTCTTTTAATAATGTCCTTGAACTACTTTAATATAATGTTATCTGCATTAACGAAAAATAATTATATAATAAATATTTATAAATATTTAAAAATTTAAATTTAAAAAAATTTAGAAAATGAGAAAATTGCAGACTTATTGATAAAAAAAATAGCTGATGTTTTTGATAAAAAGACAAGGGATAGACAGAGATAGTGATCTTATTGATAGAGTAATATATTGTACATAGTTAGACTATAATTTGTATCTTTCTTTTTTGTTTCGAGTTCCTTCTTTTCTCTGCAAATATGCACGCGCGCGCGCGCACAAATTGTCGCAGTCCTTGATGAGCATTTTTTTTCTCAGGAAGTTGTCCTCGCGACATACATTAAATATACATTAAATTGCATGAAAGATGACATAGCATATTTCTATAAGTTTATGCAATGATGTTGCTAAGAGGAAAACGATGATGAACAGAATAAGCGAGAAGAGAAAAACCGTTACGAATGACAACCGTTAAATGATTCCTTGCGTGAATAACGGCGATTTAATCGACACCGGTATTTGAGAATATTTTCAGATATAATTTAAGCTGTGGAAGCTTAGCATTCTGAAAATGATGTTTCCTTAGAAATAGAAGAGGCGGACAAGATTGTATCATGCCTCATTCCCGCATGGGAAATAACATGAAGTGATACGAAATTTGATTAAATGAATCTACGTGTATCTATTCCTCTGTTCGTCAAGAATGGAAAGAATTTATATAATATTTTTTTCTTGGAATCCATTAAAGCGCGGATTTTATGATAAATGATATTAAAATAGATATCCATGCGATACGTATTATTTATGCACATACTTAAGTATACAAATTAATTTCTTTCGTAAAGTACAAAATTTATTTATAAATATACAGGAGTTGTATAATCTGCTATACAATTCTGATTTTTCTTATCAGAAGGTTGACGCGATATCATAGCTAACATTATTGATGATATTAGAGCGATAATCTAGTACAATTAACAACATTAATTTTATTAATGTTGACATTATTGTTGATATTAATTAGCGGTATTATATTCTGTCAAAGTCTTTTTCAGAAATATTTCAGAGTTATATCGATATACATTTTAGTGTAATCTTTCCTTCAATCATTTATATCAAAGAAAAATTAAGCGTTGAGAAAAATCAATTTACGAAACATTGAAAAATCGTAGATGTTATCTTTGTGCTAATTAGGGACGCTTTGTAACGAATCGTCAATTTATATTTTTTTTTGCAAAAGATGATAATCGATCATTAGTCCGCAATGCATTAATAACACTTTTTAAAAAACGCGCCGTTTAAAAACAAAAAATTTGTTTAATTAACTTGTTTTTTTTTAATAAAAATCGTTTTAAAATAAACTAATTTGTCTAATAAGCCAATTTAAAAGGTAAATATCCTGATTTAAATTTCTCTTTTCATTATTGCACGATTTTACATATGTTACATTTTGTTTTCTGTCTTTGAATTATTCTTCTTTATCTTTTTGAATCTCCTTTACATTTTACACTTGAATTAAATTAAATAAAAGCTAGTAAATAACTGGCAGCTGTCATTGTTAGCTTGTTTATCTAAATTAAGAATGATAATAAGATACTCATATTTCACGTGCAGACTTATGGGATAATTTTAACTTGTATATTTTAGTAAATTATTTATAAGAAACACATTTAGACATTGAATTATCTGATATGATATGAGAAACACACACGCACGCACACATGTATAATTGCAATATTATCCATTATATCCATTTACGGTTCGCAAAAATAAATTCGTAAATTGCCTAAAGGCATGATCCAAAAATAGAGAGAACGTTATTCAATTCATTCTGAATTCCTGGCGAAACGAAGAATCTCTTAGAGGAACATTTTTTACGTAGTTTTTATTAACTTCTACCGAGTTACCGAGTATCATGAGCATTAAATTCTGTTATAATTGTATAAATATTTTAATAATTAAGCTATTATTAGATATATTCAGTTACTAGATTGTTATGTAGGTCATGGATATTAGAAAATGTGAATCTTTTTCATTAAATTTTACGATCATCTCCAGCTGTCTTTTATTAACGGTTTCTATATGAGTATCCGGTCATCGAACTTCATTGAATTTGCCTTTGAGATATGGAGATTCGAGGTGAACGATCGGCCGTGAAGTCTAGTCAAGGTTATTTTACGAATGAAATCATGTTAATTAGGATATGTGTAGCCTTGTCGCATTAACATTGTGAAATAATCAACATCTATCAGATTTACTGTCATTACTCATAAAAATTGAATAGCGATGTAACATCTAATAAATTGTTAATCCTAGGTACATTATGTATTCCTTTTAATTATGCAAGTATTAAATGTAAAGAACATAGTATTCAATTTTTTAACTTGTTATACGTTTTTAACTTGTTTTACATTTTTTATATACTATTATATACTATTATATATTTTTTATATACTATTTATATATACTATTATATATTATTTATATATACTATTATACTATTATTAATAGATATTTTTATATTCCTGATTTTTAATTCTTAATTCAAATTAATTATTTAATAATTACATAATTTGAGATAGAAGATTTAAAGACACGAGAGGAAGAAGAGAGAGAGAGAGAGAAAGAGAAAATTTGATATAAATATGTGCGTTATATATCTTACTAATCTTTTTCAATCTACATTTCAACAATAATTTCAAGATAATAATTTAATAATTGCAATACAATAAAATAAAATTTATATGCTTATATCCTGTATGTATACCTATATAGATTTAATACAGAGTAATACAGAAATAATACACAATTTATTATATGCAACTGCATCATTTATGTTTAACTATCATGCTAAAAATAGAATTTTGTTTTTAGCGCTGCGTTTTCGTTACAAGATAGTGCGCTATCATAATGATATAATATTGATGTAAAGCATTAATGCTTTAAGAATATTAGATGCTATTGCTATTTATGAAAAACGTATTTATTTATCATTTATTTATATATAACAATATACATGAAAATATTGAGATTTATATTACTCAGTTTTAAAAATTATAACAAACATGCACATACACACAGAATATTCATAAAAAGTTGTATTGTTGATTATCAATATTGACTTTATTTAATTATCGCGTAGCCTTGCATTTATCGTCCATCAATTGACGTGTTGCTTATCTGTCGTTTCGCTTATCGATGTTAACAGCTGAATATTATTATCGGCATGTCGCAATAGATCTTTTTATGTCATAAAATTAAATAGATAATTTTATACAACTCAGAAAGTTTATATCAAGAAGAGCAAGTTTCAAAATTCATGTCGTCATATCTTATAAATTTTTAATCACGAAATTTGATTAATATAATACGTTTAGTATATGGAATATGATACAATATGACAATATAATGTAGTATAATGTAGTAATGTAATGTAATGTAATGTAGTAATGTAATGTAGTATAATCGAAAAGAATTTATTACTTTTCCGAGTTTACGTTTCATCAGGACAGGTTAGATTACGAAATGGTGAAAATCTGTACCACCGCCGTTCTAATTGGTGAAAGTGCAACAACTTTTTTAAATTTTTAATAACTTTCTCTCTTTCTCATATTTTATTTTTTACGATAGAAAATATCGTGACAAGATCTGCAATAAAGCACATAAGAATAGCATGAAATTTCTCCTCGCGTCTACTTTTTAATTGGATACGATACTCCTGTTTCTGTTTTTTCTGCTCTTATTTGTGATAGTCATTCAGTTATCTAACAATACTTACAAAAGTTGTTCTAAATTGACAGAAGACCAAAATATATTTGCATATTTTGGCCTAGTGATGAATTATGCCACCGTAAATGCTTTAGTAAATGTTGCTTGAATGTATTTGAATTTCATATTCAGAATGTTTTCAAGATTGCATATAATTTTGATCATTTTATTAATTGTGTAATGTTTATCTGGAAACGTGTACAAATATCTTTGTTAATAATTTAATATGTAATTCATTTTAATCGAACGATCAATTGGACCAAATTATAAAATCAGATACGAATTGTTAATTATTAATACGCTAATTAATATTACGATGACAACATGAATTAAATGGAATCGCGATTATGCAATCATTATTCAACAAATATTCTTTTATTAAATTCTTTTTTATCAAGCTGAAATTAAATTTTAATAATTCTAACTAATAATAATAATAACTATTTTAGCTTTATATAAAAGATTTCGAATACATATGTAAAACATACTTAGAACAAAAAATGGAATATAGATTGTGAGGTATAATCAGTGCTATGATTATTCGTCATTTTCGTTACATCATCGTGTTTCGATTTAGCTCCTGTTCATTTGTAATGCAAATGTGGAATAAGCTTTGTATACGATATCTGATTAATCTCATTACTAAATTAGGCGCGTTGTCCTGAAATAGCGCTAAATATGATTGGCAATTTAAACACGCGATGCCAGAAAGCAAAAGCGAAATTTAATGCAATCGAATATTTATATGATCCCGCGCGTTAATGTTGATTCGCTTATTTCTAAACACAAACAGCTTCATTATTATATTCATGAGCTCAAACATTTTACATTATGTTAATTATTAAATTAATATTTTACATATAATCAATACATATAATCTTTAATTACTATTATATCATTATACCATTGTTTATAAGTGTCTAAAACATAGGATTACTATAAAAATCTTCATATTCATGAGAGATTCAAGATCATTCGAGTCCTTCAGCTCTTCGCGTGTTGAATATCTAATTCAAGAGTAGCCTTCACATCGAAAAGAATACCATATTTCGATCCCAGTCTTGATCGCGTCAGGACTTTTATATTTTTTAATTGTGTACTGGCAAAGAAAATATTCGCCGTTCTTCCGTCAGACAGTGCTGACGGGTTTACATGAGCGTCATTTCCTTATTCTGATTTTATCAAAATCCATCAGAAGAATTGATAATATGCATGTATGTAACGCTTGATATATATAACACACACATTTGCAAAAACATAAATGATGAAAGTGCCGAAAAAAAAAGAAAACAATACGCGAATTTCGCGAACTTAAGCGGGAACTTTTATCTTTCCTGCGTTTCTCGCGAAAAGAGGAACCATTTGGTTTCTTGGCGGTTAAATTGTTGATAAATAGAAGGTTTATCAAATGCTGGTTGTTTGGTGATTGAGCAATGTCATTTGCTAATGAAAGTTCTTGTATATCGTAATGCAAATTATTACAAACGACAAGTTTCATGAGTAATATATTTGTATTTAATCACATATGTGTGACAGTTGTTTTATCGAAAGTCTACGTTTACCGTTTCGTGTCAATATTATAAAATAAGAATAAAACAGAGAGCCAGTATTGGCGCAGTAATCGTCGCCGATGCAATCTGCAAACAAAACTAACAGGGTCGCATCTTCCGTTGGAAGGTTTCTCAATTGTTCTTTGTGACCTCCAGGATTTTGCCTCCAGAATATTTAATGATCGACCACCGCTCGATTGTCAACCAAGGCAGAATCATGAATTTCTATTGATACGTCGATATTATAGCATATTATATCGATATATGATTCGTCATTTGCAACGAAATTGATATTTCAATCTTTCCCCAAAATTTTATAAAGAGGAAGCGAGATGTTTTTCTTTTTTTTTCGAGCATCTTTAGCTTTGGATTGTTTAAATTTTTAGGAAGTTTTCTAAGCAAAATGAAAGCAACATTTCGTCGCAATTAAAAAATGCCCGATATAATTGTAATATTGTCAAAGGAAAGTTTAGAGTTTTAGGCTTCACTTCTTGTTTTAACGATAACAATAACAAAATGAAGCGCTTTTTATCATTTGCAAAGCCGCAAATAATCGTATGGTATCATCCGGCACAAGATACGCTGCTATATATTTCCTTTTGGTTTCGTTTATCGAGGTATAGCAATCTTTATCTATAATTTAGAATGTTTTTATACTTTAAACGCAATCCATATCTGAATTTTTATAGAGATTACTTATTCTAAGTTAGAGAAATCTTAATTAAATTTGTTAATTAATCTTTGTTAAAGGATGAGTCTAAACGGATGAACCAGGAGCTGATAAATTTAGCGCTTTATTTCATAACGAAATCGAAACAAGAGATAAATTGATTCATTGAATAATGGATTAATCCATTAAATTTATAGGATCGTGTTTAAAAAATTACTTTCTTTTCTTAATAATACATTATCAAGGAAATGCATAAGATATCGATCGGTTTTCCATTTGGAAATCGTGTTTGTTTGGCAATATCTGCGCATACGAATAAGTCATCTAATCATTATAAAGAATCTTATATATAATTCAATCTAAGTATCTAAAAATAAAATACCTGCTGAATCATATTATCTAATATTAGAAATTTATTTATTATGATAATATGGTTGACTAGTGTTATAAATGATAGATTTTTCTCTCCGTTATGTTATACGTATTGCATTACTTAAAAATCTCATTGGTTATTGAATTGTTTAAAAATAAAGCCATGGCCGACTTGTTGAACTATACTACTACTTCGTGTAAAGTTGTATTACTATTTCATGTTGAGCTATACTACTATCATCACAGAGACTTCTAGCGGAAGTTTCTGGAATTAAATTTGATCATGTATATAATAACGATTGATGTACAAAATGCAGTCAGTGTAATAGCTTAAACTAATGAGAAATCTGCAACAAGCGCAACAAGTTCTGATAAGAAAAGTGACTAGTATATACTTTACCATAGAAATGTACCCGGACATAACTGATATTGAGAACGAAAGTATACATGAACATGAAAGTTTTTGTTAATTAATTAAACAAAATGAATAAAATTTATCAGTCTTTTGCGTGTAGGATTAAATTATTATGTGAATACTTGCAACATTTATTATAAATGTAAAGAAAGTGAAGAATTTTACTGGTTTTCTAATAAAAATATTAATTAATAATTATAAATATAAATATAATATTACTTTTTCATGATTCTTGAAACATATGTTTTGCATAGCAAAATAGGAATTGGCGAAAGAAATAAGCATGAGTTTCTTTAAATGCACATTATGTTATCTGTAAAATGTATTTTCATGTGTACGCATGATAGGGATTTTCCTCACGATCTAGTAATATTTGATCTAGAGTCAATTTATCCGTTGCCTACCTTCTTATTATAGTAACCATGACTAAGTTACTATGGTCATAGTTACTATAATAATATAGGAAAAGACATTTAGCGATTTTGATCCGTATGATCTTCAATCTATTTCACATTTATCATATTGATGCTAAGAATAGGATTTGTGTAAAGTGTATTGTCTGTGGATGTTAAATTAATATCAATCTGTGTCGAAGTTTATCTGAAGTGCTGATTTGTTTATTATTTCAATTGTTTTAATTCAAACAATTGTTGAGTGTTTCGAATCGCATTGAATCTTTATCATTACTACGTCGATAAAATTGATTAAAGAGAAATGTCTAATGAAAATAAAGGATTAATTCCCCCCCGCTGGCTTCAATGTCCTCGGAAAGCAACGAATCTGATACTGAATAAGTTTTTGGCTTTTAAGACGCCATTATCATCAGCCTACAACAATCAAGTGCCTGAGGAATGCCGCTTTGATATTGACATGCTCTATCAATCTGTCAAGGGAAATAAGCTCAAACTGGGTCTCTGGATAGATTTAACCAATACGATGAGGTTCTATGATAAAAAGAGCATAGAGGAACGTGGTTGTAGATATTTGAAAATACCATGTCGTGGTCACAACGAAACCCCGACAGAAGAACAGATCACAGTTTTTATAGAAATCTGTAAAAAGTTTATTATTCAAAATCCATTAGATATCATTGGCGTACATTGTACCCATGGTTTTAATAGGACTGGATTTCTTATAATTAGCTATTTAGTGGAAACGCAGAATTATAGTATTGATTTAGGATTAAAGGAATTTGCTACTGTAAGACCTCCCGGTATTTATAAAGAAGATTATATACGAGAACTATATAGACGATATGATGATATAGAGGATATTCCACCTGTTCCACCAAGACCATTGTGGTGTTTAGAAGATGATAATTTAAATATTGACGATACCGATGAAGAGACAAGTATAGGAGGCAGAAATTATGACGGAGAACCACCTAGCAAGAAAAGGAAATATAATGTTAACAAGCTTGCTGTATTTATGGCTGGCGTACCTGGCGTTACGTTAGTTTCAGATAGAAGTACATCTATGTATGTTCAACAACGTGTTCAGGAAATTTGTGGATGGAACGCTACAGGATTTCCTGGTTCTCAACCTGTGTCTATGGATAGTGAAAATATCAAATTATTGCACGTAAAACCATATAGAGTATCATGGAAAGCAGATGGCACAAGGTTAGTACAATGGAACAAGATTAGTTGTTAAAATATTTGCGAAATGTTTGTATATGTATATTTTTTATACAAAGTAATAAAATATAAATTTTATAATCTATTTTTCTTCATGTTTGAATGTTTTCA
This sequence comes from Eciton burchellii, assembly GCA_020341155.1. Lineage (NCBI taxonomy): Eukaryota > Metazoa > Arthropoda > Insecta > Hymenoptera > Formicidae > Eciton > Eciton burchellii. Next base: position 118,163 of record JAHMML010000103.1, read on the forward strand.
TTATTTTCTTCATATTTATTTTATATTTATTTCAGATATATGATGTTTATACAAGAAGAAAAGAAAATATATTTCATAGATAGAGATAATAATGTTTTCCAAATTAGTGGATTATCTTTTCCACATCCAGAAGAGAAAACAAAATATTTAGGAGAAACTTTAATGGATGGAGTAAGCTTTGTTAATACTTAACTTTTCTTTGTTCCATGTTCAAATATTAAAAATATATCACAAATTAAGGAAAGGAACATTTAATTTATGAAAACTTTTTTTAGGAGATGGTGATTGACAAAGATAAGGGCAAAGATATTCCTAGATATTTAATATATGATATTATTATGTATAATGGACAAGATGTTAGTAAATTAGCATTCCATCCTAATCGTTATTCTATTATTGATCAGAAAGTAATTGCTGCTAGACTAAGAGCTATATATGAAAAACGTTTGGTGAAAGAACGAGAACCTTTCTCTGTACGACTAAAACATTTCTGGCATGTATCATTGACTCGAGGTCTATTGGGCGAAAAATTTGCCAGCCAGCTATCTCATCAACCAGATGGTTTAATATTTCAACCTTCTAGAGATAAATATTGTACGGGGACATCACCACAAGTTTTAAAGTGGAAGCCGTTATCATTGAATTCTATAGACTTTCGATTGAAGATTGTTACAGAATCGGGCTTGGGAATTTTGTCACGTAAAGTTGGTCATCTTTATGTAGGTGGATTGAAGACACCATATGGCACAATAAAGATCACCAGGCAGCTGAAAGAATTAGACAATAGTATAATTGAATGCAAATATGAAAATAGTCAATGGGTTTTTATGCGCCAAAGAGTCGATAAGTCATTCCCCAATTCCTTTAAAACCGCAGATTCTATATGCAAAAGTATCATCAAGCCAATTACCAAGGAATGGCTTCTGGAATTCATTGATAAGTATAGATATGCGCAAAATGATACAGCACTTATGCCACCACCACCAAATAAAGCAAGAAGATAAAGCACAAATTAGACATATTATTTATTATATAATCAATAAAAATGTAAGATACATAGTTACATATTACAATTATTGGTTATTAAATAATGATTTTGTAACCGATTTTCGAAGAATGTTATGATGAAGAAACGATGTTATGTAATGCTCCAATATATGTTTTTTTAATTAGAATATAAATTGTATTTTTATATGATCTCGACTTTTTTATCATATTTTAAATATATCATATCATTCATGATTTTTTAAGTTTGCAATAAGATAAACTAAGATATTAATAGTTTATTTTATTTTATTATTATAAGGAAATTATAGAATATAGGATACAATATGAGAATAATTATTAATAATTATTAATAATTATTAGTAATTTATATATTATGTATTATATAGGATTATGAGTTAAAATTATGTCTTTCCTCAAAATATTTATATTTGTTGTAATATAACAAAATGTAACATCCTGATGCGTTAAAGTAAATCATTATTGAATGAAAATAAGGAAAATGTATTTCATTTACCTCACTCTATGTTAATTGATCCTTTCCATTATAATTTCGACGTATCATAGTTGATAATAAAGTCGCTCACGCTATTGAACAGTTTGCGCTGGAATTTATGTCAATCGTATGGATATTAACAATATAACATTATTATAAAAACCATAAAATTTAATTTACATTTTAGAAATAAATTTTTGTATGTACTTATATGTACTTATAAACATAAGTACATATAAACATAATTACATATAAACATAATCAAACGAATCATAACATAAAAAATAAGACTTTATATACAATGTTATCATTCAATAAACAGAAATAATTTTTGATCTCCATATTTTGCATCTCCATATTTCATTAGGCTTCTTATATTTTGTATAAATTTTATAAAGTTTTGATTAAGTTTTTTGTTTGGATCTATATGTTTTGGAAAATAACGCCGCGCATACGACTAAGCGATGAATACTTTACATGCGAAGCGCATGTAAAAATTGTAAAAATTGAAAAGCATGAGTCTCACTCGTATTTTTTATATTTAGCCTGTGAAACATACCATGATCTGATTTCTTATGTTTGGTTCAGTATACGCGCCTAACTCGCGTTTCCTATATTTAGGCCGCAAAGCGTGTCATTAATCTCATATATTATAGGACAAAGGTGCATTAATAGAAGATATATTGATCAAGATTTTGCATTTATTGTTTATATTTGCATTTACTGTTAGTATTCTGTTTACAATCAAATTACTACTTTTTTATAATTTACCATTATAATTGTATTAGTACAATTATAATAAATTAGAATTTTAGAACTTTTAAGATTATTTATATCATTCTATGCAATTTATCGTATTATCTCATATTTCGTTTTGTCGCAGATCGTACTGTGTTGCTGTGGTACACAAAAGATTTCACAACAAACGATCGTAAATCTCTGCGAGTTAATATAGAATTCGATCATGCAACTTTGATACGTTGGTCACCAGATGGAAAGGCATTCATCATTCACAAAGCAGTAGCCAATGTCATCGAAGTATATAAAATCACGAAAAAATCTGATGGTTATATAGCGTCTGCGACTAAAGCATTGGAATTCCCGCGGGTATTGGAGTATATCATTACAATCTTTCTTTATTATTGTCTACAGTTTGACAAATTTTTTATCAATATGATAAATAAAAATAAATATTAAAAATAGTATTAGTATGTATTTAATTTAATACTATTAAAAGCTTTACTATTGCTATTATATAAAATCCATTGTACTATTTATCTATATTTGATCAGTTTTCTTTTTACATTTAGCGTCACACTGAAGATGTTGTTGGGATGGACATTGCGTGTACTGGAAAATACATCATTACGTGCAGCAAAGCGAATGATCTTATTATATGGGACTTGAAAGGACAATCCTTAACAACTGTTGAGATGCATTTGGGATCCACTCATCGCGCGCGTATATCACCCTGTGGTCGATTCGTTGCTGCTTCTGGTAATATGTTTTATCATTTAATTAAAGATTTTGATAAATTACGGCAGCTATATGAGAAAGAGTACGAAGACATTAATAAAATTATATCAGGCTTTACTCCGGACGTAAACGTGTGGGAAGTGATGTTCAATAAATCCGGAGAATTCAAACAGGTCTTTAAGGCATTTGATCTTGCTGGGCATACATCTGGTATTCACGACTTCAGTTTCAATGCCGATAGCAGTCATATGGCTACCGTGTCCAAGGATGGGACTTATCGCTTCTACGATACGAAAAGTAATATATAATATCGCATCGATGAAAAAATTTAGAAATAGTACGAAACAGATTTGACATTTTAATATATCTTCTATCATAATGTAATGCATTATTTTATTTCAGTCGAGTTTACAAAAGGAGAAGACCCGCACCTTTTAATAGCCGGTACTTGGAATACCGCGATCCCAGCAACTCTCGTTTTATCTCCAAATGCCGAAGTTCTAGTGATTTCGCATGGATCGTCTATATCCTTTTACTCCACTATCACTGGCGCTCTGGATACTACAATAGAAAATATTTTTCTCGGTGATTATATACGCAATCCAGCACAATATATAAGATTTTTTTATATCATATATTAAATTTAATGAACTCTTCAATATTCTTTGTAGGACCAATAACGTGCTTGGCTTTTGACGCTATGGGCGAATATTTGTTGGTTGCGGGTGATAAGCACGTCAATATTTTCCGCAACATCACTGGGTACCGAACTGCGATAGAGTCCGCAAAACGCAAGTTAGCGCAGAGACAGACACAAGCGACGAAAGAACGCCTTGAAAAGATGATTCACGACAATAAGGAATTTCTCATGAAAATGGGAGAGAAATTCCCAAAGTAATATTAACTCGTTCCTCTATATTACTCTACCAAAATAAAGCTAAAGATAAAATAAAATTCTTCTCCTTCGAGATCTAATCGCTTATCATGTAAAAATATATGAATTTTACATATTTTCTGCAAATAAAAATAATTTTCATATATATGAAATTTCTGATCGTTCAATTCTTAACGTTATCTATAAATCCTCTAAATCATACATACGTATATAGATTGATAAACAAATTTACCTATATTTATATTTTAAAAATTTGTAAATAACGTTAAGAATAAAACTGTTTTTTTAATTTTATCCTATTTTTATTTTCTACTCTAAGAAGACCGAAATATTTTTTTGATATTGATTAAAGTATAAATTTATTTCAAGCGGTGCATAATAAAAGAAAATAAATGGAATAAAATATATTAGAATCATGCGAATATATGTTTAAAAAAAAATTTTCCAACGTAAATTGTATCTTTTCATATATTATAAATAAAATATATAATAAACTAAAAAATTTCTTATTTTTTGTTTATCATGTAAGTATATCGTAATATCGCAAATAAGTAGATATTGTCTATAGTTGTATGAAATTATATTTTAAGTATATTTTATCATTATCTAAGTAAAAATATGATCGTATAATCTGTCAAATGTGAATGGTAATGCGTAATGGTAGCGCAATAATAGGTATATATCGCTAATTGCTACACAAATATTACAAATACTATCTAAACAATTTTTATTGTTACCTTTGTATTTTTATATCCTCCATTATCATGTACCCAAGGATATAATTACAATTTTCATAAAGTTTGTATAATATTGACATATGCTATATTAGAACTATTCAATTCAACTATTATATTCTTACATCGAGCTTTTTTCCATTTAACTTCCTTCTTACAAGAAAAAAAAATATATATATATATGACGTTCTATCAACAAACTACAAAAGATTTCTATAGATAACTATATATACAAAGTAGTGTCCTTGGCATCGTGAGTTGCAAACCGTAAATGGGTAAATGAACGTGCGATCACGCATAGTCGCTTACGTTCGAGAACACGTTTTTGTAATGCGGTATGGATTAGTGTCTGATATTCGATGGATATGCACACAATGAACGGTATGCCGATTATTTAAAAAAATCTTCTTGAATTTGTTGTATTTTTAATCTTAAAAAGATATTAAACTATTATTACTTTTGTTAAAAAAATATATATATATTCATAGACTTAGATTGCTTTACTTATTGTAAAACATGTTATTTTATTAAAGGCATATGAAAAAAAATTGTTTGTTGCTGTTTATAATTTTCATAGATGTAATTATTTCTCGGTATTCTTAATAAAACATTTTATTTTTTCTTGATAATAATTATAACTTTTTAATATCCTGATAATATAATTTCTTTTTTGCGTTACCTTTGTTTCATATAATCAAGTATATTTAATAAACAGTTTTCAAATAATTCATGCTTGTATTATGAAATTATCAACAGCGAGATGAGATCTTCAAAATATAATAATGATACGATTTTAAATGTTATATCATTGAAATTAAATATTGACATAACTTTATATATAGTATAACGTATAGTGCATTAATGAAATCTATTACACTAAATTATGCATCATATAAAATTAATTAAATTAATTTGGATAGTTTTCATTGAGAAATACACATTTAATTTGAAATAATGACTCGATAACAAGAATGTTACGAGTAAACAATAATATTAATTATACAACTTAAGCATACTATAAAGCACACAAAGTTTTTTGAACATATTTGTGTATATAAGAAATATTTGAAAAATTATATATTTCTATAACAACAATAAAAATTGATTTTTATTTTTATATTACTGTTATTTTCACTGTTAAATCTGCAAAATCGCATGCTTTATGGATTACATATTTATCAAACAATTAATTGTATGAATGTATTTTTAAATATACATCAATGATCAACAATTTTTCAATGTGTATATAATGGTAAATGAATGATACTTCAAGAATTGTTTTATATATCTTTGGAAAAATTTAAAATAATGGAAAAAGTTACAATCCCTAAACAGTAAAAACATACTTCAACGATAATGCAATTTTTTTTATTGGATATAATTTTATGTGCTTCTCTTATAATTGAAAAAAATTATTATTATAATAATTCAGTGAAAAAAGTTACAAAATGGCATCTTGACGACTTAGTTCCATTTGCCTTGTGTCGGGTAAGTCTTTTGCTAGTTCCATTTATTTTCTGTTTTATAAACCACTAACAGCACATGCGCGAACGCGTGAGCATGAGATAAGAACAAAACTTTTTTACTTGCATCGGTGCTTATTACCTATTAATAAATAGGTATATTATTTATTTTTTCTCCTTCTCTACTTCGGTAATCTCTTTCTTGATAGTAGTTTTATTGTCAGATTTTTTATCTTTATCTGCATCTATGCAAGGTTCTTTCTTCACTTGAACCTTGTTATCACCCCATCTGGTATCAGTTTTAAACTTGTTTTCCATTTCGGCGCCATTCATCTCCCCGCCAATTTTTTCATCTTGAATTTCTACTACCTCCACCTTTCTCGTATCACCTTGCATAATTTTTGCTGCTATATGATACATATTTTTTACTGCAGTTAAGTAATTGTGACATTCCGCCTACGAAAAATATAACGATATATGTTTATAAAGTAATATGTCTTTATTTGTGAATCTTGATGTGATAAGTAATATGAAAGAGGCATACTCACGGAAACTTTTTTGAATTTTTCGTCTGTATTTCGCAATTTGTCTTTGTACATTTTCAAATCTTCTGAAAGCCCTTTAATATTATTAGTTTGCTTCGTGGATTTTTCATTGACCATGGTTAGTTCATGTTGTAATTCCATCATGCGGTCCTCCGTGTCTAATCGTGCTTTTTCAGATCTTTTTAGTTGACTGACAAGTTTTTCTACATCTAATAATGAGCCTTTGTACATAACAATGCCTTCTGGAATTGTTTCTTCATCACTCTTTTCCATAAGGCAATCCTCTCTTCGTGCTCTTTTTGAAGGTGGTCCACTTCCCACAAATACAGGCAATAACCTTTTATTTCCTGTAAATACAAATGCAGATAATATTAATTTTTTTTGCAGCGATTAAATAGACTAATATTTATGGCTAATATGTATAGCTAATATTTATATTAAATAAATGGTGTATTACCGAGGGCAAGCGAGCGCAATATATCTTCTTCGTTCTCTGTCTTGATTGAGTCACTTTTATCGTTTTCTTTATCATCCTTTTTCTCATCCTTTAAATCGTCTTCCTTCGACTTGTCTGTTAATTTGCGATAATGCAAAGAATCTCTTGTGACGACTTTCTGCACTAATTTTCGTACTTGAGCTCTTGACAAATTCAATCCCAGAGTATAAATGAGTTCCTCAATGTCCTTGTCAAATATATATCCGCAATGTGTTTGATCGAAATACACAAATGATAGCAGAAGATAAGGATCGTGTGTGTATAGTTTCATTTTTCTCTTTTTTCCATCCTTATCCCTGTCTCTTTTACCGTCCTTCACAGAATCGTCATCCTATGATTATAATCAAATAATTAATAAATAATTATGTCACAAAGTACATAAATGCATATATATTTAGTTTATTTAAAAAAATATATCGTATTAAATATAAAATAAAATATGAAGAATAAACTTTTACATCAGATTCATCTTCTTCATCATCCTCCTCATCATCCTTCTCTTTTTCTCTGTCATCGACTTTACTTCTTGCATCTTTCTCATCCTTTTTGTCTTTGGATTCTTCTCTTTTTTTATCATCCCGTTTTTCATCTTTCTTACTCGATTTCTTTTCATCTTCCTTTCTCTTATCGTCTTTCTTATCTTTCTTCTTATCTTCGTCTTTCTCTTTAGTCTTCTCAGGGAGACTGGATAATGAGCGATAAATACGGAACCCGAAATCTCGCATCAACATTTCGTTAAATAATTCGGCAAACAGAGATACCTCAAAGGAATGTTCCTACATGCAAAAAATATATATATAGATATTGATCTTTCTAAAAATCAGTTGAAATAATAATGTCAAAAATAAAAAATACCTTGGTATCTTCTGGTCTGTAATCCAATAATACACTCAAAGACATGACTGTACAGTCAAATTTTCCACTTTTCGCCATTCTAGAAGGATGAACAATAATATGTGATGAATCTGGTAAGGTATATCTCTTTTCAAGTACGGCACGTTCTCGTTCATAAAGTTTTCTTTTATCTTCATCATGCTATAACATAAATAAATAGATATTATAAATCTGAAATATTTTTAAATTTGTATTTTATGCGCATACAATAAAAGTATACAGCATCTTCTTTTGTACATTGTGCATGTTTATTACTTACGTCCCTGAACTTCTTATCATCTTCTTCTTTCGATGGTGGTGATACATCTTCTTCGTTTTCGTCTACCTCGTCTTGTCTACCTTCTTCTTTGGCCTGCTCGGATTTTACAGCCTTCAGAAGTCTTGCCAACAACTGCGATTTTAAACCTTTTGAGCTTAAATTACGGGCCACCAGTTCTTGACGTAATTCGTTCACCTGGAAGACGATACGTCAGATCTGAAGTTGTAAAAAAAAATAGGAAAATCTATTTTCTGCTTCTGTATTTAAAATACTAACGTTCATCGATTTCGGATCTAACTCGGAATAGTGCGTAGGATCCTTCTTTTCGGGCATGGTATCGTCCTGAAAGAAGAAAACATATGTTAGTAAAACGGAAGTAAGAAAGCTATACAGAAAACTACAAAACAGAAGCAGCCCCTATAACGAAACGAAACCACTCCCTCTTCATTCTTTCATCACTCTCTCACATTGTAAGATATACACATATCTTCATTCACGATGACCGTCAAGTATGACTCAAGTAACTGCTAGAATCTCATAGTGTCCTGGCTCTGGTGTCTGTGTGATCGGTAGGTCATGGATAATATCAATAATGTTGTAGTAGTATATAACGATAATTAAATGAAACTTTTGAATGATTTTTCAATGTAGGTGAAGGTTTCAGGAAAGGGAATGGCTCAGCTGCGCTCTTCTCCGAGCTAGGCTTGCTTGCTTCTCTTGTTAATACAATGTGACTGCCATTGGCTAAGGGAGCAATACATTACCCGTCGATCCTCGTTTGCAACATTTAAAAATATTTAAAGAGAATTCTGGTTAACTTATACATATAATAATAAAATAGCGATCTTAATATAAGTTGTGAGATATGTACATCCGGAATTTGTTTCATTAAAAGTTGAACATATGGTGCGTTAGGTTTTATAACATCATAAAAAAGACTTATTCCATAAAATAAGATATCTTATTTTACGGAAACAGTTAAATCCATTGAATATTAAATTTCATCATCTAATCATTCACTAAAGATACGAGTGTATTTGCTTTTTAGGATAATTACTATTGCCTATTGACACTTCGTACCCGTATATAAATTATAAGCTTTCTTTTTTAACCGAGTGAGTGCAATCTACGCAAAAAAAAGAAACGGAAGTAAAACATATAGTGATCCGATAGATTAACCTACTAATAGGATCGATGGACAAGTACAGCCTATTGAAAATTCAGTTTAGTAATGGGGGAAACACTGTGGCACGAAAAGATATATATAAATATATATAATAAAAAGATATAAAAATAATATGGGATGATCTGGCAGTGCCTTTTGATCAGCGACGGCAGCCTCATCAGCCTCATTGGCAGCATCCAAATCGTCAGGGTTAGAGGCAGCACGCAGCAACTTTCGCTCCAGTTGTTTCTTATAGTTGAGTTGCAGCCCGTCCCATTCCAATCTGGTAGACACACAGCTCCAAACATCTGGGAGAAATAGTATGACGGTTTCAACGCGAGAGGGTACCACTCGCCCGGACTTGTGGGTCGTTTCTGCACGTCTGTAGTAGAGTTCCAGGAAGCGATACCTGTGCCGCAAGGAAAAACAATACCCAAACGTCAACGTCAACGTTAATGCCGCTTAGCTTTGCCTTATATGCTAAGTGTTCGTTCGCTTGTTCGTAAAGCCCACGCACTGCATACAAAGCCACGTACAGGCACACAATGTAGAGACCATTTCAGAAAGAGAAAGCACAACTTAATGGGTCACAATTATATAATAATAGAACAATAGTGATGATTTATCTGCCGCGCGACTGCTCGTATACCGTCGTCGATGGGGGTGTGCTCGAAACCGGGATCCAGTGCAGCAATCTCCAATGGTCGCTCATGTTTAGAACGAATACGTACCTCCACTGCAGAGAGATCGGGCTACAATCTTAGTTTATCAAGTCAGAGAACTGATATATAAAAGTTATTCTCCGTCGTGATATATACCCACATATACCCATCGGATAGTACATCTTAATGCCATCCATGTTCTATCCTGACTATTTTTTCGAATAACTCGTGTGTTTTTACAATGTAATTCTAAAGATATAATCCTAAATAATAAAAAAAAGTCAATGGAATTTTTTAAAGACGGGAAATTCCGTAATTGTGACCTTTGGTACTCGTTTAAAAAATGACATTGTCGAAATGCGAAATGTACGGAGTATCAACGGGCAGAAAAGTTCAAGTGATATCATATTATTCTTTATAATGAATTGGGGCTTTAAAAAAAGCTATCTATAAAAGAGTGCTTCCAGAAGACATACAACAAAAAAAAGAAAAAAAAAATTAATGCTACTTGAAAAAGCGTACCACTGAGTGCAGCTGGATAAATCTATGCCGGTAAGTGCTTTACAGGTTCGTACGGCAGTCCTGATTAATACAGATGGATCCTTTTCAGGATTAGGCCCATCTAATGAGGGACTCCACGGACCACCTATGGCCATTGTCTCATTTTTGCCCCGTAAGCCTACTAAGAAATTTATAAGACGTGTAGGATGAACATAATCACGATCCGGATCTCTGTCTTCGGAAACGCCGCAACATCTTTTGTATATTTCTTCCATGGCAGGCATAGATATAAGCATGACCTAAAAATAATTAAAATATATTTAGTGTACGAAAATATCTTCAATATATATACATGCAATAATTTTTATCGCGTATATATATATCGGCATGTTTATTGAAATTTCAATCCTTTATTTCTTTCTCTCTTTCTTTTTTTCATTGTGCAATATTTCAATGATTGCAACACAATTTTTTGCAACAGACCTTTGCAGAGAACAGATAATCAGCATCCGAAGGCTCGAGTACTGCTGTATTTTCATAATATGGATCGACATCTTTATGCATAACATGAAAAGAACACGGTTTATTAAGAGTAAATGGCATATGTGGCGGAAAGGCATCGACCCATCTAAAATTAGTGGAAAAGAAGTCGCTAGGAATGTACATATTTTGATAGCGTCTTCTTATTTCAAGAACATCTGCTTCAGGCCTGTAATAATATAAGTAATGTTTTAAATAGTGATTTTAGCAGTGACTTTACATTCGCCGTGTAAAGTGAGTACTTACAAATCGAGTGCGATTTTCGGTATTTGCACCATGTAACGCGGCACGACTCTCGTACGCCGACGAGGTCTTGGTGATTTACTTCTTCTAGTCCTCGATGGGCTTCGATCCTCTTTCTTTTCGCGCTCTCTTATCCGTTCTTCACGACGTCTTTTTCTTTCTATTTCTTCATCGTCGTTTCTCCGCTCACGAGGAGATCTTTCTCTCACTCTGCCAACCTTGTTACGATTACTGGTAGTATTGGAATTTGTTGTACTTGTTGTGAACCTACTAATAATGTAAAATTTTATTAATACAGTAACATATATTGCATTCATAAAACATCACAATTTATATTAAAACATTTTTGTTTGGATATTTAAATATAATTATTTATTTTCTCTCTCTCTCTCTCTCTCTCATTCTCTCGTTTTCTATATAAATATGTAGAGTAAATATACATAAATCTCGAACAATGGCAAGCATATGCTATGAGAGCGATGATAAGACACAAGGATACAAGGACACAAGTACCATTATATAAATTTGTAATTTTCGATTTAAAGCGCTCATGTAACTCGGCTGCAAAATGAAATTTGGTAATATTGTCATTGCATATGGGACGATGAGAATTTCGTCATTTAATTTGAGGAGAGGGGAGAGTGGAACTTATATATATGCATATACAATGCAAAGCACATAAATGATATCATTTATTTTTAATTATTCAATGGAATATTGGATTCATATATTTATGTAATTGAATATTTGGATTCAAATAAAGTAAATCTTTAATAAATGAATATCCAAAATTCAAATTGAAACTTGAAATTAAAAAACTTGTAAAAACTTGGTAAAACTAAATGCAAATTCTATTCTAATAAAAAAGAAGATATTATAAAATTACTTTACCTGTTATTAGGATTTTCTGTGGGTGGGGGTACAGCATTATAAGTGCCTGAGGTCCTATTTGTTTGCTGTTGTTGCTGCTGTTGTTGGCGATTAGGTTGATTTGTTTGTTGAGTGTTTGCATTGTTGCTGCTATTACCCATAGGGAGAACCTGTATTCTAGTAGCATTCCATTTGAATGGCATGGAAGGATTGTATGATGCTTCTACAAGTACACGATCTCCGACTATAGGATTAGATCCTTTTACGCATGCGCTGTATAGAAAAAACTTATTAAAAGGAGAGGAATAAGAAAAACAAAAGTATAAAATATTGTTCTTTAATTTGTACTTACCTAGTTTGAAAAAATACATCTTCATCTACAAAACCAAAATTATCATGTACTTTGGTAACAGTACCAGTGAAAACTCTTTGCTTTGTAGATGACGAAGGTACATTCTGTTGTACTTGTTGAGGAACACCAGATACAGAAGGTTGAAAAGCATTTGTGTTCAATGCTCGTGGTGTTGGATAAGAAACAGTAGCAACTTGTGGATATAATTGTCCAGCAATACCTGATGGTAAATTAGAACCAAGTGTTGCCATCGATGCCATAGTGATATTTGGCTACAATAAGCATAGTAATTAATGAAACATAGGTGTTACAAAAATTGCAAAAAAACTTTAATTCTTGATTTTAATTCTTGAATTCTTGACATACCTGCTGTAAGCCCAAACTTTGTTGATAAACTTGTTGAGTTTGTTGTTGATATTGTACCATAGGCTGTCCGCCGATACCACTCATAGCTTGACCCAACATTTGCTGCTGGATATTTTGTATCCCTTGACCTTTCATAAACATAATTAAAAATAATTATGGTTTAGGTATTAATATCGTGATGTTTATATTTACAATACCAATCATACTTAAAGTAACATACAATGATATTGAGGAAAGATGCAATACCGCAAAATATTACTTTACTTTGCAATGCACTAGTCATCGAAAAGCCAAATTTCATTAATAAAATTAATAACATGTAAAAGTATTGAAACAGAGACAAAAACGGACAGTGAACATTAGTAATTCTATTTTGGACAGTGTCCATTGCTTCAAAGGTCATCAGACATCAAGAATGAGTCTCGAATAATCCCAAGCATACATCATGAGACATGAGTACGATAATAAAGCACATCGGGCTTGTATCATTATATAAATTTGTGATTTTGTATTTAAAGCGCTCATGTAATTCGGCCGCAAAATGAAATTTGGCAACATTGTCATTGCACACGGGACGACGAGAATTCTCTCGTTTGACTTGGAAAAAAAAAAGAACACTTCGTATTTACCTGCATTGCGAACCCACGGTGGATTTTTCCCACCGCCGAATGGTGATAGATTACTCATTCTGCAAATGTGCGGTCCGATTTGTCAAATCAGCTGTGTATGTAAACGTAACGATAGATCTGATGAACACTCACGCTCAAGCGTCCTTCATTCGGACGCCATGTTTTTCGGACATACTATGTGAATCAAATTGATATGCTTATTACGGGTTCAATTGCACGTCTATGTCAAACTGCCATATCGGAAGTCACTCCATTAAGTTCCAATTTTTTGAATTCGAGGAAATTCGCGCTATTTATGTATCGCGATGGGTTATACATTACGTCCGAGTCGATTTCGCAATTCTTGCAGATATTATTGTACGGTTATTGTGAATTTTACGTACGAAAATCGAGCGCGAATATTTCCATATGCTTCGATATGCGTATCAAATAAATATATGCTACTATTATATGTATTATAATAGCAATAACGTTGATGCGGCATTGTTTTTAGGTGCCGCCGATTGAAGTCATTTTCCATATTTAATATTTTCCTGTTGAAAGCAAGAAAAGAACAAATGCACTATCATCATGCTATATGTAAACATTTTATAATTAGCCATATTCAGTTATTTTTTTTATAATCATTAACAACTGTCGAAGACAACGGTCGGCGATGGGAGCGACAAGTCAATTAATTTTTTAATAAATATTTTTTAGGATCTATTTCCGTGTAAGCGTAATAGTATTTTTTGTACTTGTTGATTCTTTAAAGGCTATTACATGTAAAAAGGATTTCAATTGTAATTGTAATAATCAAAGTTCGAGTATTCTTAAATATAGCAAATATATACTATTATCGTTCGATTTGCTTACGACTTCATAATTGGAACATTTTTTCATATGCGGTGACTTTAAGAAGAGCGTTTTAAATGTAAAAGATGGGATAAAAGAGAACAAATCGAGGTACTGATTGGTCGCGATACGATTGATCCTGTCGTGAGTATCGCTCCGCATTTCGAGAATCGCAATATCGTAGTATCGATAGATTTCGAATTATAGTCAGTAATTTGTCAGTAAGTCCGCGCCATTGCAAATTACAATATAAGTGTTTAAGTCGTTTTGTATTTTTCACGATTATTATTGGCTAAAGGAAAACGGCATGCATGAGATATTATCGAGAGGTTATTCTGTCAAGCGAAGCACATTCGAAGCACATTCATCAGCTATGTCAATCATGTACGATATCGCGATTCGATAATTACATCGAATTAGATAATTCGCTTCTGGTGGCGCAGTCGTCAAAGTCATTCTTGTGTTTATTATTTACTTTCTGTTTGTTATTTTGATTGGCTTCGATATACCGAAAGTACGATGATCATACTTTGATTGATGACCGAAATCGAAAGGTATGTACATATTATGTTACATTATTGTACTTTCTATAATATTTAAATGACCATTGACCTGTGCATGCACATAAAGTAAAGATTTTTTCCTCCATTTTCTCCTTTCTACTTTGAGTGACGCACTCTTAGAAGTCATAAATGTAATAATATACAAAATATAATTAGAATATCAATTTAATTTGCTCGAACAATTAATAATTTTGTTGAAAACCTTTCATGAAAAATGCAATTTCAGTTACACCTGTATTTTAATTTCTTTAGAAATTCATAAAAACAAGGATCAATGAAATAAAATGAAATGTGTTGAATAAATTAAATAATTGAATGAAATTAAAAGTCGCGCTATCTTCGGCTTTTTATGATCAAATTAATTGTAGGATGCTTAATTATATCTATTTATACATATTTCCTTTCTTTTTCTAATCATCATCTCATCATCATCATTCTATAATTAATCTCGTATGTGCGTATATAATTTTACGTTATTATCACTTTAGGGAAAGAAAATTCAAAACTATGTAACATCAATTATAACTAAATAAACATGCAATCATCATGACATTAGTGACATTGAATGATGTACTTATATTTATGTAATCAGATAGTCTTAAATTGTGGAAATTTCAGTTCTTGTCGCATTATTCACAGTATCCGAATACCTCAAATTGGATTTCTTTTATTGAATCGCTTTATTCTGTCGTAATTCTCTCCAATTATGTACAAAAATATAACGAGAGTCATTGCGGTGTTCGTAATATTAGGTACATGACGCGATACGCTTTTTCATTGTCGTGACTTCTCGCGCTTTCGTTAAATCTCTTCAAGGCGCGTCTGCAAAATACAAAATTTACACGGGGAAATTCATGCGCGGAGGAAAACGCGATAGTAATTACTAAATCGCAGATCGTTTTCTTCTTTTGCGTATATACAAAAGGCGTCGCTCTATTCCAAAATCACGCCGTGAAATTTCATAGGGCTATCTGCGTTTCGCGCAAAATTAATTAGATCGGATAGACAACGCAGAAAGATAGAAAAGAAAGCTCTTTGCCACGTACCGTTGGTCTTTGGTTAAGAAAAATTAACGAATCTCTGATGAATCTTGAAAGCAAAGCGATGTAAAGTCAAAAAAAGTCAAGATAAGAAACGCGACGTACGACGATTTTATTTAAAGTAAAATTTTCAAAATTACTGGTCGGAATATCATTGATGACGTAGGAGAAATAAGAAATAGAAATGTATTCACCGTTGATCCATTGTCAATAAAATCAATGGCTATCAATGGCATAGGAAAATAACCGTATTCGCAGAATATTACAGCTGCATGTCGTAACGCGACATGTATTCGCTGAAAACCGATTATCAAGGCGAAACATTCGCATAAAAAAGTCGCTACAATAACTTACAATTCGTTAAGACTCGTTGCATTGCTCAAAGTGTCTGTTTTGTAAATATGCGTTGATACGGTAACAGCGTGATATCGCAAATTATAAACCCGGAAAAACGTAAATTAGACGTCCCGTCTTACATAGCTAGTTCTGCTTCTTATCGCAGAATTGTACGTATATTAGTAAGCACGCATAAGAGTCTGCCGTTCAAGAAATTCAAATTCTGTTCTTTTGCTAAGTGTTCTCTTCGTCGTAAGTTTCGTCTTTTCTTCTTGTGAGATTCTGCGTACTCTGTTATACATATATATATATATATATATATATATATATATATATATATATATATATATATATATATATATATATATATATATATATATATATAGGCAGTTTTTTTTATATAAAACGGTTTGATCACTTGTGCTAGAATGTGCTATATATGTCAATATTGTATCGATAATAAAACAAACTTCTGGTATATTTTCTTTTTGAGGTTTGTGCACATATATGCGGTCATTATAATATTGTCTATGTATTTATTCAGTACGTTTTTCAGTACGTTTCAGTATATTTTATATTATTGAGTGCTCCAACTTTCTATGAGCTGTCGATAGATTGCCAGCGCAAGTGATTGATTAATGATTCAATCGATAAAAGAAGAATGAAACAATAACGCATATCATATATATATCATCATTATCATAGAGATATTGCCTCTTCTGTTATTCTTATATTAGATTCTGGTGTACGAAAATTAAGGCTTGAGACTGAAATGATCAATTGATAGCATGAAATCACATGACCGTTTCCAATTCAATA
This sequence comes from Eciton burchellii, assembly GCA_020341155.1. Classification (NCBI taxonomy): domain Eukaryota; kingdom Metazoa; phylum Arthropoda; class Insecta; order Hymenoptera; family Formicidae; genus Eciton; species Eciton burchellii. The sequence continues at coordinate 135,346 of JAHMML010000103.1, forward strand.
CAAAATACATTGCATTGAGAACGTTAGAGAATACTTTACTTAATTTTAATAAGCGTTAATTATTTTAACCCTAGTATGCATATATGTGTGTGTGTATGAAATACATACTAAATACATAATAACATAGCGACATATGTACATCTAATCTACGCATATTTTTGCAATTCGTATCTCGAATTATACAAGTAGGTTACAATTTGTGATAAACGATTGTTTGTTACGCGAAGACCATTCTGTGTAATATTATTTTCTGGTGGTGTATCATCGCATTTTCCGCAAAAATGAAAGATAATGAGAAAAAGGATACAGGATTTTGCTACAATAGTTTTTATTTTTAGAAAAAAAAAGAAAAAAAGAAAAAAAGGAAAAAAAAAAGGAAAAAAGAACATAAATTTCAATAATCTAATATTGATTCTGATAAATTGTTGAAGATCAATTTCGAAAAGGAAATGATGGATTATACATCAGGTGCTTTAGATAATCAATAAATTAATACATTATTAAACATACATTAACATTCAGTTTTATTGTGAAATAATAGATTTCTTATTTCTTTTTTTTCTTTTCTTTTTTATCAGCATTGCGCTTCGATCAGCTTTTTAACATATAAATAAAAAAATATTCAAGAGCAATTACAGTTATCGCAAAACATATTCTTACACAGCAAAGTGCCTTATGATGTTCGAGGTTTCGTAGCGTGGCGTTGTAGAAATGCGAGAAAAAAAAAACAGATTATGCATACAAGGGTTAAATCTTAGCAATTATCGCTCGCGTGTATAAATGCGCTATCGCGAGTGTAATCGGCGAACACTGTCATCGTGTTTGAGAACAGGATGCTTGAACATTTTGTGAACGCGGAACTTGTACGTATGAGAGTGAGAAGCACGATGAACTGACGGTGTTCGTTTCCGATTATACTATCACTGTCCATTGGTCATTAATTGTACGTATACTTTCAGAAATTCATTACGATGAACACGACATAGGATTATGATTAAAATCCGTTTTTCTCGTTCGATAAAATTAGTTCGATAGAGTTATGCCGCTTGTAAAAATAGCCGAGGTTGAGTTTATAACAGTCGAGAGAAAGTTTTATTATCAGAGTTTTATTGTACCTGGGTCATCATAAATAATATATCCATAAAAATAAGAAGTGTATAAATATATTGATTTTATAGTGCAATTATTAAGATCTCTAGAATATTTCCCCTTTCCCTCGTATATAATGTTATTCGTGTGTGCATACATATCTTGAGATACGTTCGTTCGAGCCGTTCGGCAATCGGCGCAAACATGATGTTTGGACCACGGATCGCGTGAGAGACGTTCACAGCATTTAAATGTTGCATATTTTTCCTGATCGATCAGTTTTCATGTTATGTTGTATGAGAATAACGAACCGTACAGTTCTCCTCACTGCGGTTTATACCGCGCTGAATACAAAATAATCGAAGCAGTGAATAAATTTTTTCAGCGATTTATTGCTTCATTGTCAATCATTAGATTGAATGCACGGAAAATTTATTCGACGTAATTGATTGTTAATGATTCATAACACTTCCGACTTTATCTCACTGGCAAATGATAAATTATTTAATATTCCTAGAACGTAATTCTATTGTGTAAACTGTTATGTTGTTATATAGGAAAATCATACAGTCTCAGTCAATTAGCCTGTTATTAATATATCGTGATACCCATTAAAAAAACTATGCTTTGAAATAATCGATGGTTAAAAATATATAACGAGATATTTCAATGTTGGATGAGTTTTTTCTTAAATAAAATCATATTATTAATATATCATTAATATATTAATATATTAATTGAATAAGTTGCTATCATATTAATATATATTATCATATTAATATGATAGATTTAATAAGTCAGAAGAAACAATAAAAGGCAATTTAGTATATTTGATGAAAAAATACACACACACACACACACACACACACACACACACACACACACACACACACGTATATACAATTATTTATGAAACAAGATTAATTTTTGATGAGTTATTTATCAGTGGAAACTTTAAGAATCATTAACAATTGCTAATAGAATTATATAATTATATAACTTTTATATAATTTGTATATTTTGATCCATTTGATTTTATCAAAATTTGAAACATATTAGAAGTACAGAGAGAGACATATCGGTAATAATGGTAAATGGGGAAAGAATCCAATTACAATAATGTGCATATAACAACGTAATAAGAAATACGTTGCAAATTACGTAAGCAATTAAAAAACATTTACGTTGTATCGTATCGACATGATCTATAAAAAGAAAAAAAACGCACGTACAGTAAACGCGCTTTTCTGGTCAGTACAATTTTTGACGAAGAATATTTTGATTATACTTTTCGTCGTATTTGTGTGCGCATTAATATTGTACGCTCGCTTTTATATGATTTTCCCATATTCTCGCGTCACGTCAAATCTGACAAGTAGCTTCAAGCTATTCGCGATTTAGAATTTTTACAAATCGCAACAAATAGTTTCTATGCGAAACGCGAGGAGTAGTTTCTTTCATTTTTTGCTACGAGATTTCTCGATAGTCGATAATTATCAACAATCTATATATCGATGTTCCATTTTCGAATGGCAGATGTCATGAGGTTCTAATTAAAAACTACGTCACATTTTATGAAGGCTTCAAAAAATGAACAATGCACAGTTTTTATCAATTCGATTCTCATTTTAACAATTAATCGTACGCGTTATATTTTTTCTTTCTACTTTATAACACGAACGTGATAACAGTTCTCTTCTTGATGATTTTATGTTAGTGAACACAGCTTCTGCTCTGCTAACAATGCAGAATATTTTTACGAGACGTCTTGCTCAATATTTATTCTTCTTTTATGGAAACTTTATCGTCTTTGTCCTCCTTACACGTGCGCATAATTCGGTTCCGTAGTTTCACGCGTAAGTTCGTAGACGAAATGATCTTTTACGATAGAATGGTAACTAGATAATATGACAAGACGAGCGGCTGAACGGCACTCCGAAGAAAATATTCGACCTTCTAATGAGGTTGCGATATATTCTAAGCGAGCTTCTTTTCCGTGATGTTATTGTTGGCGACATAACCGTTGTTCGTGCCATTGCTGTAACAGCTGTTGTACTCTTTGTTGTAGATCGTAGTATATGACGACACACCGTTGTGTTTCACATTGTTGTCATCTAAGATTGGCATGCAAGCTCCACCGCTGCCAGTCATACCATTCCGCATCTTCGCCGACTCCATCGTAGAGTCGCCCTTGTATTTCGTCTTATAGAAGTCTGAGAATAATCCCAGGAACAGAACACCGTGCAAGCCAATCCAAATCATAAAGCTTCGCGGATAATCACATTCGGTGAAAATCAATTGGAACTGGTGGCACATAATCATCACGAACTGTACCTGAAAATGATAATTTGGTAAGTGATATAATGACTATTATAATTAGATTTGTTTGTGTTGCTGTGAATCGAAATATATTAAATATATATAAAAGCTATAATCAAAAATTGATATCAAAAGATGAAATTATGGAGTGAATAGGACTGAGAATTCGCTCAGTGTTATCAATTTGTTCCTATTAATTTATCTAGTTAATTTTATTGAACACTAATAAACGGATTAGTTTTATAATTACATCTAGCTTTTTTTACGAATGCAGTTTTTATATTCAGAATTGTTCTTTATCCATCATGTATTTAAAAAATAATACTTTAATTTATTTATTTAAATTAATTTTTTGAAAATGAGATATATGTGGAAAGGTAAAAGTGAAAATATGCTCACTTATTGGAAGAATATCAAATGAGATGTACTACTCGTGTAATCGTATGGAACATACGTAACATTAACATATTGCATAGTATTCACGTTTATCATAATCATAATTTCTGAACAGTGAAATAATATATTCTTACCATTTGGAACGTAGTGAGATATTTTTTCCACCAGATGTATTTCTGGAATTGCGGTCCCATCGCAGCTACCATGTAATAAAAGTACATAATAATGTGTACAAAGGTATTTAAGAGAGCGAAGAAAGTGCTGTGGCCACCTGGTGCGAATTTTACTCCCATCCATACAGAAAAAGGCATTATTCCATGGTGAATCACGTGAAGTGTTGAAACATGTTGATTCTTCTTCCTCAGGATAAAGAATAGCTAGAAAACAATTTTTAGTTACTTTTTTCTTTTTCGTTAGAATTTTTTGTATAATTTGCTTAATATATTTTATAACGATTTCTTTCCTATTTAGCTATTTAATGGCATAAATTATTCAACTTAAACTTGAAACTTCGGCATCTTAATTTGTAAATTCATAAATCATACAGAATAAACTTTATGATTATCGGTCAAAAAGTGAAGTAAATTGTTAGTGAGTGTTAAAGCTATTAAAAATGTACATCTCCAAAATTATGATAATGCTTATCGCGGATTTGCATCAAAATTATATAAATAAAAATATTGAAAAATCTTTACAATATTGAAAAACCCTTACAATATTTTTATGTATTCTGATAAGCCTAATAAAAATTGATACTCACTGTATCGAAGAACTCGGTAAATTTGCTAAAGTAGTACCACCAACAAGTTCTTGCCATCCTAAGGCCCATTGGGCTATTTGAATAATCCACTGGTTGGCATCGAATGCTGTAACCTTTCGCCCAACCGCTCATTAAATACTGAAATAATAATGGTCAAATTAATTACTCATACATTGAATATGAGTTATTCATACCTAAAAACTAACATAGATAATAAATTTTTATTTTTTGTAGATTTCTAAAATTATATAAATTATGGATCTTTTAAATTATGGTCTTGTCGACCACGAATCATAAGATTATATCTTTGAAATATTTAGCAATTTTTATTACTTAGATTTGATAATCCGCATCTTTCAACGATAATTTATGTAATCTCTAATACAAAAAAATGAATTATATGCAAAAATTTCCGTCAGACATAACATATAGTTTCTGCCGCGTTAAAGTTTATTTATCTCAATTTTCTTAAATTTAAGAATGGATTCGCGTGTTCAAGAAAGATTAGACATTCAGGTCGTCGTGAACACGAGATTAATTCGCTAAATGGATCCAATTATAGGGATTGTAGTATCATTATAATCCATTGCGCTTGAAAAGACCTGCATCGTATTTGGTGAATAAATTACACAATTTTACACTGTCTTCATATCCCGGCTATATTATAACGAATACTTCCGTATTGTAGCATAGTTAATGATATTAATAAGTTTATTATATGAATGTTTTTTTCGATTTTTTGATCAGGCAATATATACAGTTTGTTTGCAGATAAACATTGATTCCTTATTGCTAGCCTCATTGCTATGTTATACGTGTGCATTATTGGCGTTTTTACTTAGCTTATTTTATATAGACAATAAATTTTCAAATATTAGATCAAATTCTGAATTATTAATATTAAACGAAATATATAGACTAATGCTAAATAGGATATTAACGTTAAAATTGATCTCTCGCTCGGTTATCTGTTTCGATTTTACAGTTCCGTCGTATAATCGAACTAATAATTATAAGATATTCAATAAACCTTGCAAAAATTATGTATACGCAATATCCTTATTATTCTATAAATTAAAGAAATGAATAAGAAGAAATAAAAAATAAGAAATGCCGTTTTTCATTTTTGCTTCTCTGTATTCCTAATTAATGAGTTTCGATGTTACTGAAATCAGTTTAATGTCAAAAAAAGAAATTACATTAGCATGAATTGATATTCTTTTTGATTAATGCATTTCATATTTATTGAAATATTTAGCAGCGATGAAATTATCCATTTAGATATGGTATCATATCTTTCTGCGTTTATTAAATATGAAACAATTAGAAAAACAAATAACGCGAGAAATAATTGAAAAGAATGCAATAAGATTTTTTTATTTGTTTCTTCAATTGTTCGTTAATAAAATTGTCAAGACATCAATATGTAATAAGTAATTATTGAATAATTACTAAGGTAAATGAACTTAAAATAAAGTAATTAAAGTAATTTGGTAATTTAATAAAGTAAACCACCAAGTGGTTTTGTAAATCAAATTTCTTTAGAGCTTTATTTGCTGAAGTTACCCTGATTCCTGAAATTAAAAAGATATGTTAATTTATAATATAATTATAATATAATATAAGAAAAATGTAAATAGGGAGGAAAAAAAACAGAGTTAACAGGTAGAAAAATACAACAAAACATATTGAAAGCAATTTGTTGTGAGATGATATTATGATTCTTCACGTTTTTTCAAATTAATTAATGAAATTAATTTCGAATTCGCGACATCAATGAATTAGTCGTTAAAATTTATTTTACCTTTGTTTTAAGGTACTTTGTACAAAAGAACTTTAATTAAGTATTTAGCATAGACCCGAGATAACATTATAGATGCGCAAGTGGGCAGACTAATTCGTAGAACGTCATGTATCGTATATTTAAATTCATCTCATTTAAATTCAATGAAATTCTATTTTTAGAAACGAAGAACTATCGTATGTTAGAGAAGCTTTCAAATTTATGAATACTGGAAAGAATCTGCTACGTTTAATATATATAGGAAGGTTAACAAAAACATAGTTAATAGTATTATATAATAATTGATGGATTATAATAATATAATAGATTTTTAATAATATAATATAATAATATAATAAATATTATAACATATAACAAATACCTTAAATGTTTTTCGGAATACATAATACTAATTTCTAAAAAAATTTATATTACATATTATTATTTTTTTTTTAATTTAAAATACAATATATCGTGTGTATCATATTGAAAAAAAAAAAGATATGTAGCAATGTTCAAATTTAAAGTACATATAGTTTAGGATAGTCGAAATTACATTTCAAATTATATTATATTTCGCGGCTATGAAAGCTGAACAATATCTTTTCGTATGTAATGCATGCAAATGCAAGTCCACGTTTACTTTCACAATTTTGCACAATTGTTATATTTTTTCTTTTAATATTCAATTTGTGATTTTTACTATCTAATCCATCCTTTTCAAGGTAATCAACTTCCGACCGATAATAGAAAAATGCATTCATATGCATATGACTATAAATATGCGTATATTGACTGCAAATTTCAATAAGATCTGCAAAAACGTACGAGACAATTTATTCGAAATTAAAGTAACAATTGTCGTATGATAATATGGGATTGACGCAAATTAAAAGAAACACGATGTCGTTTCCATTTTTTTAATAAATATAATAGAAGTAATTTGTTTTTTTAGATTTAATCTGAATCTGATACATGTATACGATTATATGTATGTATATTACATGTATGTTCGAGAAATTCTTTTTAATTGCATTTAAATATTTTCTTTTTTCTCGTAATATTTTGAAATTCTGAGAATAAAAGTCTTATCTACGTAAATTACCTTGTTGTTTACTTTAACGTAATGTTACCTCGGTCGGCGGAAATTTATCATGTCCTATAGGCAATAGGAGCGGTAATTGGGAAGACGTGATGAATCGCTTTGAAAGATTTGATATTCATGCAAAGTGGAACACAATATTCGGTTCAAGAAACCCGAGTTACTAACCTGATTACATATAAAATATGCGCATGGTGCTAATCGGACATCTAGCCTAAATGTATCCATTTACGTATTATGTACAAATATATTCGTTTAATTAAGTGTATATTGATTATCTGACGCAATTGTAGCAAAGAATTCCGTCGAGCGATTGTAATTTCCATCCGCGTTCAGCAGCGATCGATATTGCCATTCGACCGTATTTCTAACCGAATTCCACCGACTTGTTATTCCAATAGCGTCGTGTTCACAAAGGCAGCAACAAAAAAATTTAAATCGCGTATCAGATACATAATTTAGAATGCAGTAAAAGTAGCACTGACTGACAATCGCTTGTATGGTATATTATAATGATACTCCATGTATACTCTCGTATATATATTATCTGAAATCATAGTCCAGATTATGATCTACAGACATAAATACGCGACTGATATAGGTATGCATAAGCAGATAATAAGAAAAAAAACTCTATTTATCTGTTTTTAAGAGCTTTTCGGGATAAACTTATTCGAACGTTGTTCGAATAAAACTTTTCTATGATCGTGATCTTTCGAGAATCAAAACAATCGTCTCTCGGCATCAAGAATCTCGCCTCGCCTTGCCTGTTTGGACCATTGCAGATAGTTATTGACTTCACCGGAATGAAACGGGAAAAAATAATTGAAAACAGACTTCTGCAGAGAGAGAGAGAGAGAGAGAGAGAGAGAGAGAGAGAGAGAGAGAGAGAGAGAGATATCGTCAAAAAAAGAAAGATAATCATGGTCAGATTGCCGGTTAGGGATTCATAAAGAATTCCTGTTGATTCCCATTTGTGTACAGTTGTAGATTGTGACTTTTAATTTTTCCTCCAGAAGGAAGATTTTACGATTTTTTAATGTTTATCAATGATTATGTGAAGTTATTTCTTCAAATACTGAAATCTGTGTTATATTCCATGAGAAATATCCGAATCTCGAGTAAATTTAAAATGCTACCATTTTTGTTTCTCTTAATTTCGCGTTCTTCGATCTTTTAGCCTATTGCGATATCTATCACTTTAAATCAATAACGATAGCAACAGTTAGAGTAATATAGAAATAAAAAATTTGTCATTTAAAAACATGGTCATATAGAATTATAGAAAATTGTGCCGGTTTCTCCAAGTTTATTCAATAAACTCAACAGGATAGAAATAAAAGAAACGCACCTCGTAGAATATCCACATGGAGAAGAGGGTCTGTATTAAGTTATAGATTATAAGGGTCCCTCGAAGATCGAAAGGCTTTCTGTTTTCCATCAGTTTCGGTCCTAGAAACTTGCTAAGGAAAACGTAGAACAGGCATATCCCCAAGGTTGGAAAAGGACTACTCATCATCACCCAATCATTCACCCTGGGATCTGCAAAAAGAGAAAGAGAAAAGAATGCAGCGTTTAAAAAAGGAATCGGATATAATTACGCCAAAGAAGAGGAAGAAATCTCGAGGAGTTCACGCTATCCAAGAAGCTACATAAAAATAAAGAGCCAACCAAGCAGAGCGGCGTAAAAATGAACCTCTCATAAAAGGAATCGACGTTTCGCAATGTATATCATATACATATTGCGGAAATGGGTCGTATGACATCGATTTAAAAGTCATTCATCATGATTATGTAATAATTCAATATCATTCGGCATCAAAGTTTGACGAAAGGAAATCATTATTCGTTGCATGCGTCGCATTAGGCGATTTAATTAATTAGACGTCGAAAATCGCCGATAATGCGCCGATTTCGGAGATCGGATGAATTTTATCGCGTCCAGTATCGCACCATTTCGTTAATATTTCACGTTTAGTGTTACTCATCAGACGCGCGCCTAGAGAATTCATATTATATTGCTGAGCAACGATTGACCGCCAAGCGGCGATATGTTCGTTTTGCCGAGCACCCTAGAAACGCTATCGTTGTTTTCTATCCACCCTCGACGGGGAGAAAGAAGAGAGAGAAAGAGAGAGAGAGAGGCAGGCTCGAATGCGTGCTGTGCGAGCGAACGAGCAGTCTCCTTCCGATAAATTACCCTCGCGTTCGCGCAATCCGAGAGCAATACACGAGACAGGTTTTTTCCTTTCTCCTTCTTCTCCCTTTTTTTCTTTGTTTTTCTTTTTTAAACATTCTTAGCGAAACGCTATTGGCTAACACGATTGGTTGACCCCTCGCTGACGATGCAATGCGGCATATCGATATTACGCATCACATTTTACACGCTTTAGTTGATGGTTCACGTCATGAGTGTCGTCGATTAATAAGGCAATCCGAGCGTTTAGTTTGCAACCAGTTATATGTACAAAGTCTGGACACGTAAACATTATTGATAGCAGCGATAGAAAGACCGAATGTAAAGAAGCGTTTGCTAATCCATAATAAGGAGCAATCCAAGAATGATGTCCCAACGACAAACGCATGCCAGTTGATATCGAAAAGGAAAGTGGGTGCAAGCAAACGAGATACGCAACTGTAATGACAAAGCGAAATGCTAGACGACGGAGGATATTGCACCGAATTTCGTCTATCCGTCCATTTACTTCTTACGTAATACCGTCGCGAAAGCTTTGATGAAATCAACGACAGCAAGGACACCCACTACGGTGGATACCATCGCATCTACAATTAGTGAAGAAGCTGCCAACATCGTATGCTAACGTCGACATTGTGTTTTCCGCGTGACACGACGTTTCGCGTTAATGAAAAGAAAAAGAGAAGAGAGAGAGAGAGAGAGAGAGAGAGAGAGAGAGAGAAAGGGAGGGAAGGGAAGATCGGTTGTTTCGCGCTAGCGATTGCTGTTCCCATCGATTTCGAGACGCCACGATCAAACGTTAAAGCACAAGTGCAATTTTCTCGCTTTCGTCGCGCTCTGATTAAAGATAATATTGATCTTACATTGTTAAATGCCCGTATTGGCGCCGCTAACAAATATCATCCATTCATGTCGAATCAACGCTATCGTCTCCTAGGGTCTTTCTTTTTTTTTTGAGGTAGTCGTATACAAGGCACATTGGAATCGATATGGGATGTTATTGTTCGAAATCTGACATCAATATTTTAATTACCTTTATGCGTGCATTTATCTTTTAATTGAGTACCCTACTGCTTTCATTTTTGCTATGAAAAATTAATTTGTTTTTGCTTTTTTTATTTATTTTCCTATCAGTTCATTCTTAAAAAAGATAAATGAACTTTTGAGGTATCAATTTATATAAATTTCGGGCATGTCCGCTCGTAAATATCTATTTACGATTGTGATTTTGGTCCATTTAGAATCAATTTTTCATTCCTGAAAACATGTCTTGGAAGACAGCAAGATCCTACTCCCTTTGTTTGACGATTAAAAATGGATTTTCGATAAGTAAATCTCGGAAATATTATACGAACCTATTATACAATAAGAAAATCATACTCGTGTATAAGAGAGTCATTACAAAATCGACAGCAGAATGCTGCATATCGAATCTACTACTTTCTTTTTTCACTCGTACTCTTATACACATGTCGTGTGACAGGAAGACGTACCGAATGGCGTGAATATAGGAAATGAGGGTCAAAGATTTCGAACGACTCCCGGAGAATTTAGAAACGGAACTCTCGGCAGCATTATTACGACACGATATTGACTCGCGGCCGCGTCGAAAGACACGAGGACGACTCTCGTCATCGTGAAAATACGCGCGGTAAATAGACTCTCGGGACCGTTGAAATTTCGGTTGTAATACGCGTGGGATTTCCGACGAGAAGCTCCTTTCGACTTCAACTGTCAAGTAAATTTGCACGCCCGCCTCGTATGGTCTAAATCGGCAAAGATATCGTGAACACGCGCCAGCCGAGATTTGCCTGTTTATCCGATGCCATGTCGAATGACGTAATAAAAAAGAGAAAAAAGAAATGAATAAACATGACCACGTAATTGCGTTTAATCTGATGTAACTAGAGATGGCAAGTGTGCTGGTTTTTTCTTTTTATTATTTTATGTTACGCGACAATGAGAAAGAAAATCAGACAATCGTTGAATCGCGCCTTCGTCATGAATTAATTAATTGTTAATTAATCCACGTATCTTATGAGCTTAACAAAGCTAGTTACAAAGCGGAACGATGAGTTCCGATGCTTCATACTTGCAATGTGTTACATCCTTATAAATATTAAAGAATAAGAATCAACGTTACGCTCCAGTTAGCTTCTAGTTAGCTCTTATGAATTAACCAAGGCCGACATTTTGCGTCTCGATATTGGGAATTGTGAAAGATGACGTAAAAAAAAAAGAGAATCGACATAAAAGGGAGAAGAAAGAAGGAAAAGGAAAAAAAAGATAAGAACAGTGAGATTCAAGTGATTCGGAGAGCTCTTCTAAAAGATCAAAAAGAAGAAGAATTAGATCGTATTACGCCGACAATGAGAACTTACCGGACTGGTTGTCCATAACATCCCTATAGCTATGTACCAAGCTCGTCATCTTGAACAAGATCTGAAAAAGTAAAATATAATGATTATTACTTGCTCGTATTGCCAACTGAAGTTTCAATTATAACGAGATGTGCGCGATCGCAATCATATGGATATCAATATATAATCGCGCGCATTTCTTTTTCTTCCATAACGCCATATGTGTATCGTAGTATACATTGTTATATGAATACAAGCCATAAACGGATTTGGCGGATTTTTTATTCATACCGAAATCAATTTTGTAATAAAAACATATTCGTAAATTTTATTAAATAAAAACTAGATTGTCTATAAATGCACTTTGTTATGGATTTTTCCTAATTGAATAGTCTTCAGTTTTTCTGAGTCTTATTATTTTAAAGATAGCAAATTTTATGATTTCATTCCCAGCGTGTTTATTTCAGTCGTCATTGCTCGTTATGGACTGAATATATCAAAATCAGATGACTATATAGCAAGATGAAGATAAGAATAAATAATGAAGTTACCAGCGGGTAAATTTTTTTTATATCAACTGATTGCACGTGCGAGTTGAACACGTCGAATTTGCATCTATTTTTTTCTTTTAATCCTACGCAGCGGAATCATACATTTTTATTAGATAGCACGTGACTTTTATATTCAAATAAAATTCACGAAATATTAAAATTGCGAATTCATCAGCAATCTATCGTCTATATGAATTAGAAACGAAGCATGAACGGAAGCAAAGTGTGAACATATTACATATTTGCGATGATATTGGCTCGATGAAAATTTTAAAATTCACATTCATGAGAAAATCTAATCGGAGAACCGGCAAAATGTAATAAAGTTGGCAAGATATATATGTATCGTTTGCTTTGCGTTTTTATTTGTATTACTTGGTAAATTAGAGATAAATTAAAAATAGACTGCTTCAATCAAATATTCTTCTTCGCACGTTCAATGCACGTGCTACTACATGACTTTCTGCTTCTCACCAAGAAAAAAAAGAAAAAAAAGAAAAAAAGAAAAAAAGAAAAAAAAAAGATGGAAAGAAATTTCATTAAACTTGCTCGGTATTTCAAACAATATCTTAGAGCCGTGCTGGAAGACACATTTTGATTGTAACTGCCAGAGATCGCGATAAAGAGAAAGAAGAACTACAATCTGCAAATCAATCAGGAAAGTTGATTCGCAGAATAAAACTCGTCATGAGCCGCTTGTGTACATCAAATCAAGTCGGATGATTATTATCCGAGTATTTTCCATGACGATTATATTAATGCGTATTTAAGATATAACCAGTTATTTCCGATTTTATCTATCGAATGACATTTGACAAGGATAACAACGAAGAAAAAGTTAAGAAATAAAACCGCGCGTGAGAGCGATTACGCTTTAAGCTTTGTTTTCTATTAGCAATTCATTCGGTCTAAACCGGAGCCGGCAGTTATTCGGTCCTTATTTGGCCGTGTACGTGCACGCCGATCTTCCGTGCATGAATATTCGCGCCTCGGCCTAATTTCGCGCATCAAATCTCACGGAATATATCGCTCGTTACCAGGTCGAAGTAACGGTCATCCACATAACATGCGTGCGTTAACATTTCGTTCACAGACGAGCAACACTGCCATTGACACACTGAACTCTCATCTTGGCGTAAAGATAGGCGCAGAACACGAGCAGATGCGTACGTGGGCGTATTTACGCTCGATCTTATGTCAAAGCGATTACGAGTGAACGTATGTATGGTCACGTGTTTAATTCATATTTTATAAGCACACTCGGCGCAAGTGCGGATCAGAGTAATTGAGTAGTATAGAGACGAAGAAAGTTTGACTTTCCATTACTATCTCCGTTATACTGTCTCGTCGTATGTCGGAAAAGCGATCGACGAGTGTTATACAAATTGAGCTGTTAATGTTCCACCGGAATGTCAATAAATCCGTTTGCGATTACTGTGATTAGACTAAAGACTTTGGCAGGCATGAATCGTTTAAAACTCGATGCTCCTTGATTGGAGACTGATGTTTCGCTGTTTATTTGATTTCGAACGCGGTTTGGTCAACGAGAATGAACAGATCTCTGCTTTCTGAAGAATAAACGCAACAGATAATTGTAATTATTGTTAAATACATTATGACTCGGTAAAGAATTTAATAGACGACGATTGAGATATCGTTTTTGTTTGTTTGTTGTGAATCATATTTGGAATATTTTAGATTAAAACGAGTACGCTGCATCGCGATATCGAAACATAAATATAGATATGTCTATGTCTAATGATGTATACAACTGAAACGTAAGAGTCTGTACATACAACGTAAGAGCAGGAAATGCAATCGCACACATTCAGAATTCCGGAAGACATAAATGGACACACAGATGGACATAGATTGTATATATGAGCTCGGTGGATAAACTTGTCGCGATTACTTTTTATGGGGTCTTTGATCAATTCACTCGCTTTTTCAATATTCGATGTATCCTCATCCTAAAATTAAAAAGTTGCGATTGTAAAGTTTAGCGAATTCATTGGAAACAAGTATTGATTTTATCTTTATCATTTTTATGATATGATAAAATAATAAAAAGATAAAGCTAATGAGTAAAAACTTTACGTATATATTTGTTCTATTTATAAAGTAATGACCGACAAAAAAAAGATGGTAAACTGATGATAAACTAGCGATCATTCGTTCGGTGAGTTGGAAATATGGATTTATGATTATGGATTGCATTTGCAAGCAGTAGCTCTGCTTGCACGAGAATTTTATTCTTGAATGATTGATTTTTGGAATGAAACAACCTCTTTTTATATTTTTAGATTCTCCTGTCTTATGTTGCTGTCGACAGATTAAACACATAATGAAGCCGTACATAGGTGCGGACCGAGATAATGATTTATAATCGCTTTGACTTTGAATCATATTAATTTCTCAATCTTGACGTATTTTCCTTCGTCTATTACGTAAACGTACACGTGGATAAGTGCCGACAGGCCTTGGTAAAGAGGGAAATGAGAGACGTGACATGAAGAAGGCTACCTTTGACTACGAAGTATGCCGCGAGAAAGTCACTAAACACATGATTATGGCGCGTCACTATCAATTGCACCAGAGTCAGCTAGTGTAATCGTTATATGAGGAATGTGAGCGTTCTTAGATCATACGTTACTTCGTTTTAGATCGTGGTTTTATCGAGATTTCTTCTCGCTAGCTCGACTTCAATCGTTTACCATATAAGAACGCATATCGGCGAGCGTGTGTAATTATTAAATGAAAGAAAGATAAAGTTAAGAAGACACGCATATGTAAGATCATACGTAAGATATTTCAAATCAAAATATAACTCATATTTCACTCATTTCTTCTTGATCATCATAATCATGAAATGAGAATAACAAGATAATTATTAAGAAATCATTGCAGCTAAATTTATATGCCATTCGAAAAAAAAACGATAATAATTACTAATAAGAAGATATGATAAAAAAAAATGATGACGGATGTTTAATTTCCGTGTACCGCATCGAAAAAAAATGAAGCGATATTTTATAGACTCGTGTATTTACATGAAATAAAAGCGGGACCGGGTCAGAGCTTAAATTTTATGTTTAATCGAATTTTTTTTGCGCGTAAGCGATTGATAAATCGCGCATAGGTCACGCATAAAATTGGCGCGCCTTGAATGTACACGTGTAAAAAGTAGATATCAAACTGATTAGTTCAGTTTCGTGTCGACGATAAGGGGCGGGAGCAGCTAACTCCTGCCATGGTTGTGCCGATAACGTATTACCATGGATAATCTGCGTTGTAACGTGAGATCCTGAACTCGATTAATGCCGTATGATATTGCAGATATGGCACTTCCATATTACAGGTCCTGATATTGTAGAGAATTGTAGAGATTTTGGCTCTGGTGGTTTTTAAGCCTTGTGCTTAAGGAGATGCTGTGAAATTCCAAACGAATTCCTCGTGTAAATCGCAATGATTCTTCATACGTAATATCGATGCACGATAAATTCATAAGGGTGAAACGCGTTGGAATACGAATTTAAAAAAAAGAAACAAAGATATTTTGTATCATGACATTATAACTTATAATGATCGAGTATATTGAAATTCAAATTGTTATCACTTCTTATTGTGATATCATAACAATCATGATATCATATAATAATTGATTAATTGAATATGATTAAATAAAGATTCAAATCGTTGTTCTTATGAATCTCAATCTATATAAGACATTTACTAATACATTTTTAACGAGGAATTAAATAATTGAGATAACGTAAAATCGACGAAACGTTCAGATGATCATCGGAAAAACCATTGCATGATTTTTGCAGATATCAGACAGAAAAAGCAAAGATACAAGAAAAAGAAAAGTGAAAATCAAAAAAAATATTAGAAGATAAAATGTCAAAAGAAAAACATTGAAAAATGTTGATGCTTAATTAAATTTCTTGTTCTAACCAGAGTTACAATCATCGTTTAAAGAAATATTTCTATAATTATATTTACTTGTTGAATCGCATTTATGCATTTGTTTCTATTTAGTCTATAGATTTAAAAAATTTTCCAAAATTTTTCGGAATTTCGTGCGTTTCATGAACGATGAGAGATAAAAATAATATGTCTAATATCTTGAATTATTTAAAAAATATCGTGAATTGATGGAGAATCGATATTTCGACATCGATTTGTATATTATTCCTCAAAATCAATCTGTATTATTCGTAGAACGATCAAAGTAAACGATTATATCTAGCTCGCATTATTGTGATATCTATCGATCAAGCATCATGCAATTTATTATCGCAAAAATTATCTATTCATAAAATTATTTATGAATCGTAAAATATCTAAATCTCTTTCCTCAATTTCCTCAAACTCATTTAAATTGTATTCATGCATGAATAAAATACTAATAATCAATTTTACGGAAGCGATGTATCGTTTTATGTTCTTACGAACGATTTTATGTCCTTACTACAAGTTTTATATAAATCGCACACAAAAATATTAAGCGACGCGCCAATCGGAAGAGCGCGAGTGATTGATTCGCGAAACTCGTTTGCAACCAGCAAAAAATATTGTCGGCGATTAAAATATACTTATCAGTCAACAAATTAACGACTAATGCTTGGATTTTGGAACGCGACCGTGCTTCTATTTTCAATGCCCACTATAATGTCCACTCGGTCATTATGACATTTATGCAAATCCGCTTACGTACTTGTAATTATCGAGCAGATTAATTCAAATTAATCGAGTACGAGGCGCGGTAAGACATCACAGTGTAATATACATAAATATCGAATAAACGATAAACGCTCGCGCGCTCGTACAGCTGGGTGTGCCAACGATTGATGAAATAAAATTAATTTCTCGATCGCGTTCAGCCGGCAAAATGTCCTTGCAAAGTACGAAGTTTCAAGGTGGCTCGATTCCATACAAGGATTGTTCTTTAGCATAAAGAAATTGATATCTGCAGACTAATGTTCGATGTTCTCGTCCGCGCGGTTGCAGGCCTAATTTTCTAGAAGCATTGTTCAATAGAAATTAATACTCGCTTGACTTTCATGCAACCTGCTCAATCATATATCTTTATATCATCGGCGATAACGCGATCAAAGTATCCCGAATGAATTAATTGCGTAATGAGCAATTTTAACAACGCGCTAATATTATTCCAGATAATAATTTCAGATTGAGGATATCGTTTCGATGAGCCCGCTTACGAAATTAAGAGAAAGCGCAGTCGTATAACAGATTGTGTGCATAAGCGGCTAACAATCCACGTGTGTGACATAATTTTATGAGAATTTAATCATTCCCTTGGCAAAGTGATTCAATCATTCCCTTGACACGAGGACAATCCGACTCGAAAAAAAGAAAAATATCAGCAAGATATCACGGAAATTAACCGGTGCAATAGGTCAATGCGCATTAATGCATGCGCTTTTGTAAATGCGCGCGGAATAGTAACACGAGAATCTATATTCACCTATTAAACATATATTAAATTATGACTTCGTTTCGCAATCGCGATCCGCACCGGACGTGAGTCCGGTATATTATACTTTCATCAGACGCGATAATGCGTGAACCTGTGCCATCCTGTGATTATTCGTACGTGCGCGAAAAAGACAGTTAATCTTATTAATCTGCATTCGCGCCCATTGTTTTCAATGAACGCACGAAAAGTAAAGTGCAATATGAAAATGATAACGCGACAATTATTCACGACGATATTATTTAATCTTCATTACGTGTCGATCGTATAATCGATCGCGTAAACTGCGACGCGCTGGATACTTTCGTGAATATCGATAACACTGAAAAGAACGATTTCATGCTCGCATGAAAATCCGTAATGCGCAAATCACGTCCGACCATTCTTGAACTTCGCGCGAGCATCGCGAAATTCCTGCGCGCTTCCCCTTTTCCTCGCGCTCGTCGCGATTAATTCGCGAGCCACAGCAGCCTCTCGCACGCGAGAGCTTAATCTTTGATCTTCGCGGTTTCTCTCGTCTCGCTCGATCGCGATCTCTGATGATTCGCGGATAATCGAACCAGCTGATAATTAAATGCGCGCTCAATACGTGACATCTGATTAATCGAAAGGAGCCGAGCTACATTTCTCAGATTTTATACGAAATCTGGAAAATCATCAATTCGCTCGAGTGCAAACGTAGATTCTTTTTAGAATCGCGGAAGCTGGGGATTTTTTGTACCTCTATTCCGGGAATTTATAAGAAAGTTTATGAGAAAGAGCAAGCGTAAAGCCTCACTTGGCGGTAGTCTCGACGCCAACGCCATTAATGTTGATATTAATTCAATATTACGAGAGATCCGCGTAATAAATGAACATAAAAAAGAGTCGAGAGTCTCTTCTGATTAGATCGTCGAGAAATTCATGGCGAGACTTTATGATGATCTCTAATGCATCCTCAAACATATTATTCCCCCTTTGGCGAGCAATGTCGAAACATCGATTTAGTTAATGTGACGGTCGTCGTGTAATTGTGTTGCTAACTGTTGCCCTGATGTCTCATGTTTCTTCTCGGCATGCTTGATGAATCCGGCGGTGGTCCAGCGGCGTGTCGTTCAACGTAAGAGAGAAAGTACCGGAATGAGCGGCTCCGAGCCGTCACTGAGCTGGACCGAGCGTTTACTATGAAAGTAAATTTTGCTTACAGCGTAAAATTACGGAGGCAGCTTTGTCGAGGACGCTGATTGACTCGTTACAGTTCGCGGATGCGCGCGAAAGAATGCATGCGCGATTACGCGGACGATTAGGCCCGCGATTGCGCTTAAGGCTTAAATTATCCCTTAAGCGCTGCTAAGCATCTGTCATCTTGAACGCCTCATTTCGAGATTAATTAGCAAGTTGTTCCTTCGGGAATAACGAAGGAACCGGATTCATTGATTCATTTTCTTGGAAAACGCCTCGTCAATCGAACACGCGATTGGATCGGATCGCCGATTCGAACAATCCTGGTCGTCGCCGATTGGCTTTCGGTCGGAACGTCATTCGTGCGACAATGTTGTCGACGACGAGGGTCGCAGTCATAGTCGCCGGGGAGAAACGGGGCCAAATTCCTCGTGAATTGTGAATCGATGATGAAAATCGCCGACGTAATCGCGCAAAAGGATTCCCCGGCGCGTCTCTTCGGCGTCTGTCACAGGCGGTTCCCGGTGTTTCCGCGCCACGAGTTCCGGAGCCCTCTTCCGGGACGGATCGATCAACGGTGCTCGCGTCGGACTTAACCTCAAAGTACGCCGGTACACGCGTCCGTGTACACGTTATCCCGCGACGATCGCTTGACTCGGTCGCCTCGCGTGACGTACGGATCGACTTACACGGGTTACACCCACCTGCTCCTCCTCGTTACTTTCCTCGTGCTTGCACGGCGGTCTTTCTTCTGCACGTCCACCTCCGTCCACCGGTGCTTCCGAGCACCCTCTTTTCTCGAGTGACGCGTCACGACCGGCAGCGATTCGATTGTGCACTCTCGCAGTGACAACAGCAGCAATAGTCGCAACGACAGTGGCAATACCTCGCGATTATCGTTGTCCCTATCACCTGACCGCGCACATAAATGCGCGATACGCGACGACGCACCACCTTCCGCGCTTGAGAACGGTAAGCGCGGAGGCAACAACCTCTGCGCGACTCTTCTTCTTCTTCCGTGATCGTCGCTTACTTCCTTCCGGCGTGATGGTTGATTGAGTCGAACGGTCGATCGATCGATCCTGTCAGGCGATTTGTTCCCGCGCAAGGCTGCTCACCTTATGAAGTGAACAACGTATCAAGTACGCGTGTAATGACGTAGAAATCGCGAGTGTCGGAGTGCCGCCGACTTCTCTCGCTGTCACTTCTCACCGTAGTGGCTCGATAGACTCGAATAACGAGAGTCCGCCGTCGGCTCGCAAGTTATCCTCACTGTTACGAGTGGCACGCGTCGTCTACCTCCTCTACGTCGCTCGACGATAGACACCGCGTGAGGGGGAGGCCAAGTGGTGGCGGACGAGGAGATGGAGGAACGGAGGAGAGGAGCGTACGCGCGTACGCGCGCGCGTTAGAGAGAGTGACGGAGAGAGACTGGCGCCGTCGAGCTTCGCACATGCGGTCACGCTCGAGCAACGACGGTACCCCGCCTTCCAGCGCCGACGTTACCGTTGTCCGCTTGTCCGCCGTATGAAGCCGACCAGTTTCTCGCCCACCAGGCAGGCAGGCGAACGTGTGTATGTTGGATTACCTTCCACGATCTCCGCGTTGTCGTCGTCCTCGTCGCCGTCGCCGTCGCCGTCGTTGTCGTTGTCGTTGTCGTTGTCGTTGTCGTCGTCGTCGTCGTCGTCGTCGTCGTCGTCGTCGTCGTCGTCGTCGTCGCCGTCGTCGCCGTCGTCGCCGTCGTCGCCGTCGTCGCCGTCGTCGTCGCCGTCGCTCCTTCGTCACTTCTCTCTCTTTCTTTCCGCCGCGCTCCCTTCGGCAATCGTCCCGCGATGGCAATCTCGCCGCTCGCTCGTCTACGTATCTTCCCCGTTCCACGCTCTCCCCCTCGGCGCGTCATCCGCGCGCACTTCCGCAATTCCAGTCGATTCTCTCGTCGTCTGTCCCTTCGGAACTGCAGCCGTCCTTCCTCCCCGCGATCACGCGATTGCCCGTACGAAAGTGACCGTCCCCGCCTGATCCCGGATCCGCTGTCCTCTTTTATCCGACTGGCGATCGTTAGGCAGGTGATTGCCAAACGGAAACCGCGACGGCGACGACGACGACGAGGATGAGGCGACGAGCACGACGGAAACGCGCTCGCTCGCTCGCTCGCGCTCGAGGCGCGCCATCACGCGGTGCGCGGCATAATCTTCGCGGGAAACGTCAAATCTCGAACGCGAAAAACGTGAAGCCCGCTCCGGATCCAAAAGGAGCGGCGAGAGTTCTTGCCTCGTTTTGTTCTTTTTATTTCGCTCGCTTTATTTCAGTCGCTCGGTTGCGATAAATGAAATTTCGCAGACAGCAGTTAACTAAATCGATGCCTCGACGTTGCTCGACGTTCCTCAAAGAAGGAATAATGCGCTTGCTGACGCATTAGAAATTATCACGAACGTTAACGGCGAAACAAGTCTTTACGCTTGCTCTTACTTTCTCATAAATTCCCAAAATAGAGATACAACAATCCGTTGATACTTGAAAAACAGCTCTTCGCTCGCAGTCGAGCGATGCGATTTTCGAGTCATTCGTTTTATATCTGCGTTGTCCGTTCACGCGAGCGTTTCGCTGCGCGAGATCGCTACTTTTGAAGAATACCACGTGTCCTGCCTCGTAATCCGGAAGAGCCGTAATGCGGAAAATGTCGCGGATCTCTGTCGCGATCTAGTGAATTATCTATTCGATGTTAAAACCCGAGCACGACGAACTTTGTGCCTAGATCCGCGCATCGCGCTGCCATGTACCATGTTTTATCTATATTGCGCTCACGATTATATCGCAATCCATCATTTCTGTACCGTTCCGTATCATAATTCCGTATCATAATTCTTTACACAGAAGCACGTAGAAGATACGTCGTGAAAAATGGATAAGTAAATACGAAACCGGACCTCACGTCTCCCGGTATGCTCGTGGACCAAGTGAAATCGCTCTCTCTCTCGTTCGATCATTACATCACAGCATTACGCGTGTTACATATGGATCTGCCCTTGCTTCATGCCGATCTATTATGATTTTGTCGTACATCGCCGAAACAGCTGTCTATTCGTCGAAAGCCCATTGACGCTTCCGTTTTACGTGCCTCTTTTTATTCTCCCATCCCCAAAAGGTAGACTTTCGCGGCACGATGCAACTGAAATGACAGTCGTACGAGTCATGTTAAATCATATTAAGAAAATCTCCGACGGAGAAGATGAAGAGATGCTGCTGTCCTGCAACGAGAGCTGCTGATTCGGATTAAGATTAATTCGATCGCGTCCCGCGATGCAGATCGTGGAGATCGTCACGTCGTGGCGCATTTTCTGTCGGCGAGGCACGCAAGTTCGCCGCGTCAAGTTCGCTGACATGCTCAAGCAGAGAGAAAGAGAGAGAGAGAGAGAGAGAGAGAGAGAGAGAGAGAGAGAGAGAGA
>JAHMML010000103.1:158388-360118 GCA_020341155.1 Eciton burchellii
GAAGAGGGGGAGAGAGAGAGAGAGAGAGAGAGAGAGAGAGAGAGAGAGAGAGAGAGAGAGAGAGAGAGAGAGAGAGAGAGAGAGAGAGAGAGAGCGAAGAGGGGGAGACAGAAGAAAGTAAGTGGGCCGGAATGACAGTGATTCCAGCTGCTTCGGAAAAGGGGAGAACCGTACCACGTAATGGTTGTTGCAGCTTACGCAAGTCGCGATGTATTCGCCGATGGTGCGGCTTGATGACGATGGTCAGCGAAAGTAATCTCTCGCGATACTCTCTGAATGATCGCAGGACGATGCTCGTGCGCTATCTCGTGCGATATCTCGACTTGATTCTTCTGATGCAATCAGTGCAAGAAAGTCGGCATGTCTCACGAAGGAATGAGATAAGGAGATTCAGAGCATATCTTATAAGCGTATTGATTGTCACTTGGTTTCCTACGGATTAGATGATCTTTCCGGGAGGCAGCTAGTTTCCATTGATCCAGAGAGACAATATCACCGTGTCCAGGGTGTCCTTGAAATTGTACCGCGCGACTTGCAAAGATGCGACATGACTGCACAAAGTCCAGAGCACGTTTCTTTTGGTTTTCTTTTATTGAGATATTCTACAGTGCTTCTGGAATTGGACTTGCGTTACTCTTCTTGTGATCAGTCTCGAGTGCTGCTGCGAGTGAATTCAACGACGACGCTGGCTAATATAATAGACTTTATGCTAGAATTAATGTACATAATATGTAACGTAAGATTGACATCAACAGCATTTTACGTGGAATGTCTATTCCGAGATGTAGCGAACACACGAGATACCGAATTGATAATATTTTATGTCAATATCGTGAAACAGAAAGGTGTCGGCGGGATTATCAATTCATGTTTCTTCCTCCGTAATTTATTCATTTATTATTTAAAAACTTCCACATAATAGATATCAATCAATTAAGCAAACATCAAATCGATATAAAAATATTAATAAATATTTATGTATATATATTTATACGTATAATAAAATATTAAAATAAAAAATCGAGGTTACGGTGAATGAATATCTTTGTCATTTATAAATATTTGTATATTGCGTATATTGTATATTGCGTTTTGTTGAATAAATTCCTGTTTCATGCGATCATAAAGGAGGATCAGCGAAAAAGGTTGTTACATAAGACATTATATCAGAATTTCATGTTTCATATATATGGGACGTCATCGTGTTTGCAGGATGGTTAACAAAATATTTTCAAAATAGTTTAGCGACTGAATATTCATATTTACTGATCTCTTTCACACAGCGATCCTTGTCAAAACACCATATTTATTAACAACTGCATTTCTCGAAGTTGCGCTGACATCTGCATAATAACACGTACTAACACACATTATATCTATGTATGACAGATTTGATGAATATAGGAAGAATATTTCGCTTTGTTATTTAGATTTTGTTATTCATTTTACTTATTTTAAAAAGTAACAATTCTCAACAAGATACACTAAGCAATACCTAGCATGCATATCAATCATAAATATTTTAATATGCTGCTTTTTATAAAAAAAATTTATTACAATCTTTGCGTCAACGATATTATAAAGTAATATGCAATATTAATATCGTAATATTTAAGTAATATTATTTAAGTAATATCCTTCTCAATATTGAATATGGTTTTCTTTTTCGAGTATTTAAAGAGAAGAATTTAATGGCTATTCCTGTCCTGCTGGAATTGCTCACGATTATGCTATTCAATTATTTTCAACGTGGAATCTGCTCAGGTAAATCTTTAAACAAATTTCAAGTATTTTAACAATTAACCTTCAGACTGTACAGTCTGAAACGCAAATTTGATAAAGTAAATGCGATTTCGTGCGTTGAAGCTCCAATGCTTTGAGATGCGACTACGAATTGCTCCAACAATTCGTTTAAAAAAACGTCGATTTAAAAAATCGAATTTATATCTGAGCGCTTAGTCTGTAAGTACAATTTTTAGAAATCTGTGCGAATGTTCAAATATATTACTGCATTTATTACATGCATTTATACTGCATTCATTTTTCTTCCATTTGGATGTACATTGGATGTACATATTTTTTTATGTTCATTCTAGCTTTTGAGGTAATATTATCAATCTCCCTCGATGTTTATCTATTTATTACGTAATCTACTGAATGTGCTGATTTTTTGTCAACAAAAATCTTGAATTGTCTTTTCGATTGTTTCTTCGATTGCTTTTAGTTATGTCAATTTTAGTCAAGGTGTGACTATTGAAATGTAAATCATATCGCAGAAGTGAAAACAGAAATGTCCAGAGAATAATTAAGTGTTTCATAATATTTCTTCATTTTACTAAAGCGACTGTCCTGCGTGTGCGCATGCTATGTGTATGTGTGTGTGCGCGCGCGCGCGTGTGTATCTATATATATATATATATATATATATATACATGCAACAAAAATATTATTAAAATATGATATAAATAAAAATTACTTTTCATTTTAAATTAGCTTTGCGTAATATATAAATTATTTATATTCTCATGTAATATCATAAGACGTGCATTCTTTCAATTCAATTTAGATCAGTCTTAAATTTTAAACTAAAAAGGAAATAAAATAAAAATTGTTAAATTTAATTATTAACTTGAAATAAAAATACTTTTGCATGCATACGTCGGCATCATGATGATTTGAAATAAATAATTTTTAATTATTCAATTTATATACATACATATATATATATATATATATATATATATATATCTTATCATTATTTAGCATTTTGTTACATAATCCGACATTTTTTAATAATCATGACAAAGAAATATTTGAAACTGATGTGTCACAAAGTATTTAGGAATGAAAGAAAGTATACAAATTTAGTTATCAATCACTTCGAAATAAAATAAATTGGAATAGATAATCACTTTTAAAATAATTCTATTATAATTCTTCTAAATCCAAATCGTGCAACTGTGAAATTATAATAGTCTCATGAAAGAGAAAGGTGGGAAAATCGGACAAATTTGGACAAACAAAATTGGATATCGCGTAAATTTAAAATCTCTAATTAATTTCCGACTATTTTAATATCCATTATTGTTTATACTATAATATAATGAAAAATTTACATCGCACTGTTTAATTTCATAAACAAATATAACGTTATTATTTTGATATAATTTCAGTGACTTCAATTCTCGTTATCAATGAAAAAGAAATGAGAAAGAAACATATATGTGCAGATATTATTTTTCTGCATTCATAATATTGAAATAAAATTGAATTTATCAATTTTCGTTTCTCTTTTGCTTATATTGCCTTTTATATTTTTATTAGAAAAATACATAAAAATAAATCGTACATAAGCATTGCATAAAAATTGATTCATTTAAAATTGTTTATTTATGAAATCGTCATGACGCATGTAAAATTATTTTCATTTTAAATTAAATTTAACAATTTTTATTTTATTTTATTTTTATTTCAAGATTTATTTATTTTAAAATTAATGTTAATTGAATTAGAGAAATGTGTGATTTATAATATTAATGATGTGAATCTAAATGATTTATATATTAAATGCAAATTAAAAATAGAGAATAATATTTATTTATGTGATATGTCTGCATAATGTTTTTTGTTGCATCGGGGAGCATGAAAATAGCATTTACGTAAATCTTATTTACTTAGCAAATATTTAAAGATATGCATATGTGCAATTCTAAGAAACTTTGAATATTTATTTGCTTGAACTTTGGATATTGTTTAGGTAAGGACGAATAGTGATTACAAATGCTGATGTTTTAGTTATATAAATTTGATTATAAATTTGACAATATTTAAACATATAACGAGAAAGGAGATTCCGAAAAATAATTTAAAAAAAGTTTTTCCTGCGGAATCGCGTAATAGATATTGATTTAAAAGACAAAAGATTGACACACAATAATCCCAAATTATTTCTTCTTGTTTGTTTAACTATTATAGAAAATATCTGAAAAGAAATACTCGAGAAAGGCTCGAGACATATGAACTACTGTACATAGATTTATCGGGGGGAAAAAAAAAGAAAAAGAAATTATATGAATCTGATATTATCATGATTGCATAATTTTCCATCGCCGCTTGTCGAATCTATTATTACATAAATGTCAACATTTAATATATATATTCTCATTTAATAATAACTCCGTTCGTCAATGTACACTTCTATTGATCGACGATGACATAACCACATGTCCCATTAGTAGAACAAATTAACACTGAAGATGTTTTCTTCCTCTTCTTAGACATCGCTAATTTTAGTATTTGGTTTAAGATTAATGTGAATTGAATTTCATTTTATATGCTGATTCATGGATAATCATTCTTCCATTCGAGGATTAGAGAGATTAATAGATTGGAATAACTGACAAAGCCGACAAAGAATCATCGTAAGAAGATCGGTATTGCGATTCGATTGATCTCGATGTCGTAATGAGATTGCACGAGATAAAATCCTATTCTAATGTAATCTTATGCAGTTGTTATAGTACATTACACATATTATATTATATTACATAATTACAGCTCAGGCTATTTAACGATGCGCTTTCGCCGTCGTGCTGTAAAAAAATACCGCGTTTCTTTTCTCGTTGCACACTCAGCATCGCTTTATTGTTTGCCGTTGCCGTAACGGAATGCATCGCGGCAAAAAATCGATCTACTGATACTGATGATAATGATGATGATGATGATGATGGTGGTGGTGATGGTGGCGGTGCATCACACGTATCGGTGCGTATGAATTATATACGAGGGTCGCGGCCGATTACATACATGTTAGGTGGCTGCTTTGCCTCCTGTGAGAGACTTTCACCGCTCGTGCACTTTCACCATTGAAAATTAGCACTGTCCGCTTCGCCCATTCTCGGCAGAAGCGCGTGCGATTAGATCGTCCCTGTTCCGAATTCTTCGGCGCATCTTATCGCGTGGCGTTCGGTCCATTTGATTTGCTTGATTCATTTGACATTTGCTTCATTACTACATTAACGGACTTCTGAAATCTGATTCTTATTTTGTTTCTACTTCTCCCGTTCACATTCATAAATCATCCTTTCTCTTGACCGCTTATCGGTGCTTATATCGTATTAATAATGTTCTCTAGCTGTAATAATGGTAATTACTATTGAATAATATTGCCATTGCGTTTATTGGAAAGCTTCTTTTCATATTAATGTAATAATCACTATTATTGGCTTAGATTTATACATTTAATTGGCAGATTGAATATTTATTTGTTAAATAATTTCCTTTGCCCAGGCTATTTGTTATATTTTGCAAAATAATCTTGTTCCGTGAGTTTAAAGCATTTGGCAAACTATTGATAAAAAATAAATTAGCTGTAATTGACTTTTTTTACTTATTACCTATAGAAAGTACTTGAAGTTAATTCAAGTTTAATTCGATCTTTATGTCTTTTGAGAAATAGCGATGCATAAGTACGTTGCGATTTTAGAAATGATTATTACAGTGAGATTAAATAGAATAATATTTATCTTTTACGAGATGAATATATTGGATGAAAAAGGAAAAATTAATCTCAGTGATATCAGATTAATGAATATTTTCATGATATAATATATTTTTCATTATAAGCGATATGCGTTTTTATTTATATTGACGATATTCGAATTTATCGGTATATCAGTTATTGATCACATTTCTTTCACAACTCTTCTAGTTACGCTATCTATACTATCGATCACATTAAGTTGATCTATGGATGGTTAAAGAGAAATTTTGGATGTTATTTTTTGTATATTAATACAATAATAATTTCATTTCTGAGAGAAAAATATCCGTTATAATTTTTAATATGACGATATAGTAGAAAAACATTATTCTTGAAAAATTCAAAAAAGGAATTATAATTTTAGGAATTTATTATTTATTGATACGATACGTTTATCCATCTTATAATACTTGTGATAATGATATAAAAACGTGATACCTATTATATCAACGATTGGTTATATCATTATTCACCCTCGCTTACATAAAATTTTTAAGTTCTTCTATTATTTTTCACTTCATTTTCAGGCTTACTTAATACTTTCGATAATTTAATATTAATATATTTGATTATCCGTGTAACAACAGACTATTTATTTATATATTATTTTAAATTAAATTTATTTCCGCATTGGAATAAATGAAATGTAATCTTAAAGATAATTTTGTTCAAAAATTTGTTCAGCACATCATAAGATCAATATAATAAATTTCTTTTTTGTTGCAAAAAGAATTATTAATTTTAAAGATTTAAAGAGATTATTTTATGATTGCACTAAATTTGAATAACTTTGCGCAACGATTGTTGCAGCCATGCTACATATCGTTTTAAAAATTTGTATGAATTTTTTATGAAGAAATATTCACACTCTGTAAGCGTAAAATAAAATAATTGCATTTCATAATTGTGGTTGTATTAATATAGAACCACAATAATAGACAACAAAATAATTTTTGAATAAAAATTATATGGTTTAATCCATATAAAATAATAAATACATATTAAAGAATTAAGAATACATAAATCCTTAACTTTAATCAACGAAATCTTTGCTTTGAAAAATTTATGTTGCGTTAGTTTAAATCATTTAGATAGTTTGTGGCGTAAATGAACAATTTGCTTTTAAACGTTTTGAAAATATCTCACACATAAAAGAGCAATCACAATTTTGTTAAATATTCTTACACATGTAGAAAATAAATATTTTCATATTTTAATATGAAACGTGGCAAGATCTTGCTATTATTGCTTCATTTATGGAGAGACATGAGCAAATGTTGTATTAATCTTAATTTCTGTCTTTCTCTCTCGCTATCTATTTTTTCTTCAACCTATCTTATAAATATCCGTAAAAATTATTCCTATTATTTAATCATTTAATTTGTGAAAACTTGCAAAACATGCTTACTTATCTTAATTATATATTCAAACTAGTTTAGTGATATATCTATTTTTTTAGATCGTGTAAAACATACTTGGTGATGGTCTACCAATATTTTGTTAGTTGAAAATGAGATGAATAATAAAATCATTAATCACTTCGTACATATCGAATAATTGTCTGATCAATCAATCAATTTTATTAAATCGCAGCTAAAATTATCATAAACTTGAATATATACTGCAAACTCTTTCGATCTGACAGCTGACAGCAAGAATGGAAAAACTAAGATCGATACGAGCAATCTTGAATTTGATGGAATAGAAAATGAAGATAAGAAATCCATGGAAGAATTAAGCGCATTTGCATCCCTAAGTATTCTAATTTGGGAAGAACTCACTTCGACATTGCAGCATTGTTGTCTTATTATTACAATAATCTATCCAATTTGCTTTCCTCGATACTACCCCGACATACTAATATGCACACATTAGCCATACAGCGCGCGCACGCGCACGCACACACACACACACACGCACACACACGCACGCGCGCGCGCACACACAGACACGCGCGCGCGTAATACTCACGCAGAGCGAGACAGAATTTCTTATACACAGGTAAGACTCCATCTTGCATTGGAGATCGAAACAGTGCTGAAAAACTGTTAAAAAGCTTCAAAAAACTATTTTGTGCGTTTTCATTTCTTTCCTCAATCTTTTTAGGCATATCCTTCAAAGCCCATTTAGTCCCGATTCCGTTAGCGATTCGCGCGAAGCAATTGCGAGATGACGCAGATGCAAATGCAGATGATGCAGATGATTCGCAGAATGTGAATAATGAGCTCAACGTACATTAGTTAGATTTTTGTCATACTTCTCGAATTTGGAGTACACTACTATTCGTCGTAACCACGATTATCGATAAACACGCGGTTTCTTAAGCCGTTGTCCGAAATGTAGCCAGTGGCCATTTTGTACTGATTTGCATATATCACATTATTGCTACTTTCCTTGATGTCATCTCGATTCTCTTGCATTTCTTCTATTATATTGCTCTTCAGTTTTTTTGATCCTTGTTTACTTGATAGCTTGCTCTTTTTCTTGTACGTCTCGTTGTAAAAATTGCGGAAGAGAAAGTAAAACATTATGGCATGCATGCCGATCCACCAAACTAAGGCCTTTGGATAATTACAATCGATGAAGAGCAATTGGAACGCGTGGATTATTACCAAAATAAACTGTATCATTTGTAGAGCTGTCAGATATTTCTTCCACCATAGGTATGGTTGTATTCGTGATCCAAATACCGCCAGAAAATAGTACGAATACATTATGATATGCACGAAGGTATTCAAAAAGCCGAAGAAAGTGCTGTGACCACCTATAAAAAATCAAGTCATGTTGCATTCTGCTAAATTTGTCCCTAAAATTAGATAGATAGATTGAAATATAAGATAGATTGAAAATTGTATACAAAGAAAATATTGATAGTTTAGGATAAATAGAGATTTAATGGGAAAGAATTTTATTTTCTCTAAAATCCAGGTAATCCGCCCCGATCAATGGAGTCTTCCTTCTTACAAATATTTTAAAGAAAAAACGCATGAAAAAATACATGACAATTCAAGTTTTACATTCATCGATACCAATCAATTGGCGTGTATAGCTTCGTCAAGCAATATAGCATATGTTTACCGGGAGTGAATTTAACTCCGAACCAGGTGGATATCGGCATGATACCGTGATGAATAATGTGGAGAGTGCTAACATGATCGTTCTTTTTCCTCAGCACGAAGAAGATTGTGTCCGTGAACTCGATAAACTTGGAGAAATAATACCACCAACAGGCACGAGCTACGCGTAATGCCGAGGGTTCGTTCGTGTAATCGACTGGTTGACATCTAAAAGAATACTTGCCACCCCATTGAAGCCAAGCCTGCAAAAATGGGAAAAAAAAAATAGAATCTTTCAATGAGTCTCTTCCGAGCTAATATTCATCGTGTGGCTTACCTCATAGAACAGCCATGAAGAGAATATTATTTGGAAGAAATTGTAGCACATCATCACTCTTTTAAGATCAAAAGGCTTGCGATTTTCCATCAATTTTGGTCCCAAAACTTTCACGAAATACACATAAAACAAGCAAATCGATAGTGTGGGGAACGGACCGCTCATTAGTATCCAGTCATTGACCCTTGGGTCGCTTTTGTTGTTCATTAGGTCTTGATAGCTATTGTAAATAGCTTGTATTATTTGCGCCATCTGAAAGAAAATTAATATTCTTAATGCGTTAATTTAACGCTCTCGAGACGTATCATTTGCAATCAAGGCTTATTATTTTTCTACAAATGGAAAGAAATATCTTTTTCAATACTGTTAATCGTATATAATTTTATAGCCGCGATTTATATCGTTATTGTATATGTCATTTGAGAACAAACTATACTTATTACTTGAGCAATGCCATCTGAACATATAATTCAAGGAATGAACATAAGAATTATTGCAAAATTAAGCTAAGAATCATAATTTATTATGTAAGTCGCTAATAAGAAGAGAAGTTTGAGAAATGCTGCTGCTGTATCACGACACTTTGGCATATGGAAAACTTCTGGACAGTATTATGAATCGTGAATCGGATTTTAGGCGAATCATAATCGCAATGATCAACGCAAGACTGCAAATAATAAACACGCGCGCTCAAACTTTGAAAGACGAATTCTTTAATCGCAGCTTACGTGGGATAGCGTCTGCTATATTCTATCTAGCCCCTTTTTAATTTCCCAATCAGCCTATCCAATCAGAAAGATCTAAGTATTAAGGGTCTAAACATTCTTGAATAGCACATGCCACAAGCTCGAAGTGAAACTTTACCGTAAACAGAAACGTTGATACCGAAAAGAAATTGGATTCGGGACTCTTCCTTCTTCTAGGTGAAATTCCAGGAAGAACAACGAGTCGATAGTCTAATATTGGCTGACCGTGCACTACCCTTGCCATTGGACTTCGAAATAAGATTGAATCTTTTCGTCGACAATCCCCGAAAAGCGCGCGATGAAGGTAAACAGAACAGTTTCTTCACTCGAAGAACTCTCAACCATTCGATTGCCGATGGTATGGCCGATCGAGATTTCATGTCGATCTGAGGCGCGAACGACATGACTGTTCAAGGATCTATGGATTGCCGGTTCTCTCCTGGTGATAAAAGGTTAGGCCCCTGACCGTTCACGCAGGTTAGAAAATACTCTATCTGGATGTTTACCTTCGTAACGTGTGGAAACACGCGCCGGTGCTCTCGTCATTACTTTGATAATCGTACTGATTGTACAGCCCGCATCTTTTGGTCTTGAGAATATACCGATGTTGATGCTGCATTTCGCGATTTTTGTAAATATAATCATTTCATCAATTGTGAAAGTGGATCCTAACAAGGCGTCATTATTTTATCTTTTCACGAACCGGAAGTTTTCGTACTTCGCATGCAGCAAAGGCACGAATTCTTTACCCCTAGTAATCAAAGAGTATCCTTGAGTTAATGATGAATTTGTGCGTGCGGAAGAAACTCCAAAACATTTAACGCCGCATTAGAAAATAGATTTGAAAAAAATGAAATAAAATGCGGGTTTATTATGTTGAATAATTTGATGCGTGGTATTAAAAATAAAATGTCCAGAGTCAATCACGGCTTCTTCGGTAATCGAGGTTACGGTATGGTATTCCAGCATAATCATCGTAAACAATCCCGTCTCATTAACATAGCATTTTGCGAAAACTACGATACCTTTTGCTTGTTGGACGTGTGTCAATATTTGATTTTCTACTCAACGACATCGACTGAACATGTGTCTTCTTATGGCAGCATATAAGCGTCGTCACAAGGACTGATCGTGACGAGGATGGCTATCGCGGTTTAATAATGCTCTTTTACAAGATGTTGCAAGCGGATGTTCTACTAATTATAGATTCTGTAGACAAGTTGAAGGATAAATTCGTGTTCGATAAAGAGAAATGTCGTCGAAGGAAATACCTATCGATTTTTGTGGTTGAACGGTTAATCCAACATTTTGAATGTTAATGATGAATGGCTTTTGCGAGCTTCCTTCCAAATCTTCTGGATGATTTCACTGCGAGACTGCAGTTACAAGAAAAAGTTAATTATAACATAAAGTAAAAGGCGATATAAATATTGGAGATTGCAGAATGATTCCAGAATGCATGAATGATGCATTTTTTTATATTCATAAGCAGAGAAGATCCCTACAAGTTAGCGAGCAAAGTTAGTTCGCTATTTCTGATATATATACCCATAATACATAATATATTACATATATACATTATAAAGAGAGTTATAATATAATACATATATACATATGTAAATAATATAATGTTATAAAGAAAGTTACAACACTTTAACGTGAGATTACGAGCGTAACGCTGAAAACTTGGCGTGTTCTGTAAAAAATATTCTACATCATTGCAATTTGTTTATAACAGAATCGAGCGTAAGAACGGAACAGAAAAATTGGCCAACGCAGCGGTGAATGTACAGTGGCGAATTAGAAGTCGAGTTCTTTCACAATTTAAATTAGTAATTCGGTATGAAATAACAAGCATTTCACGAGCGCGATTATTTTAGAATCTAGATCGCTGGTTCCACGCGAGTTGGCTCGATTTAAGTCTATTTGAAGCTAGCCTAATGTCAGAAATCTTTGTTTTTTAACTCAATTTGTTACTCTTTCAGCCCTTAGTGGTCTGAATCGCGCGGTCTCCCGACAGAAAGCCTTCGATCGGCACGAGCGCAGTCGGCCCGTTCCGCGATTTCCTAATACTCGGCAATTTATTTACTCGAAAGAGGAAAAACTCAAAAAAACAAAGTGAAAGAGAGGAAAGAGAAAAAGAAGAAAAAAAAGAAGGAAAGGAAGGGAACGAAACTCGCCGCGCGCGAGAAAACACGACAAACACAACGGCGAATCGTCAACCGAGCTCGCAATGCGAATTTCGCAACGCACACTCGCCGATCGCAACGGAAAGGAAAAGTGGCTGCCAAAGACTACATGCAGGAGAACTCGTTCCCTGTACAGAAAAATGCGGTCCCTCATATGCGGTCCAATCGCGTCCATACGATACTCGTCTTGTAATCCCGTTGCGCAGGTGAATTCATTGCGCCGTATCGTCCCGGCCGTTTTGCAATTACTTGCGATTGCGGTTAATGCCAAAGATATTTTTGAAAACGCGCAACGCCCGATCATAGGCGTCGACATATCTTTGGCATATCAGCGAAACATTTCATTTTCATTCATACGTTAAGTAATCGCGTATTACTATAACAAAGTGCGTTCAATCGCATCGAAAAATGCGCCGATACTGATGCCGATATCTCGATTGGGAAACGATGCTTTCTCAGCAAGTTGTATTATTAGGTGCGCAAATTAATTTCTTGCTTTTTTGTGAAGCTCGAAGTTATTTATAAAAGAACAGAACAGATTTTAATTGGCAAAATAGTTTCCATCATTTTCGATGATCTTAAGCTATTTATCGCAACTAACCGTGATGGAATTTGTCGGTTTTCACTCGACGAAGTCACCCAATGCTTGAAATCGAAAGCAAAAAATTAATTTGCATAATAGCACGTATCTACGCGTGAGTGTCATCGAGCGCGAGTGTAGAGACGATTCTTCATTTTCGTCTGGCATTCCGCAGAATTGCGGACATAAATCGCGACAGCGTCGAAATCATTTAGTACCATAAAATTTTAGGCGATGGCGTGGGATAATATCACTGCAACTCGCAATCTCATTTTCTTGGCAACTAAAGTAATGTCAACGAATTTCCTTAATTATAGGTTGCCTTTGGTTGTATAAGTTGTGTCGCTCGTGTAGCAAACCGCACAGTTGCTAGCGTTTGTCATAAATTTGATTTGCAAAACGATCCGAGATTTTCGTTGATCGAACCTTACAAGCTAATTCCCGAGCAATTATTCCGAAAGCCTTGTCCGTCCGTAAAATTAATCTTTGTCTTCCATTCCATTACATTCCATATAATGAAGTTAATAATAGAATATATTAATGGAGTTTGCGAACGCACTTCGAGAAATCGCTTGATCGTAAATCGTAAGCGAAGAAAGATAATACGACGATGATCAGCGCAGAATTTTTACCCCGTCATTGTGTGGCTGCGTCTTTTTTATATGCATATGTTAGATGAACCGACTTTTTTCCGGCATTCGTTCAAAAAATGTATCATCGTTCGAATTTGCTAAAATGCAAAATATCATTGCGCCGATTTTCCTCGGTGCGCGTTTCTATGCGCCGACAAATGTGCGAAATGAAAATATAGGAAAATATAGGAAAGCTGCAATTTGCGATTTAAAAGAGAAGATGGCTCGAATATTGCTATTCGTTGCTCACTCGTCATTTCTTTCCAGTGTCATTTGTTTGGCAAGTCAGGCGCATCCCCCTGCCTTGATTCCGTAATGAAAGTCAACTGCGACGCCTTTGCGCGTGCTGTTAAGGTATGCGCCCCCGTTAGTGCATCTCCTGCTGTATATGTACGCATCTTATTATTTAATTTCTTTTTCATGACGCATTTATGTATTTACTATATATCATGTTTTAACCGAATTTTATTAAAGAAATTCGGTTAAAAGTCGGAATCAAAGTCGTTTCTAAGAAATGACAGAAAAATATTTTCTTACGCTCGAGGAACGCGTTCGAGAAATCCGTGAAGGACGAAAGTTAATCCGGTTTACCAATCGTATTATCCGGTTTTCATGAACATGCGCAACATTGTAGCAGTGCAAAGGCTATAAACGATAAAATGTAAATTAACTTTGTTTAATAGCTGTTAGTAACTTATGCAGTAATTTTCTCATTTTTGAAACAAAATGAAAATCAATGAAGACGATTGGAATAGGTTATCTATTCATAGATTTTGACATGGTAGTTATCAAAATTGATTGAATCGTTCAGGTGTAATGCTTCATAACTCACCATGCAAATAATCATGTATAATAATATGTGATAATAATCATATGCCGAAAAATAATGTATTTCTAATCTTCTATTATATTTCAGAAAACAGGCATATATTCCTAATATTACCAATTTTTAAACTGTTTTTATTATAAATTTATTAATATATAAAGGATAATAAATGTATAGAAATTATAAAAACATGCTCTTACATTACATGGAAATATTTTTACATTCATAGATTCGCAATTCCATTCGGCAAACATATATTGAAGAAAAACTACATATAATTATTATGACATTAAAGATAATTCATTGATTAATAATTGCTACTTTAGTAAGTTTATTACTAAACAAGATTATTTAAATATATATACATGCTATGTTTATGGTTTATAAATTATAAATGGATAAATAAATGGACTATATAACAATAGCAGGAATTTAGAAATGATAATAATAATAGATAATAATATTGTGCTTATGTTGATATCACGGAAAAATGATAGATAAACTGCAGTGCAAATTTAAAAATTTAATATAAAAATTAAATAATAAATTAAAAGAAAGTATTAAAAACATGAAAGCATGAAAAGCCAAAGGAATATATTCAAGAATTGCTAAAATTAAAAAGAATCTTTCTTTTTTTGGAGATTATTTCTGAAACTAATTTCTATCACTTTTTATGTCGTCGTTTAGTCCGTCAAAACAACTTCCGATGTTAATCATTGCATTGTATATTTATAATATATATATTTGCATCATGATATAAATATATGAAGCATAAGAAAACATAAGAACATAAGAAAACATTAATATTTAATAACATAAGAAAAACATAAGAAAACATTAATATTTAATATGTATTTTTTTAAATTTATTCATTATATTTAATAAATATGAGGATAAATATTATGTATTAAAAATTAATATTAAAAATCACTAATGAGATTTTTTGCATTTTTGAAATTTGAGTTTATTTGATGTAACATTCGGGATTTTTTCATCAAGAGATTATTCTAAATAGATTACTGATAAATATCTTACAGGCTAAATTACTGTTATATTTAATATTATATTTATTTATATTTAGATATTGTTGTTGTTATAATTGATTATTAATTTAAATATTAAGAATTTAAATACAAATGTATGTGTGTATTAAAAATAAGTATCTAAAAAATATTACAAATTGTTCTTAGTTTTTGTTCTCTTTAAAGTTAATTTAGAGTTAATGTATATATGAATCTTTTTCTATACTTTAATTTATTTACTTTTTATTTACGCAAATTTTATTTAATCTTCAAATTATTTTATAACATATTTGTATTTAAATGAATCAATATCCACAAATTCTGTTTAATTCTTCAATTTTGTTGAGATTAAATACAAAATATACAAATATATAAATATATAAATAATATAAATGTAATAATATAAATATAATATAAATATAATAATAATATATAGATAATAAATATATAATAAATATATAAATTTATATATTATAAATATAACTATCGCTAATTGTTGATTTTTTTTTATTTAAATATCAACAAATACAAGATTATTTTATTGCTTCAAAAATATGTATAAATTAGCTTTTAGTAGAACTAGACCTCAAGCTGACAAAAAGAAAAGAGATATTAGACAGGTGTTGCAAGAAAATTAATGGCGATAGATTAAGTCAATTGAGTTAAGATTATGTATTCAGATTGCATATTTCTCTCTTGTATACATGTTTACTTCCATAATTAAAGATGATCAGTATACATCGATGTTTGTGATTGTAGTATTCATATATGAAATTCATTCATATATTAAATGAAATTGAATTTTTGTAGCTTTTAAAAGACTATTTCGGTTTTTGAAAATTATGATTTTTCCTTTAATCCTTTCTTTTTAAAAGATATTTTTTTGTTGGAAGAATATTTCTTTCGAATCTTTCTTTTTTTAATTTTTCTTTTCGAATTAAGAAAAATTTTATTAAATAGTTAATTAAAATACATCACAATCGAAAGCTCGTCGTACGTTTAGAGAATATTGATACTATTAACTCTATTTTAAATAAATCAATTCATACAATTTTTATTTGCGCATTGCAGAAATATATTAATTCAATATTATCATCCATATTTTATCCATATTGATACTTTAATAATACAAATATTCGGAAATGATATCAATATACATTTCGAACTATTATTTCCAGATTTGAATTCGTCTTTATTTTGTTAAATTATTTTGTGAGACGAAAACGTAAAATGCGATTAAATTGATGATATTTATTTTCGTTCGCACGGGCGGGAAAAAGAGAAAAGAAGATGAGTAATTTACGATAGAATATTCTTCCGCACTCGCAGATACGCAAATGTGATATGACATGCATAAATATTCGAAGTGAATTATCTAAAGAATAAATCTTTCCATTATTATCGAGTAGATTTTAGTTATTAACGTAAATCTGATTGGGATCGAACTTTCGAAAAAGAATGTGTAAACGTTGCATTGTTTCATAACAATGAATTGTTCATATGTGCGGCACAAATAAAACTAAATTAATACTCACTTTTTGCGTGCGTTCTTTGAAAGTTTGCTCAATGTTAAAGACGTTTTTAGTCGTTTCACTGTGGACACCAGGATTATTAGGCTCGGGAAGTGCTAGTGAGTGCGATTACGCGTGCAAGAAAAAAGCTCGGGAAAAAAAAAGAGAAACAAAAAAAGTAGATAAGGTCAAATAAGAATAAACGTGCTCACTTATGGACATCTGTCGGCAAACTGAAATCGCATCGCCATCACGAAGCCTTATATCGTCTGGAGGCCGGATAGCACATCTGTGCATCACTGTGAGAGCATGTCATAGGTTACGCACTTTCCCCCACCCCGTCGGTTTACTTCTGGTAAACCACGCTCTTACTATCACCCCCATAAAATGCAAGAGAAGGGAGACAACGCGAACTGTTACCATTTCGCGATAATCGGTGCCTGTCACTTACGTCCTTCATCAAAATGAAGGGTACAAAGAGAAGGCTACTTGCGACGTCATTCGGCAGATCGTTTGGGTCTGCTATCATCCTGTATCATGCTTGCATCTTATGAATCTTTTTTCAGTAATATGCATGCAAATAATCGCGACATTTTTGAATATTGCATTTTGAATATTATGATCTTTAGATAAATAATTTATATATAGCTTCGTAGATAGTACCAGTCATTTTCCGCTATTCTAGAAATATATGCTCGATTTTGAAGCTAAAAAGATAAAAATTGATTTATAACAAATGCG
Organism: Eciton burchellii; assembly: GCA_020341155.1. Lineage (NCBI taxonomy): Eukaryota > Metazoa > Arthropoda > Insecta > Hymenoptera > Formicidae > Eciton > Eciton burchellii. Next base: position 175,571 of record JAHMML010000103.1, read on the forward strand.
AGAAACACGCAATCACGATTAAATCAGTATTTATTCTCGTTCGCATGAGAAGAAGAAGATATGATGAGCGGATTATAATAGAATCATATCTATGAAGGTTTCAGTTACATGATTATTAATGATGATTTATAATGACGTACAAAGAAATTTTTCGTACGGAGATGAATAAACAGAGAGGGATTTTTCATATATTTTATATACATTGGTTTAAATGTCAAAATGTTCTTTTTGGATTATTCCATCTTTGCTCTAGATATTAAGAAAAATTCTTACCGTTATTTACCATGAAGCTATTGATGTATCTATACAATGTTATTTGTCTTGAAAAACCAGTTACTGTATTTTCAAGAATTCACTATAACTTTTTTCGTGATTTTTATACATTACTAGAAAAAATTTTAAATGTTGATATTTCTATGTGCCAGCTTTTAAAAATATCCGTTACAATTTTGCAATTCATTTTTCGATTTCGTAACATAGATTTGGATTGCTTTTTGGTATGTTCGAGCACACATTCGTAGGCGCACACATTTAAGAATGATTATATGTCAATAACGATAAATGACATATGCAATATCGATTTGAAATCGGCATTCAAGTTTCGTGTGGGCAATCCGATTGAGCCACTCTGCAGAATCGCAGGCCCAATCGAGGCACAGATGCCATTAGCTATTTATATAATTTACTACTATTCGCGATGCGTGCAACGAACTTTGGCACTGGGTGGTCTTTATTTGTAAGAAGGTGCGCGCGATGGACAAGCCTACGATTTGCGTGGTGTGAAAAATCAATGAGCGTTCGGTGTTCTCTTGTTAATGCTGAGTATTCGAGTCATGTGCAGTGTAAACACGAGAATCGCGCGAGATTAAACAAGAATTTGGTGAGACCGACTTAAAGTTGCATAGAGAAGAATTTATTAACGAAAGTCGTCGCGATAAACCGATAAATCGAATGATGAATTTTCAATACGTGAAGTGAGATACGAAGACGAACTAAAGGACAGGAAATTTTTCGGAGTATGAAAATACGACTGTGATTTATTTATCAATATGATTATTCGATTTGTGCGAAGATTTTTCTAAACGTGTGATAAATTTTTATTAGGAAAATAGGAGTTGTTAATTACTAATTAAGATCAATTTGTAAATATATCAGCGCGAATCAGCTGCGGATGAATTTCTCGCATTCATCAAGATCTATGAAAATTTTATATAAATATAATATTAAATATAATATATAAATATAAATTTAAATATAAATATAAATTTTATATAATATTTTATATAATATATAACATTTTTATATAAATTTTATATTCATTATACGGAATTAAATCTCACAAGACTGAGATTTATATGTCAACATTTAATTTCCAAACAGCGTTTATTGTTGGATAGTTATTCACTTTTATTTATTTCAGTCTTGAGAAATGATTTAATTCTATGTAATGATTATTCGTGCAAAATTTTTATAAATCTTGGCGAATGCGAGAAGCAATGTTTTCGAACACACATGTTCCTTTAACTGGCGTATTCATAATAATAAATATATACGCTTGATATTCATCTATGTGGAATAAATAGCGTGAGAGAATATAAATGAAAACATTAACAGAGTTCATTTAAGAGCAACCGCGAAGCTTTTGAAACTTTTTGCGAATATTGCTTTCAGCGTATCACATAATCATCACATTGATTTTGAAATATTACGATAACGTTGCAGTAATCTCTCCTCGAATTTTGCCGCTTCATGTTTTTCTGTCCGATACGTTTCGCATCCAATTTGCAAATTGCTGGAAATAAATAAATCGATTTAATTTACTTGTCGTTCTGATTTCATTGTCGATCGTTATGGATATTACGTCAATGAATATTATGAATATACATCATTATCCACGATGACTGTTGGCATCTGCTTAGTCATTTCTCCACATACATATAATATATACATATATATATACATACGTATACATACGTATACACACGTATTATCGGAATATTCTCCGTACGAAATTAACGATATGAACGTTGAACGAATAAACAAGTGACGTCACATCCGCATGTTTCTTACTATGGTGACTCTAGACTACAGAGAAGACAAAGGCCAGAGGTAAGCTTGCAAGAAAATTTTATGTCGGTGACTGCTATCGATGCCGGCCTTGGCCGTACCATTCTCCGACTTGTTAATTTTCGTATAATGGCTGATAATCGTCTGCGGAATTAAAGTATCTATGCACGTATTCGAATTCGAGCACAAACAAATGTTTCAGTATTATGTAAGTATTGTTTATCTCGGCTAAACCGAGCCAACGAGCCGTGTGCATGTGTGTTTTGTATGTACATGCATAATGCGTCTATCATCGAGCAATTTCCGTTGTCTATCAATTATTTATTTGATTTAATTCTTATTTTTCATAAATGACGATCGCTTCGCGTAGAGAGTGATTGGAACATGGCTAAAATAATCAGTCAATCGCAAAACATTGAGATAAAAAGATGTAATTACAAATATGTGAAGCTTTATATGATAGATTATTAATAATCAAATGCATTATTATGTATGTATAATTGTGGATAACAATGGAAATGCTGTTAAAAGCGTGTTATGGGATTATAGATAGTAAGAACAATAAGGTTAGTAAGATCAATGTTATTTCACGATATCGTTAATTTCACGTATGAAACGTTCATGTATATCCGTTAAATTCAGTAATATGCGTAAATATGCCAATCAAGATATGTTTTATTCTCTTCATATGAAATACGAATTAATTTTTATAGCGAGATTCAACAGACATGATCATCTTACTAATTAATTCTGGTTGATAAAATATGTAAGAATTAAATGAAATATGTAAAGAATTTTCAAATGTCAGGGAATATTACAAAAACAAAGTTATTGGACGTCTTTTGGGATTGTCGCAATTTGGATAAGAATAATAGCCTTCATATATCCTGGATATTTTAGAAATTTCTCATTATCACAGCATTTCAGATCTCATTGCGAACGTAACGTCATTATCGAAGGACTTGTCATTCTTCGGTATTTCGTGCCGTCTTCAATGCTCTTCCGTTCGTAAGAAAGTATACATTTGGATCATTGTTGTGGCTAACAGAAAATGAATAGGTTTTTGATGTTCATTTAGATGTTTATCTGTGACATTTTTTCTTTCGTTATTTTTCATGTTCAAAGTTTTCTAGATGAAATGAGTAATTATAATTCTTGATGTCAAAATTGGTATTACATTACATGTTATATATTATTATAGAAAAAATAAAATGCTATAAATCAATTAAATAAATAAAATGTATTACGCTTGCGATTTTTATCTTGAGCACGTCAAAATTTATTTGATTTGTGTTCATATATATAGTGAATAGTCATATATATATATGATTATTCACTTGTTGATTCATCATTAAAGAAGTTAATAACAATCTAAAATTTATTCAAATTTATAACTATATATTTATATATTGCTTTATATATATACACAACTTACGCTTATTTCGCGTTTGATGTGCTATTAAAATTCGGAATATATTGATAGATGATCAGGAAATTTCCAATGTACATATATATGTATGAATTGAATTAAAAATTCAACGTAAACAATCTCCATTAAAACATGAGGTTGCATTTGTTTGATCTTCAAGATACTATAAGAATCTATAATATATTAACTTGGACTTTTGACGAATAAATATTCTGGAAATTGAGATATTTTCCAGCATGTTATGCATATATAACAAATGATCATCGAGTTTTTACCTGTTATATGTGTTATATGTGAAAATCGGAAATCAGATAAACTTTCAGATCTTTTACGATATAATTTTTTTATTAAAAAAAAACAAGAAATAAATAAATTAATTAATTAAGAATAAATTAATTTTCTATATCTTATATTTTTATATCTTGGACTGTCTTCTTTATTATATTTTGCAGTTAATAATAATCTAAATCATTTTGTTTTTCGCAATGATTATTTTTAGGTTACTTAACCGATTCTTTAATCAAACATGAATGCTTTTTTATAAATATATGTCAGACTATATAAACCAATTTCAGATTAATATTAATACAGGAATTACAGTCAAGTATTGTTAATCCAGAGCATAAACACGTTTTATACACGTAATTAATTATACATGTAATTTGATTACCATTGTTATTACGCATTCTCGTATTAAATGTTCATCATTAATATAGGTTGCTAATCATAAACATTAAAATTAATCTACCATGATAATATTTTATTGATTATTGATCATAATCAATAATTGATCTATTTGAACTTACGTTTTTTATATAAATATACGAATACAAATTAGCCATGTTTTTTACATATCCTTTCTTATTTTTATATATAATTATAGATAATTATGCTTTTTATAATGACTGACTATTATATTGTAGCCTAAAATTCTAACAAATTTATATTTTATACCATTAATATTATATCTCAAATTATATATATCTGAATAAATTAAGATTTTTTTTAGTAATTAGTTACCATTTAATGAAGTTTAACGAATACTACGAATATAAGAAAACATTTTTATGGTAATTGTGTGTATGTATGTGCACATGTGCACATACGTGTAAATTATAATCTTATATTATTTATAATTATAATTGTACTCTATATAAATCTTTCGCGTATATACCATATCCATAAGCGTTCGATCTACATTTTTTAATAATACTATTTAAAAGTTGGATCATATCTAAATATTTGTTTATTAATCATTAGGTAGTTATAATTATTATATATACTTAATGCTTATTTAATATATATGCTTAATATATGTACATAACTATTTATTTAGTTATTGTTAAAAAATTTATTAAGCCATTTCATAACATTTTATTCACATAAAATTTTTATGCTATTAATTTAATATATGCATTATTAAATCAATCAATAACAATCAATAACCAACATTATACATATATAAGATAGAATATTTAATATTATCATAATAGATAATTTTCATTAATTCTTTTTATTAGATTTCTTTATATCTAATCAATCAATATCTTATAAACCATTATTGATCTTGATTGGCTGGTATGCATATCAAATCGCTGCATAATTCGTTACAATACTAGAGTGAGATTTTTCCGGATGATACATTATAAATATTATTTATAAATAAAATATGTATTATATAGAAAATAATATACAAAAAATAAAAGATGTAGATAAATATAGACATCGCAAAAAATTCACATTTGAAACGTCAGCGACGGGATGGCGTTTTATTCTTTGCGTAACAAGATATTTTTCCGTAAGATTAAAACTCGTGCATTAGAATAATTACTTCCGTGTTATTGAAACTACTTCGCGATAAATCAACAAACTCAATCTTTCAAGATCTCAGCTTGCACTGCGCTCTGAAATAAACTTTGAATAAGTATTTTCCTTATATCCATCCTTTGAATAAGTATTTTCAGTCGATTAATTACAACAATTTAAATTTCGAGGATGCTGTGGGATCTTTTAACTCGCAATTTTAATTCTGAGAATGAAAGATAAGATAGTTCGGAGCGATGAGTTATGTAAATACGATGGACGATCATCATATTGCCTGTTTTTGAGTAATAATAGTAATTGCCGAATAAACTGGCACGTTATCGCGAAAAATCAGGTTTTCATAATTTTCGACTTCTCAGTTTCTCAATTTCTCTGTCATCATGAGGAAACTAATTCATCGATTACTTTTTAACAATCCTACAATGGCGTTGCTGTTCGGTTTATTATAGAGCGATTATGATCATGCTAACCTATATTCTCGGATTCTTTCCTAAAATCTGGCGTACTAATTACACTTCGTAGTAATTATTCTTGTTCGTCTTCCCCATAATATCCTATCGTTATATAAGATTTTTGTAAATAAACAAATGAAATCCATTGCTTCAAAATAAAACTTGATCTTATATTGCTGTTCTTCTGAATGCATAATATATGTTGTTCTTCCGAATGCAAAAACATGTTTATACATCGATAATGTATTCGGTATTCCTTTTTTTTTATTCCATTTCTTCTTTTTAGTCTCATACCTATGTACGCCTCGCGAAACCACTTTTTGGATCTGTTTTGCTATCCAGGTTTATTCTCATTGTTGTTGGATGTTCTGGATGGTTTATGGTGTTGGAGTATTTTGTTTATGAAGTTGCCTTACAAGAGAAATTCCTGGTTTTTCTAAAAGATTACTGTGTTGCGTTCTTGCCTTTATACCTCTTCAATATCTGAAGATGTTCAGTGTAGGCACTCTGTGCGTTCGTGTTCAACTGTCAGCCGATTATATCGTCCAACAGTTAATTCAATCATCTTTGCGTACTGTTTACGTTCTGAATTTAACCAACTAAAAACCTGATTATTTTGCGGATCTTTTGCCCGCATTTCTGGTTTTTGAATTGATTTTCTTCGTCCTTTATTCGTTTTTCCATCTTCTTTAAAAGAAGTTGGAATTCTTTAGGTTTGTCTTTATTCTGTCGTATTTTTATCAAATTCAGTTCTGTATTGTGCAAATATTTAAGTTCACTCTTTGGGCATGATTTCCAAAGATGCTTTGTTGTCTCCCTGCCACACGTGCATTTATTGCTTTCTTTCAAGTTCATTTGTGCCAACTTCGCTGCAAATAGTTCATGTCCCGAAGTGCACCACCTCAGGCATTAGGTCTTGGTTCGCTTATTTTCTGTTGTGAAGATTTGGATATATTTCGTGTGCCCTTTTCTGTCTCGAGCCATTTGTTCCATATGTCGTTTTGGAATGTTTCTCTTCCCAGTAACATTTCATCATATCTATTTGGATTTATGTTTTGCTGTATACTCGTTGCCTTTATTGCAACTTATAGATCTAGCGATGGCGTCTCAGTAATCATTTGCAGTCTTTCCACAGATGTTGTGGAATACGCCCTTGTGGAATACATCTATCAGAGGATTACTTTTTGGATTTTAGAGCTTTCTTTCGAATGCAGACATTCTTATATTCATCCGTAAATATTTGTATTCCATATATTATTATGTTTAGAAATAGAGCTTAGAGATAGAGTTGTAATAAATTTTGAACTTTCTTGGATGGATATTGCATTGTCTGTTTGCTAATGTTAATATCTTATTGAATTGTATTTTCGCTTTTTCTAAAGATGCGTATATGTGTTTGAAAAAGTTTCTGATCCTGTATTCGAGATTATATAACTATTGACAACCGTTAAATTATTCACACAGTTAAATGAAAATATAGTATGAAGATTATGCATTATTCAGATAATACTATTATAGCCGTCAAAAAAGAAAAGAAAATCGGTTTTAGAATTTATGAAACGCGCCATGTGTATATACACGTTCTTTATAAATTATTGCAGATCGTCTGAATTTTATCTATTTATTCCAATACAATTAAATTTCGAATTTGAGATTTTGGAATGCGATCCACTGATATAATCTTTTTGTCCTTGCAAATATTGTTACGTCCCGGTTCGCGATTGTTAACTCTTAAGCTATGAACACGAGATTTGATCGCTAATTTCGGATACTAACGAATCGTGTAATTCTTCTCGGAGATAGCCCGCGATCGAGAATATTTTGCGATGGAAATATATAAGAATAATCTTACCAAACTAGCAAGTGCAATTCCGACCGCGTCGGTCGTCTCTGGAATAGTCGATAAACACGAGCCTCCTTAAGGATCACAAAAGAATGTCGAGAATTATATAAACAACGAAATATGTTCTATTATATTTATACAATGTTAAAATAATCTTCGAAACAACGAAGATATAAATATTGATACAAATACTTGGAAAGACACGAGATTATAAGAATTAAAGGAAAATACAAATTGAACTGAGATTGAGAAGAGTCATTGCACTCGCGATCGCTAACAGAATAGGAAGAGTCGATGAAAACTCGGCCGCGAGTTGCAACGATTCGTGTGTCGTCCTCTGTTTATCCCCACTTCACGACATAGTTTTTCAGTTAATCTGTTCTGTGTCCTTGCCGAAAAAATTATAAAACGATAAGATAACGATAGTTAAAGTATCAAGAGTATAATGGACGTTGCAATATTACATCCGATCATTCTTAGTCTTAATTGATCTATAAGAAATAGCAGTTTTAATGTTAGCAGCGATGTGACGATGTACTGGCGTGAAAAGCTTAGTGAACATTAAAGTATTTACTTTATGATCAGTGTATTCATTATAAGCATTAGCTTAAGATGGAAACCGGATTTCAGCTGTCGCAAATAGCATTCCGCGGACATATTTTTGTTGCACAACTTTTGTTAAATACTCTAATGGACTGCGCCATAATCGTATGAATAAAATTTTTATGAATCTTTTTATGAATAAAATATGACGGTTCGGCAAAGCAAGTGCATAAATATAAATGTTATGTAACCTTCTTGTAAAAAGAAGGATATGATAATTGTAAAAGTATAATTTTTCAAGGCTTATTTTTTATACTATACTTTCCTCAGAACTAGCATCGAAAATTCAGGCTTATGTTTAATAACTATATTAAGTATTATTTGGATAATTTGGATTAAATATTATTTGGATTATAAAATACTTTATAATTTAATCTTAAAAGAAAAAAAAAAAACTATTCTCGTCAGTAATCCTGTTAGTAAATATTTGTAAATCCTAATATGCCGAGTACAGTTTATTTTTTTATTCCGAAATAAATGACTGAAAAGCTTAGTGGAAATTACTATATCTGCGAAGACGCTATATCTGCGTCCACGAAGAACGATATTTTTATTGCCTTGTTATCCGTGATGCTACATATAGAAAGGGAAACGGAAGTAATCATAATTCGATTATCATTATTGGAATTTGTGTGAGATGATTAAAAACAAAAGCGGAAGAATAAACTTCATAGCACGAAATATGTGTACTTTATTATTACATAGTATTAGATGTATTGTTCTGAGCTGATTTGACATATTTTAAACGCAAGATTGTTGATTTTTGTGGTAGTGAAATTTTTCGAATCGTACGGTTACACTAAGAATTCTCTTTTTACGAAAGTCTTTTAATACATTTCTTACCCCAGCATTCATCTCTCCCTTTTGTCCATAATAAATCGAAACGGCGCGTATCATACCTATTATCGATATCTTCGTCAATGTCCACTTTCTTTCTTCGACCGTTAGAGGTGCTAGTTATGTTATGTATCACTCCGCTATGTCCAGTATTTTAACCTTATTGTGAGGTTTCAACTTTATTGTAACAATATATTGTTGTGCGGAACATTTTCATAAAGCATTATCATAACAAAGAAGATTTATATCGATTAAGGAATCGATAATTGTTCGAAGATGGTAAAATTAACACCAGATTTGATAGAGCAGTCAATGCAGTATATTAATCCTGTACGAGATCGTGAATTAGATTTAAGAGGTTTGTGGAATAAAGTGTTGAGGAAATCACATATTAAATATTTTCTATGATCGTTCTACGTTATCTCATTTCGTTATTTTCGCCTGTATGTTGCAGGATACAAGATACCCACGATTGAAAATCTAGGAGCGACTTTGGTAAGTTCGATATCTCAATCAGACCTTAGGTAGCACGTAGAATAGTATGTAGGGATATGTTTATGCAAACAATAATTCATATTTCTGGAAATAATAAGATAATGCTGTACGTGTGACAGTTGTATGTGTTTATTTTGAAATATTGAGTTTTTCGAATTGATTTGAATCAACTTCAAGAAGATAACAATCTGTATTTTATGTATTAATGGGATAAACTGCCCTATGTGATCTAATTGTAGCTTCCATATATTTATATCGTAACAATCTTTCTATTATAATATGTTAGAATAATGGTTTTTAAATGAACATATATTTTTTACATATATTGTATTTTTAGATAAAATATATGAAATGTCTTTATTAATTCTTTCATAGAAATGAATTAACATAGCTATATAAATTTAGTTTAATGTTTAGTTATTTATAACTATTTATTGACGAAACATGAGAAAAATATATAAATGACAATTAAAAAGCAATTAAATCATCAAATTTTTTCATTTACTTTGTTTTATATAGGATCAATTCGACTCGATAGATTTTTCCGATAACGATATACGTAAATTAGATGGATTTCCACTCTTGAAAAGAATAAAGACCCTGTTCTTCAATAATAACCGTATTGTCAGAATCGCTGAGGGATTAGAGCATTGTATTCCAAATTTGGAAACTGTGATGTTAACTGGGAATATGATACAAGAATTGGGAGATTTGGAGCCACTAATACCACTAAAAAATCTTGCGAATCTATGTTTACTCCAAAATCCGGTGTCAGCTAAACCACAATACAGACAGTATGTCGTATATAGATTCCCACAGCTCAAACTGCTCGATTTTCGAAAAATTAAACAGAAGGAACGCGAGGCAGCAATAGAGTACTTTAGAAGCAAACGTGGTAAAGAGATGGCACGCGAAATAGCAAAGAAGGTGAAGGCACAAGCTGCGGGTACATCTGCAGACAAGCCTTTGACGACTCCTGAGGAACGCAATAAAATTCGTGAAGCCATCACGAATGCCTCCTCCTTAGAAGAGGTGCAGAGGCTTAGCAAATTATTACAAGCTGGCCACATACCTGGCGAGGATCGATTACAAAATGGTATGACAAGTTTGCATGTTTCACAATTGCAACTTTTTATATTAAATTTCAAGTTTGAAATGAGAGAATAAAATGAATAAAAATATTCCGTATATATAAATATAATACATCTTTTTACATTATATTCTAGAAAATGGAACGGTCGAACCTATGGAAGAGGATGATGATTAAGCCAATTATCTTTGTATGTACAAAATTTAAGCCTGCGAGTTGTAAGTATACAACTTGAACGAGTATAATGATATACGATGCTGATAAGAAATTATACTATACAGATATTATTCCTGTGCCGATACAGATATTTCTTTGTTAAAATAAAGACGATATTGAAATTAGCCTAGAAGCGATTTGCAGTTATTACTTATTATTATAAATGCAATTTTAATATATAACATAATATATATGTTTATTTCAGTATGCTCAAATAAATAGTTTCTTCAAGAGAAATCTATGTTGTCAAATAGTCCTATATCGTTCCTGTATCATTACCTATTTCCTATATATCTCAATATGTGTTCAAATCATCATTGATGCCAGTGTCAACTTTTAATAGGAATTAATTACTTTTAATAGGATTTAATAGGATCGGATTTGAATCGATCGAAATAATCTGAAATACACTTGAAACACTTATTCGCCAGGTTGAAAGTACATAATAATGCTGTCCGTGATGTGCACAATTTGTTTCGAACGTTGGACGAGATATATATCATTACGTAAGAATGGTCACCAGATGTCAGTGTAACACGACGATAGATTCAGTTATCCTTATTTGTTCTATCCGTAGGATAGAAATTAAAATTAAAAATGGGTAATTGGGTCGCAATGCACATAACGCATCCTGATACGACACCTCGGGCTAATGCAGAAGCGTCCTTTGATCCGATGTTGGGATTTTCAAAAGGTCGAAAGCCCCGAGGCAAGTATTCGTATCTAACCTAATACATATTTCGACTATACAATATTTTGTTATCGTCGCTTGAATGTCGATTTAAAAAATCGATTGTTTGTGCGTTGTATTTCATTTACTGGCATCGTCGTTTTATTCCTATAAATATTTCTGTCACAGGCTGTGATATAACTAAGAGGTTAATGTATTCTTGTTTGGATATCTAATTACAGCCGTTGATTGCCAGAATTAGATATAAGAATTATTGGCGAAGTGTTAGTAATAATTGTTAAATAATCTATATGAAAAATAGAAATTAAGGATTCCAACGTTATTTCTTATTTAATCGTGAATATTTAATCAGTTAATGATTGTTTTATTCGATCAGTTTATGATACATGACATTTTGTTAGTTTAAATAAAGTTTTGAAGAACAATATGCATTAAATTTTAAGTTGATCTTTGTTTGAAGAATTATGCACCATATACATATTGACAGCATATATTTACGATTTAAATATTATATAAGTTTATTTAGACTATAGGAGATCTGCTGTTTGATTCTTGCTTATTATGCTGGATTTACAGAGATGAAGATATCAGAAGAAGATATGATGGCTGCGAAGATCCCACGTAACAGACGTGATTTTTGTGCTCATAAATATGTGGAATTAAATGATTGTAAGAGACTTCATTATCCTTTTATGCTAAAGTGTGCTCACGAGAGACATGAGTATAATAGATGTCACTTTGAAGAGTAAGTTATATTTTTTTGAAAATGATTATGTTATTGTATAGTTGTTACAAAAAATATATATATATATATATATATATATATATATTAATATCATGTTTATTACAGCTATGTCCTAAGATTAAAGGAATATGAGAGAGAACGTCGTCTTCTCGAAAGAAAGAAGAGGAAACAACAAAAAGCAGCAGCAGCGTGAAAGCGTTTTCTTATAGAATTTCAATAAAATGATTATTGTCGTTGGTAATATAGGGTGCACATATGTAAAACTGAAGCCGTGTTCAGCTATTGTATATAAATTATGCGAATAAAATGTATAGCAATAGATTTTCCATTTCATGAGATGATCGATAAGCTTAATCTTTAACAATTAATATAATCTTTGAAATTGGATCCGGATTGGATCTTTAACAATTTGTATGTTAGAATCATGTCATGATAAACATGTTTAAACATATTTTGCATTTTTTAAACATAATACATATTGATACATAATTCATATCTTGAAAAAAATTTAATTATTTCAAGAAGATAAGTAAATAAGTAGATTATATGATTTATCCAATTTTATAAAAAGTACGCAAGATCAATATTTCGCGTATGATTATTTTTTGATGAATGACTTTCCATCAAACATGATGTAGGCAATAAAAATGAACATACGATCTATGTATCTCTATTTATGTATCTATATTTATCCATCATTATACACGAAACAAGAAGTACAATATGTACAAAACAGCGCATGCCTGACCGGCGTATGCGTCGTAATCCTAAGATTCGAGGTAAAATTACCGTCTCTTGCATCGAGAGGCTTAATAACTTATCATCAATCGTTACAATTGTCAAATCGTGAGAATTGGTCGCAACACTCCGGCATGGCATTCGCGACATTATTATATGCCATATGCAGGACGCACGCCCTCGCGCTCACAGCTGCGCACAGTTTCATCGACGAAATCGATAAAATACAAAGCGCCGCGGACATGCAGCTCCGCGGATCCTTTGCGATAGCATCGAGCCGTGTGTTCGTGCCGGTTCTGTCGCTTTGTGGTATTCGTCATCTCGCGTCTTGCCGCGCAACCCTCGACGATACGTTAACGGTAGTAGTGAAACATTGACGAAATCCTGTTTAATCAAATAATAAATATGTTTTGGTTTTGTCTTTCTGTGCTCTTATACGGAATGCCTAATAAGACCAATCGACAAGATGCATTATACATTACCGCAATTTAAATGTTTCTCTGTGCGATACCAATATGCAGTTTAATTGTTGCTTGCAAGTTCGTGGTATCGTGAATTTTTTGGAAAGACGGGATTTCTATTACGCGAGTGCGCATCATTGAAATGTAAATCGTTATTCGTGGTACTTGCCATTATAGTTCCTTTTACAGTTTAATGTCAATATGAGCTTTCCTATCCCGCATTGCGGTAAATTTGAGAATCCTTTCGGTACATCGATGAGCGTCTCTGATCGTCCGATATCTCGATACACGAAATATATCTCGTATATTAAAAGTCACGATAATTATTTGATTTTCTGATAGTGACCATTCGCGATACATTTTCGATATAACATAAGTATAGATTTATCAGATTTTCTATCACATGTTTTTTCCATTCTCTATCGATTCTGATTGATTTCATAGCTATATATAAAACAATATCGCGAAAATAATATCGCATGCAAAACAGCCTCCAATCTTTAATTTAGTTTGGATTTATTTTGTTATATTAGTTACTTTTCGATTTGTGCAAATACATATGTATGGTGAGTATATATGTATTCGTTATATAATTCGTTGCATTCATATAACATTGTTTCTTGTCATTTCATTCTATATGACACAATACTGATCTCAAGATTTCTTTGTGCTATACGAGATGATTGCTACGTTCTAGCAATAAATCTAAATCAATAAATTCTAAATCAATAAATATCTGGTAATAGATAAATTATTATAAATAAAAATACAATTGGATTTGAATATCCACAAAACACCATATTAATAAAATAAATTATTACTGTACTTTTTACAATGTGGCTCTCGTTGATATCTCGTTAATAGTCTTTTGGATTCTAATAACTAAACAATACAATTATATTTTCTCGAATAGTTGAACGATAAAAACGTTTATAAATTGCTAAATTTACAGTATACGTAAAATACTGAGTGTCCTTAATAGAGTAGAGCGTTCTTCAAATTTTATAAAATTAAAATTGCTTGCAATAATATCACCAGAATCTATTTTGCAATTTATAGTTATGCAATCATGAATGGAAAAATCTGTTGAAATTAATCATCCTCCAGCGATTTGCTGACAATGACGAAACTTAAAGCGTCATGTGATAAGTTTCATATTTATAATAATTATACTTATACGTTATACTTTATGAAATCAGTGAAAAATACTAACTTTTTGAAATGATACAAGAATTATAAGAATGTACACACTGAGGACCGATCGATTGATACATTCAATATGACATCGACAATGATTCCTCAATATAACTTTCAAGTCACATATCTATTTTATTATCGATAACAATAATAATTTCAAAGTTCCAAATTTTATTATTAAAAGTATAAAAACTTTATTTCCTGAAAACTTTGATTTTATTATCTATTTTATAGAATTTCTCGTAGAACGTATTTGAATGTATTTTTTAAACCTGCCAAGAATGGCTAAAACGATAAAGTTAATTATTGAGTCCAAGATTAGAAAAATGGCAGAGGCAGCGTTTAAGACCAGTGTTTCAGAAATGTCAGTCCAAAGTGTGCACGAGATACTTGCGGAGAATATACGATTGAAATGTAATGGATCATCTTCCTCTCAGAAGCAATCTTTACGCTCTGTACGCTGTTCGAAGTGAAATGTTCGACCTCGATCGCCTACCAGTGCGACTTTGACGCAATATTCGTGTATGAGAACTAATACAATTTAACGCTTAGAAACGAAACGTAATATTCCATTGTTTGCTTAATAAAGAAAGGACTTCCAATGCACACTCTTTCAACATAGATATTTCATTGTACCGTCTTTCCAAACATAGAAACATGATACGAGCCAATCTATTCGCCGCTTAACTTCATTTATCCAGTTTTTCCCATCGTCGTTAAATCGTTTTCTTTTTTTTTTTCTTGTTTTATTGAGCTTTCAATTGCGATATATAAGAATCATAAATTATACCAGCGAGAGCACGGACGACAGTACGCTTTTGCTCGTGATGCTTTTACTTTCCTTTGTGACTTCAATCGTCTATTTCAATATTTCGTCTACTTCAATATTTTTCATTGCTTTCATGCTCGCTTTCAGAATGACAATTACAATAACTCCGTCGTGCTAGAGCGTCCACTTATCAGTTGATTGCGCCTCCGAGTACATTTTATGATAATTCGCTAAATTTCTCATTCGATACATGAACGAACGTGAAAACAGTTTTCGAAATCCAATCACTGGTTAGAAGGAGCAATATTTTGATGAATTACGGTGTATGTATATCGCGTGTCCATACAGCATCTCAATGAAGACCCTTTCATGTCGCTATACGCGTTTCACGCGTTTTTATTCAACCTTGAGTTCCTTGATAGATTTTCCTTTACGATAAGCACTCCGATAAAAGTTGGAGAAGAGGACGAAGAAGATCGTCGCGTGAAGTAGAAGAAGAGCAGCCACCAACTTCGGATAACCACAATCGAAAACGAGAGCCTGCGCGCTATGCACGAATACCAGGAAGAACTGCACCTGGAAATCAACAACGAGATTAGCGATACAGAATCGGACATTGAAATACAGTCTTGGTAAGTCAGCGACACCACAAATATACTAAATTAAACAAACGATGAACGTTCAAGGTTCAATTGCGAATTAATAAATTAGCTGTATTAAGCTGAAGTTTATTGGGTAGATCGATCAGGTTTATCTTTTAAGGCGACTTGATTTGCCTAATTCGATTTGTTCCCTTTACACGCCGCAGAATATATTATACGCCGATTTTCGCAATGATCTTTTTTTCGCTTCCACGCTATAGTCGCGTTGCGTATAGTTGATGCAATTGGCTTGCAATCAAATCTATCGAACCATTCAGAACAAATCTGCGATATGTGGCAATAGCTGTCCGTATATGTGGTATATATTTGCCATATACGTTTGATATAACGTATATCTCTTTCTCTCTCTCTCTCTCTCTCTCTCTCTCTCTCTCTCTCTCTCTCTCTCTCTCTCTCTCTTCTTTTCAATAGAAAGGCCAATTTGTAAATGAGACAATGCTGGCGACGCGCGAGCGATTGTTCCATTACGATAATACCTTGCGCCTAGTTTACTTCACAATTGTTTCCTTTTCGCATCCATATCCTCTTTGAGGATGGGCAGGAATGTTATAAAAGAAATTAATAGGGCGTCACATAAATGCCAAGCATAGGCAGAGCGATTTATAGAAAGTATAGGTAGGTGTATGGCCGAGTTTTCGCTCAAATAGCTAAGTTCGCCGCACATTCATCGACGAAAAACTGCATATTTTGTTATTTCGGCGCTCTTTATCTTTCTTTTTTCTTTTCCTCTTATTTAATTTACTTCAGTTTGTTCTCGCTCGCGAAATACATGCAATGAGATATATCGATCTGCGAATTGCTTCGTGTAAACAAACGCGATACAATCGCTTGGAGCAAAATTGTTCCAAGTATTCCAAGTATTTCAGTAATATTTTTGTTAAATAATTTCGTTAGTTGGAAAACTAGGAGCTTATCCTACATTATATAAATTTACAATAGCTTATTATATAAATTTACAAATAAACTGACAAAATTATTTTCATCATACTAATTTGACATTTGACACGCGTACGGATTCTTTTAAATTGAATGATTCGTCAAAATCTGTTCTTTATTTATGTGAATATTGGATACTTTTTAAATTAAATTTATCGAATCAATCTGGCGGGGAAGCCCTGATTTTGATAATCTAATATTCAATTAAACGCAATCTGCGAAAATTTTCGTTTCATTGCTTTAGGTGAATGTTTGAATGATTTAGTGGACTCTTTTTCATATAATTTGTATAATATATCATATTAATCTGGCATCTGACATTTGTGGAATCTCTCGAACTAAATAACTTGCTTTTAATTTTCATTTGGCATTTATATTTAAATGCTAGACACCTTGCATTAGATTTATAGTAAGATATAAAAATAATTTTCGTTGATGTAGCAATATTTCATATAGACTGGTATCAAAACAACCTGAACGAAACTAAACGATGAAGTTAACTAGGAATCTAGCTATTTTATGAGAAGATATATATTTTCAGTGCATTTCTTAAATATCATTAAATCCGTTTTCAGTTGATCCTGCGAAATTATTTATTAAATCGTCTTTTAAATAAGATATTTTTAGACATATTTCGCACGCGGTAGTCTACTTGGCAAGCATATTTGATTAAATCTAGATTTACGAGATCATGCGCTTCTTTTAGAACAATGTCCTCATAATGAATCATAACCGGAAGGCTTTCGGGATGCGATTACATCCTACATTTCATGTTCGCATCACGTTTTATCACAATTACATCCCGTTATGTCTTTATCTCAAGTATAACGCGCGCGTATCTCATTTGGGAGCAACCCTTGGGAAAATATGCAAACGACGAAGAGAAGTGGATCGCGGGTACACCTATACTTCGATCGGGCATATGCAACGAATTGATAATCTTGCGAGATAAATTGGGATAGATTAGCATATCATGAAATTTCGTAGGTATGCAGCCGGTTCACGAGAAGTCGCGGACACCGGCTGCAGTGACGACGACAACAACGTCAGCGAGGACAGCGGCAACGGCGATGATGATGACGATGGCGACCAATAATGGCGATGGTGGTGGTAGGCCGATGCCATATAGTATATCGGAATGCCAAATTGTTGCGCCATCGTGGTTGGCCGAGTCCGGCTAAAGCGTAGTCTAGCAGTCGAGTCGAATTGCTCAACGCGTTGTACTGTACTTTTCACTTTCCCTCCTACCCCTACCCGTATGCGCTTGGCACATGAAATTTTGCCTAAGTACGAACAGATAGGCCGGTCTGCCTAGGCTAAATGGCCAATGATCTAGAATCCGTGAACCAGCGTGAGACTCGTTCACGAGACGAACGTTCGCATATCCGCAGCGGGGGGTGACTGCTGCATTTTTTCGAATGTGCCTTTTTCCAGCAGCGAGCGCCGATTTCCGTGCTATCCTTTCGCGTATCGTGGATCCACATTCATTTCTAGTGATGGTTAGTGATGATGCCACATCAGTTCGCCGATCGCAGCGCGAACGAAAAGTCTTATTCTCTCCTGCTCATCATGGTCATCAGCCGCATCTACACGCGGGACATTGATTCTTCCTGCGCTAAAACGCAAGATCTGGCGTCGCAATTTTTATCTAAAAAAGCATATCTTGTTAATTGGATGATACGCACTGTCTGAGATGTATCAGCGTGTAATTGAATGAATGTTGATCGAGCATCGTACATAAAAGTCATTTCTGTGTCATGAGCGATATGATACGATTTTCTTCGGTTCAATAGGACATCGTTTCACAGAATGTGATTTGAATCCTATCTTCTCTTCGCGGTTGATCTCGCGATCTGAAATATCTAATATCTTTCATTCGCGCGTTTCCACAATAATGTATCCCTAATAAGGAATATAATAATAAGAAAGTCAAGCATGCGAAACGCGTTATCTTTACATGATTTCTTCAAAATCCATGCAATACTTCGCTATAGGTTTCTGGCGTATTGCTTTGTGAGTCACGACACAAGCTCCGAAACAGTGTTTGCTATAGTTTTACGTGATCTAAAATTGCCATAACCATCGAGAATGAGCAAGAAATGCTGACCTGCAGCGAACCTGTTTTGAATCTTAAGCCGTAACTTGTATAGGTGCGAGCGAACTGCTAATAAAGTTCCGTATGCGAGGCTCCTGATGTGAGGATCTATATCTTAATGTGCAGTTGATTATTTAGCTCTTCTGCCTTGTGCCTTTCAGTAGGCGCTCTTTCAAGTATGATGAGATAATCCATCTTGGCACACATTTGGTATTCGTTGATCCTCGCGAAGAAGTCTTTGATCTTAATGTGATTATGCGTGGAGAGAGGGCACAAACTGCATCGAAAAGTGGATCCGTAGGAGGAGAGCAAACACGTTACGCATTCTAACGGGCAATTAGCATATTTCGCTACTCGATGCACCCTTTAAATCTTTAAACCACACACATACGAATATAAACACATACACCTACAGTGACTCAACAAATGACTATCCGTTCACTTTCAGTAGAGTGAATTACTATTCAGCATTTCGCTCGGCGCGAAACCTGCCTTTTGCAAGAAGAATCGGTATCGGTTTGCAAGAAAAATCGGTTTGATTCATATAACGCACATTCGAAAATTTATTCGCTATTATTGTGCGCTCGCACTGGAGAATTTCGCGTGTTGCATTTTTGCATTAAGTTTGTCCAATATTCTCATAATACATATAATATATATATATATATATATATATATATATATATATATATATATATATATATCGAGAAAACACAAATAAAGAATCGATAATTACCGAATAGTAAACCACATGTTGCATGATTAAGATCACTGAAACCTTTGTTTCAGGAAATGTGAATTCATATCGAGTATATAACGACCGCCTTAAATCTATAATCTATTTTCGGGAGAAAGATCTCCACATATTTATAATTTTATACAAATTAATAATTGCAGATAAACTGCGCGATTATAAAATCTTCCAATCTTGAGACATCAAGGAATGTGATAAACACGTCGTTAAATCTCAAATCGATGTTAGATTCAGATAGAAGTATGAGTGATCTGATAGATCTGGTTCACTCACCAGTTGCACCGTGGTCAGATGTTTCTTCCACCATAAATATTTTTGATATTCTGGTCCCATCGCTGCTAACATGTAATATGCGTACATTATCACGTGCACTGCGTTGTTTATAAGATTGCCCAACGTGCCGTGACCGCCCGCAATAAATTTCACGCAGATCCACGTTTCCAGGGGTGTTAAGGAATGATGGTACAGATGGAGGAATGTCACCTGACTATCCTTTTTGCGTAAGACGAAAAATATCTGAAATTTCGATGCGTAATGATGATACGACATTTTATGAGGTTTCGTAATCTCTCTTCCCCTTTCCTTCCCTCTCCCCTCTGTCTAGATCTGACTTATAATCTGACTAATTTATATATAAGAGTGCGTTCGCTTCATTTAGTGGAACCGATATCAAATGACTTGACAATAATGTTAATTAGTGTGAATCTAAAATTAGAAATTAAATGTCAACTGAAAAAATTTTTTAAATTTTTATCATAGAAATAAATGAAAAACTATGTTGTTCCAAATAAGTTGTTAAATATAAGTTGTTTAAAAAATATTAAATCTTATTTAGGAATTTTTGGAATAATTCATCTCTCTCTCTCTCTTTCTCTCTCTCTCTCTCTCTCTCTCTCTCTCTCTCTCTCTCTCTCTCTCTCTTTGCTTCCTTGATATCAGTTAATAGATTTTAAAATATGCGCGCAAATCGAGAGATAAAGACAGAGAATTCGAGACGTTAGTAGCAGCTTTAATGGGCTAACGATCGATTAGATCGGTGGTCATGCAATTTGAAATGGATTTGTTAGGAATGTGAATAATTATTGTCGTGACCATAATAACGCGAGACTCGGGCTCTATATTGCCGCGAGAATATCTATGCTTAGTAATGAAGTTACGGCGGATTTTCTCTACGCACGTGTGATTAAACGCGATATCAAGAGCCCGCTGTCAAAATTGAGCAACAAATAATAAAAAGCCCGTTTCGCGATGACTCCCGGTTGAATTTCGCACTCGCGCTGTCGAAAGTCCGCGCAAGTGTTTTCTCTCTTGCGCGAGGGTAGGTGAACAACTACTCTGTGAATTGCTGCAAAGTACCACCCGGCCGTCGTAGGCAAGAAATGAGTGGCGTTCGTTTGATTAAATCTTATCTATTCCTTTAATTCGCCGGCGCGGTTGCGTGCAGTAATTTGGTATAGTTCGCGCTCGCTCGCGCTAATGGAAGCGATTGCTTAAGGGTTATTGCGTAGCAAGAAGGGATATATGAGCATGCGATTACTCGATCTTCATGACCAGCAGCTGGTCGTTTCCACCGTTATTTTATCTTTGCGTCTCTTACGCATGCGTATCTGCATCTATCTATCGCGAATGAGATGCTTAATACATCGTGTGAGATAAAATTCAGAAAAATGCAATAAACTTCGCCGCTCGATGATGCAATTTTCTGAGCGAAAACAATGTCGTAAATTATTATGCAAGCGAACGAACGAATTTATTTCTATCTCTTCTGTTTGTTTAAAGAAATTATTTCTTATTTACTAATCTACTTCTCTTCCTCCGATTCTATCTTGCATTATTCGCGTTTGGAAATTTACGACACGAGAGATCAACGTTTTATGCTCGAGAAATATTTTGTTAACATACTGTTGATCGGCTTTTAATAATGTCAATATTTTATTTTGTTTTGTAAACTAATTTATGAGATGAGTCTCGCGTAGTGACGATGCGCTCTAATACCGATGATATTTTGTTACGCGCTGATATCTTGCTCTATCGCCGAAGGGAATGTGTAAGTAGATTTTATTTACCACGGAGAAGACTTAAGGATTAAACCAGAAAAAAAATCCGGATGCATCTGAGAGAAATAGTTCTTATACATATCTGGATTAGATCATCAAAAGCGAAAAAAGCGAAGGAGATTCTGCAAGAACAGATTTTATTCATTTATTTTTATAAATGAAGTCTACAATATCTTTTTCTCTATTTCGGAGAAACGTATTATTTTATAAAGAATCGAGGAAGTGTTTAATTTTTCATGTCTCAGATTATTATCGTTTTCATTAATTAAAACGTGTGTTTCATTGCATATATTCTAGTAATTAAAACGTGTGTTTCATTGCATACATTCTAGTAATCCATATAATTCTATTTAAATGCACATTAAAAGTTAAAGGATTGGTTCAACATATTCGCTAATCGATAATATATATATCGATTTGTTTTAAAGATTCAAAGATTTATTTTTATATAATTGAAATTCGTTGATTTGAAGTCTTCTACATTGTTGATGATTAAGATACGTTACGTAAATTTATGAAAGCATACACGTACCGTGTCAGCAAATTCCGTGAATTTGCTGATGAAATACCACCAGCAGAGATTTGCCATTCTCAAAGCGGATGGATTGTGAGAATAATCGACTGGCTGACATTTGTAACTGTAGTCCAACAGCCACCCGGACATTAAATGCTGCAAAATAGATTAAGAATATTATTAAATTTAATCGATTTTATCAATTAATTTTGAATGTAATTTCTTATTCATTATACATCAGATAATAAAATCATTTGTTCAACAGAAATGTAATGAAACATTTATTTCATATAACACTTATTTCTTATTGATTTATTATCATTATTATTATTATTTATTATTACCGATTTATTATTACTTTATTTTTTATTGGTTTGTAATAATAATATCTATAATAATATTGTATAACACTTCTTAATCAAGTGATCTTTCCAAAAAACCTGAAAAATCGTTAAATGCTTGAAAATTAAAGCAGATTTTAATGGAGGATTCAGCTATAACACTTGTTCATCAAGTGATTTTTCCAAAAAGCCTAAAAAACCGTTAAATGCTTGAAAATTAAAGCAGATTTTAATGGAGGATTCAGCTATAACACTTGTTAATCAAGTGATTTTTCCAAAAAGCCTAAAAAACCGATAAATAGGTGAAAATTAAAACAACTTTTAATGAAGAGTCAGCTTTAAGACACATTTAAAATACATTTTTTTTTTAATAAAATATATTTTAATTTATTTCATATTGTCAAAATTTTAAGTTTTCAATACATTTTTTATCTCCTTAATTGCATATACTGATGATTCACTAGCGGACTGTTGAATAGCAAGTGGAGATATCTTGAAAATTTGTCCTATTTCATGCTGTATAAAAAGCTCTTCCGATCAACTCTCTAACAGAAGCGGTAGAGATTGCGGTTAGTCGCTTCTGCAAAGTGAACTTTCGCGTGGATGTAACCATCCATTACTCATGCCATTGCACGTGAAAATTTGTTTCTTGTTTGACTCGTACGGAATTTTCCCGTATTTTTAAATCGTCTCTTATAAATGGCATAAAAACGATGCTCAGTTCCTAATGGAAAGTCTGAAACAGGATGTCTCGCGTCTAACGAAGTATATATAAATTGATTAAGCAGCGGCGGATCTAGAAAATGCTGCGTTTGCGATTATTGTCTTGACTTGTGCAAATATAAGTGATAATAAAGAAATATCTTCAATGCTTCAATATAAATGAAAATGCCTAAATTCTGCCTGTAAGTATACGTACTGTTCTAAAATAATCTCTATAATCGATATTTTATCGTAAAAATATTTTATCGCATTTTAATCGTAAAAATATCTAAAGATTTCAGAATTTGTGGCAAAATATAGAACAGCTGGAAAAGAGTATCTATCACGAATGCTGAAAAGAAAATATAATATAACTGTAAGTTGGATATGATGTATTTAGCGAATCAGTAGAATTTCTCGCTTTTTAGTATTTAATTAAATTCATCGATTATATATACCAGCTTACGAAAAATTGACTATGAGATCAATATGAAAATTATAATTATTATAAAGCAGTCGATACTGTATTTTAATGAATCTTGAAAAAGATTACTCGAAGTACTGTATAAATTCTCTGTAGAAATATATAGTTTATTACATATGTAATAGGTATATGTAGATTAACGATCAGTATCAAAGCAAAAGAAATGCTTACATTTGAAATATAAATCTTTCTGGTAGAATATTAATTTTTATTAATTTAGATCCAAACTGTGATTATTCCCGGCGCGATTCAACATCTATCCGAGTGAAAGCAAATAGAAGAATGAATAATTTGTATTAATCGAAAAACTAATTAATATCTTTGTATTATTTATATATTTATATATTTATATAATTCTATCAACACATAATTAGTATACATTTTTCTTTTTTGGGAATCAAATTCGTTCTACATGTAAAGAATACATTATGAAATGCGTAAGCGTGAAGCTGTAATAAACTGTATGCTAGATTTTAGCTTATTTATTTTATTTCTTTTACTTTATTGCCTTTACAAAGCCCCGCATTTATCATTTGTGCAGAGCAAAAGATTTGGTAACGCTAGATAGAATTTACCCATTTACCCAATAGCAGTTACCCATTCGTAGTTCGTTGTGCGATTGACCGATATAACTATCAGTCAAAATCTACGTCATGATTGATCTTTTTAACGAACCTGGCTATCGTAAAGATACATTACTTGTTGTCATTATCGTACGTAATATTGATTGGACATCTGATCGAATATCTGTGCGTAGTACCTAATCATGAAATTTATAATTGAAAGGCATACTTCACTTATCATCGTATCCGATTACCGTGTAATCGGTAAACATCGTTAAGCGTTCGGTCTCGCGTCAGCGAGTTCCAGATTGTCTTTCTCTCCTGCAACAACGATTATGCGAAATATTCTATCCATTTTCTTTTACCGTTTATGCTTTGCAATAGTGAGCGCATCGTACATCAAGATCGTTTCGCGGTTCTGCCGATGATTCACGACGATCCTTTTCGATCTCGAATACATCGTGTTCACTAGCGGCACACTTACATCGTGACCTATTTAACTTCAGTAGAAGTTGCCTGACTAGCTTCAATAGCTAATCGATTCCAACGGATCATCGCGGGCTACGTGAACTTTCCGTGTCGTGCATGTTCTATTCTACAACGTGTACTTAATGATGGCTATAAGAAGACGCGAAAGTCAAGGGTGGCTTGGAAGGTCGTATCACAATCTCTCTTTCTCTCGCTCTATTCCCGTCCCTCACTTGAGCATACTTTCTCTCTCTCTCTCTCTCTCTCTCTCCCTCTCTCTCTCTCTCTTTCTGTCTCTGTCTCTCTCTCTTTCTCTTCCTTTCTCTCATTTATTCTCTCTATCGCTCGCGCATTCTCTCTAAACACGTTTTCCTGCCTAAGGGTTGCGTAGTCGCAAATTACACAGTTTCTAGCAGCCGATTCCCGTCGAAGTGCATTTGCCGTACACTTGTTCCAATGCCCTCGTTGTATTCTTGCGCTGATTTATCCGGTGTATCGTGTCTCCGTTGCGCCGTTCGATCTTTCTTTCATGACACGATTACTACGATTATTAAAAATATGTTTTCCAACTTCTTATAAATTCCCGTAAGGTATATGTAAACGTACATGTCTTCGTAGCTCTTGGGATATCAATATTGAATATTATGAAAAGATCTTTTCGTATTCTTCCGCATATTTCTAATACATGCGTATTAAAAATAACACATGCGTTATTTTATTGTGTGTTTCTTTCAGTAATGTGTCTTGTTTTAGATCTAATCTCTTTAACAATGAGAAATCGGCAATATTCCGTTCTCTCAAGAATAACATTGTTTTGATTAAATGTTTGATTACTCTTATGTAATGATTGTCACTTAGTTGCGGAATCCTTACCTCGTATAGCATTCCTAGCGAGAAGACTACTTGAAACGCGTTGTATACTAGTAGAACTCCTCTGAGCTTGTATGGTTTTCTATTGGCCATCATGCGCGGACCAAATATAACAACGATGTACAAATAAAGGAGCACGATGAGGACTGTAGGTACAGGTGAGTCCATTAGTGGCCAGTCGCTGACGCGTGGATCCGAAACTGTTGTGAGAATCTCCGTGTACTGATCCAAAGCCATTTTGACTAGGCCCTGCGCGCCCACGAAAGTCCTGTTCGAATCCGTCATCTCGATCCTCGGTTCTATCTCTCTCTCCGCCACCAACTCCGCTGCTGCCGATGCCATTTTGTCTAAAAATATCGGTTAATGATATTAAGAATGTACTTTATACATTTATTTAAATCGGGAGATCAATAAGCTTTCTTACATCTGCAATATGTAGATTTATCGGATACTAAGCGGAATATATATATAAACATACATATCTCTAGCTCTTAGAATATCAATATGAATATTATGAAAAGATCTTTTCGTATTCTTCTGCATGTTGTTAACACGTACGCATTAATCATTGCCGTTATATTATTGTGTGTAACTGTAAATTGGAAATTATAATACAGAATGTTAACGCAATGGTGATCAATATATATCATTACGCTGGTTAACGTTTGGTGATTCGATACTGCTTCCTCATTTGATGACAAATGTTCGACAAAAGGATCAAATATCTTGACAAAATCATGTCGGCTTTTGTGATATAAGCTGCATGTAAGGACTTAATAAAGTACGCAGTTTCGTTTGCTTATTATACTGCGTTATTATACTGCGTATGACTTAGTTCAATCTATGCTTGCCAAATTACCTGCCTAATTTCAACGAGAGTTTACCTGTGATCTTTTGATTAATACAGATAAAATTGCGCTATCCAAGTTCGTGAGAATTTGAGCATCTATAAGTGATGCTTTATGTTTACGATTGCGAAAATAATATATGTCTCATTTTTAGTAAAACAAGATGCGCATCATTAAAAAGAGAAATCTAGAAAAAAAATTTATCGTTATTTTCAAGTCTAATATCCCGTGAAGCATTAATTTATTCAGATAATTAATATGTATTTGACATTTTTCTCCATATGTGTATCTTGCGCATGCAATCTGCGAGAGACGCGTACATCCTGAATTGCGTCTTCGTAAATGATGCAATCAGCGGCACAAAGAGACATGTGAAATTTGCGGATAAGCTTTTCCGCTCACGTGTGCGATGATATATATATGTATAATTCTAATCGTTAATCAAAACGTTATTCTGATGTGGAACGCAATGGGTCAGGGTGATGTCGAGGATATCGTTAAGAATTCTGGCTTTATCGTGGAGTCATCGTCATGTCGCGCTTTCGCTGCTATTTTATGCGAACCGGTCTTCTCCTTCCTTTCCTTTCGTCATTTTCCTTCTGTTTTCATCATAGTTTCGTCTTTTTTTTTCTTATCCCTCTATATGGATTAACAAATCTTTCTAACGAACGCGACATGAGTACAATGCGCGGAATTGAAATTTTGAATGAATAAACTTGCGTTTATGAAATTATTTTAGAAAAGGCATAACTTCTGTATACAAATATTACAGAAATATCATTTGACAGATTATGCTCAAATCGTTTCGCTTTTTTTCCGTTCAACATTTAATAACGGAATATCTTTTTGATAAAATGTCCTGCGCCTTTTACTAAAAAATAATGTTTACTAAAAAATTTAATAATAATTGAAATTTTACAAAAAAGAATGTTTATATGATATGTATTAAAGTGTTTTTAATAGGCATTCTCAGTATTCGAGCAAACAAATGTGTATATAATTTTGCTCTGTGTTAAACTATGCGCATCATCATTAACTGAAGACAGAGATTAACCACTGCTGATTTCTAACGATTTCTCAGACGGCCTCTGAAGATTAGAGCTTTCGATGCAATTTAAAAATCGGACGTGTATTAATAATTGCTAATAAATTAACTTTTTATTCCCACCATCTGTTACGATATGCATTTTCCAATTATGTTTCATATTCCATAAATTACAAATTATATTTCATCGCAATTATATTTCATAGGAATGCATATCATGAAAAAATAATCGTCATTGATGAAACGAATTGTTCTAGAATTAATTTTATTATCCGACGCACAATTTTTGCCACTTAAATAAATAAATTTTCCACAATGTTAAAAAAATATCACTTTCTACATCTACACCTTAATAAAGAGAAATTAAAAGAGATCTTTAATAAAATTTCAAAATTCGACTCTACTGAGAAAGTAATGTAATATAACCGAAAAAGTAGAAAGTAGCGTCATTAAAGACATGTATAGCTGTATCAGATTATAATATTAAATGCAAAAATTTGTATATCTTTTATATAATCAGATATATTTGAAAGCGAGTTATTGCAATATGTATGTGCGATATGCGTGCTCAAATAAACTTTCGTCAGTTGCGCGTATCCATAAAAGTTAATTTAAAAAAACTAATTTAAAAATTTGTTATGACACTTCTTCCATAATTCCCCATTTATCACGGAAATACAGTTTAAGTATAGACTAGGAAAATAAGTAAATAAGTAAGGAAAAAGTTTCCGCGCATGCCTTATTAATATATACCGTTTTTTGATAACATGGAAAATATTTGCTTATGCTATTTGCTGCATTCTTTTCCTCTGTATCTTTCAATCGAGATATTTCATTCTACATCTGAGTTGTCATGCAATCGTATATAAAGATATCCGATTTCACTGAAAATCCGAATCCGTGATATTTATTATTTGCATTACACTGCTCAATAATAAAGCTACCGAGAACAAATCAGACAGCATAATTGACTCCTGTAATTCGCCCGAGAATAATCTTGTAATCCACGAGATTTATACGGTTGGTACACACGCAATCGTTCATGACTAGCTTGATCATCTTCTCTGATAAGCTCTCCGCGTAATCGCAGGGCAATTAGATGTGGACGATAATTCGTTACATTCATTCAACGTAATAACGTTCCACAGTCTGCTTTCGTCGCGGCAAGATCTCGTCGAGATTTACAGAAGCCTCGTCATTGTCACTTGCGATTGTTAACGCTAACTCGTGAATGACACTTTCACGCTGTCCGCGACGCGACAGAAATCAATTTCGTAATCTCGCATAATCGCGTAACACGCATCAGTTCGTCGTTTCGCGGGTGTCACTCGTGGATTCGTCATTATTAGCAATGAGTCGCGCAAATTCCTGGTAGATTCACGTAAGATTCATGAAGGGAGAGCTCGCTCGTAATCCCCTAAATCGTTCTTCATCGCGAGCGATTTTCTCTTCCGTAGCCGATTTAGGTACCGTACATTTATCATGATGCAATCAGCAACGGGAATTCCTGTCCATGATTTTTCTCTTACTATTATGTCAAATAACAAACGTCGTCGAAGGAGGAGATTCACGATATTAGGCGCGTTGTGCGACATCTCCACGATTTGTAACACTCGACCGCCGGTTTCCGTATTCATGACGCAACGGGGGGAGATTAATGTATCTTTCTGGCCGAATCACGCATTGTCATTTTCGGGAAGAGAGTTCAAAGAATCGCGCTGCACGAGAGAAAGGGCTCGATGGTACTTTGAATGATTTGCAACGCTCGATTAGCCACGATTTCTGCGATTATGATGCAACAAGATATACGTGAGAATGATTTAAACGACGTTCTTGTAACGTAAGATTTGTGACATGGCAGAATTGTCATCTTACTGGTC
Organism: Eciton burchellii; assembly: GCA_020341155.1. Lineage (NCBI taxonomy): Eukaryota > Metazoa > Arthropoda > Insecta > Hymenoptera > Formicidae > Eciton > Eciton burchellii. The sequence continues at coordinate 205,247 of JAHMML010000103.1, forward strand.
GTAACTCCAATAGAAAGAGACAAGTGGCATCTTTACGAACTGTTTGCGAACTTTTCTTTGCTTCTGTGCCGTTTCGACCGGAAATATTCGAAACATTCCTCTAGACTTTGATATGAAAAGCTATCGGGATCTCTTCTCGATCGAATGTAGTACAAATCGGCGATACATCGCTATCACAGGCATTATATGATATTACAATTTGCATTACTCCACGCGCACGCGCGCACATGCATCGAAATGCGCTCATAAATTCCCTTAGACACGGGAGATGAGCAGGCGATAAGTAGACCAGAGAAATTAACGAACCGCGATCTGGTCATCGACGCGCAGCTGGCGTTTTAAGGCCAACGGAAAGTTCGCGCGTTTGCGTAATTGATATTGCAATTCCGGACTGCAAAAACCGAAGTGCTGGTTTCATGACCGATCATGACTGAAGGTTGCTCAATATCGTTAGTCCTTCGCATCTTCTTCCTTCGCTTTAATTGTCCGTTCCTACTGCAATCAGGCTATATGATGCACATGCGAGCGTATGCATCGTCTCGGAAACGGAGAGACATCGCGAGCAAGCGAACGCAACCCTCTGCGTTTCACGACTTGGTCGCACGATATCGCGTTCTTCTTTTCTCGTAATGAGATGCGCATTCTCGTCATTAAAATTGGTTTAAGCTGTTAACGATCGAAGATGATTCAACATCGATTAATGTCGATTAGATCGGGGATCACATAAAGGCACATGTTGCGTACCGCTGTTCGAAACGCTAAACTGGGTTACTGATCCAAGTTTCTACAAATAGTTTTATATGTTGCTTAAGTGAAAGTATTACTGTGAAGTATGTAAGATCTTTCGTTAAAACCTACTTTGAAGTCAGAACTTAACGAATTTGCGCACGCGGAAGCATGCTTTTAAATCCGTAATCTATCCTCCAGCCTCTGATCCGGATGTTGCATGATTCTCCTGAGAGAATTCACGGATAACCCGTGGAAAATGTGGATAACTCATATCGATTATTCTTCGATTATTATTCGCGATTGAACAGATGGATATACTTTCGGTCGATCTCCTTATCCTAGAAATGGTTCTTTAAAGAATTTTACTCCCAATAATTTCGGATTTCTCCTCCTTTTATCATAATTAGCAATAATGTATGTGATTGAGATATGATTACTGCAATGTAATAATTCATTGCTACAATATCGGCATACTTGAACATAATTATCCCAGGCGGATGTCGGAACTGGTAAGCTTAGTAGTAAAATAGTGGCACATGTTCCACGAGTTTCTTAGGCATTTATGATAACACAGATAGAATCTCGATCCGCGCCGTTAACGGCGAACGTCTCTCTCGGCGCCAGATGATGCGATCCGTGAAGACGAACGGTACCCGCTATACAGAGAAAGTATCGCGCCGCCGCGAGAGCGCGAGATAAGGAAGGTGGGATATCGAGATGACGGCGTGAAGAGGGAGAAAGAGAAAGAGAGAAACGCCGTGTAACAGTCGATATCGTCGTCGGTGGATTCTCTCTGAATGAGAGAGAATTCCGATGATGCCGAGGGCAAGGCGGCACGGCGGCGGGCGGATGGCTCTTCGAGTTTAGTGGGTAAGTAGGTCGTCCCGTCCGGTTAATTATCGATCAGTCTCTTCGTGTGTATCATGAGACCGGTCCTCCGATGATGCGCTCGTGCTAACGGCTACTTCCTTTTATTTTCAACGTCGCCGTGGTTCCTGTCTCGATCTGTATATTTCGTTCTCTCTGAACCGCGACTTCTCTTCCCTCTCGTGCGCTTCTTACTTTCAGGATTCGCGCTGCGGATCGCTGCTCGGAATTTCAGTGCAAATGCTGTTCAATTTGTTTGCTTGCGGTGCTACTTTTGTCTCACTTATCGGATTCTACCAAAAACTGGATTTGACCGGAATACGACCGAATCGAATAAAACAGGATCGACGATATATATATGCGTGAAAATATCAAGCTTCATGATGTCAGAAAAAAGTTTTCGCGTTTCTTAGCGATATGCTCTACAGAAATTTAAAAACAAGCGGATAAAAAAGTTATCCATACATTAATTTGTAGTATATCTTAATATGTTAATTTTGATACGTTAATTTGCATCGCGACGAATGCATCCAAGGAAAAGGCAGTTCTTTTCCTAGTTTCGCGATTCTTCGATTCGCGATTTAAAAATTCATCAGTTTTTTATTATCGTCTGTTCTTGTTTCATATATAATATCAACGAATCAGATAGAGCTTCTTGGGACCGTTTAACGAAATGATCAACTTTTACGAAAGAATCTCCATTCTGATGGAAACTAAGGAATTGCGGTCGATGTGCTATATTGACCGGACTACAACCGTGTCAAGAAAGTATATCCGTATGGTCAAAACTAGCATTTATTAATTGACAAAAAGATGATTCTATTTTCCGCTAAGTGTTTTCATCAGCTCTGCCTTTTCGTTTAATATTACATCGTACGATGAACAAATGATATTAAAATCATTTTAAGAGACCTTTCATTTCTGTACATGTCAAACAGTTAAAAATATTAATTATTAATTTCCTCGAAGATAATAATTACAAAGTAATGATAAATTAAATTAATTTAATTGAATTTCCGGCAAATATTTCAAACAACAGAGGGATGCTCGGAAATTTCCTTATTCGTTTTTTTTTGCGTTATTTTTTGCGTTAATTACTCGATCATTTTACTTTGTTAAATAATATTCACTATTTTATTCTCAAATATTTTATATTATTTGGATAATAATAGAACGCGCTTGAATCATGATGGTATTATAACAATATGATGATACTGGAGTATTTCATCACTCGTATAATTGTCATTCTCACTGCTTGTAAACAATTTTAAACAATTTTTCTCAATTCCACTTGAATCGCCGACTTCTATCACTGGTGAGAGTCGGAGAGCATGCTAAGTAGGTAATGCCACTTTGCCTATTAATACGATGCGTGATATGGCTATAATGATCCACGCATAGTTTTTGTGTCAGTGAATTTTTATCGTGAAGTCGTTTTCTTCTTTTTTCTTGCTTTCAGATTTTATTTGAATGTATAAATGATTTCCATAAAGATGATATGGACATAAGAGAACTCCCTGGGAGCGCGTATAAAAAAAATTTTTTTTTATTGTGCATAGGTCAATTTTGGCTTTGGAATAGAAAACATTAACGATTATCAAGTCGTTGAAAAATATTCCTTCTAATATCTTTCACTGTTCGCGATTTATTGCTTTCTTTCATTTTACATCAATCATATTTTTTTATCTTTTCTAGCATCTTTCTATCTCACTGCTGTGTTCTATCGATTTTTCCTCAATCTATCTCACTGCTGTGTTCTATTGATTTTTCCTCAATCTATCTCACTATCGTGTTCTATTGATTCTTCCTTAACAATCACTCCTCATGATCGAGAAACTATTCTCTGCTTTTTATCGCGAAACGAGTTCTTTCTGGTTAACTAGTTAGTGTTATAATTTTTAGTAAGAAGGAGAACTATCGTTCGTTAATTTCTTTGTTAGTCTTTGTTAGTCAGTTTTCGTGCGATTCCAAGTGCATCAATTTTTAAAAATTATTTCCACCGCTCCACGAGAGTTTCAAAATTAATCCGGATAATGATAGCACTCAGATACAAATGTGTACAAAATATTTTCAATTATGCAATTAAACATTGTTCTCATATGATTTGTGAAGTGTCAAGGTCATATAAGGCAGTTCGTGCATATATTTTCGCATTTTATATCATTAAAATTATTAGAGAATGGAACTAGAAGAAAAGAAAAGACGAAAAAAATGAAAATTAATGATTATCAAATTTATCGTTGAAAAATATTCCTTCTAATACCGCATTTGTCTTTATTCCACATCTTATTCCACAATTATATCGATCGCTAGATTCAATATGTTACAATATGTATTTTTCACTTTCATCTCGCCTGGAAACAAGAAATTATGTTATAATAATGACGTAGATCTATCCTATCCGGTCTGTCACAGATATTCATTGCTGAAAGCAGCGATAAATTATGCGCGCTTTCGAACTTGTTTTCTTAGTCCTATTTAATTCTTATTCTGATTATTATCTGCATGTTGTCTTTTCGCGTTTCCGTAATAGCAGTTTTCGTCGGTGTAGACGTAAGAAAATCCGTTGATTGATCATAGGCATGTTTCTCTTTTACGAAGAAAGTAGACAATATTGAAGCGATTTGCAACAAATCGCGTGTATCTTTCTTCTCCAAAATTTACGGTCATAGTTAATCGCGCGTGATAATTTCGTCTTTGATCGTCGAAGGAAACAACGCATTATTAACGAAAAGCGTCGTAAAATTATTTTATCGTACATAGTTGCATCTTCTTTGCTTCCAGTTGATGGAGGCCATTAGAGGGCTTAATTGTAAGGCGTGCTGCGATTTCCAATTCATCGCTCTACCACTTTACTGTTGCCGTAATGGTCAGCGAAACGTAAAAGTCGCATTTAATTTTTTGTTTCATGTGAAAGCATGTTTTTCGATTGTTTTCAGCATGAAATCTCCTGTAGGGCTCGCTGATGTTGCGCTGATGTTGCGCTGCATTTACGAAGAGGACGAGTTTTTGTTGTAATGAGTGAAAAAATTCGATTGATAGAAGATTCGCACTCGATGAAAAAAACGTAAGAGATCGACGAAACATAATTTACTTAAATATGAACGGAACTCTGAGAGATGCAGCCGCGAGAACTTGAAAATAGAAATCGAGAAAGGAGTCTCCGTACGCGTTTATTTCAAACTTAAGTAGAACATCATATCAAGATTATGTCAATTAGATGCGATTGCCTTGAAACAAAATATAGATTTCGATCGTGTATATAGTATTCCGATCTGGTTACGTTGAGCATTAATTGAATCTCGTCGTCAACTGACGAAAAGATTGAGGAAAAGATTGTAAATCACAAGATAATTGAAGGATAACACGGAAGGCATCGTTACCGTTAACCAATCGCGAAAAATTGTCTGAATAATTTTAGGCCTACGTTTCGTTATCCTATATTTAGGCAAAAGCAACAGCGCGTTGCCGCTCTTTCGAAATTCAGCAATTGCCATTCAAAAGATCTCAGCCTTGGTTCGCGCAATGTATTCGCGGAAAGCTTCACACAACGCATATTGTACGATAAAATCATTCGTTAATTTTTTCTGTAAACGCTATTCTTCCGTGTTAATATACTGTCATTCTGCGGTGTGACAGTTTCGCTTGTTTTGTATAAAAAATGTTGAAGCGCTTAATTAATCATTTCTAAGATCGTTTCTAAGATTTAATAAGGCAATTAAAACCGCAAAAATCGAAGCTATTGAATTCAAAAATATTTTAAAATATAAGTTTATATATATATATATGTGTATGTGTATATATATAAAATAAACTCTCATCAGTAAAACTAAAATATCAGTTTTTGCTTCTATTTATCATTCTGGTTTTTGAAACAATGTAACAAATATTATATTTTTTTATCACACGAAGACATATTGATTTCATTAATGAAATAAATTATGTATCGATTGTATGTTCATGTATCTTCTTATTGATTTATTGAGATTTGCAATTCATCGTTTGTTAATGACGTCTTTCGCCTGTACTATACGGCCAAAGTAGTTATTGAATCTTTCATTTGGAAAATTATAGGATGCCGGATGTACCGTGATCATCAACTACTTCTGTATACTTCGATCCTCGCGTTTAAGTGTATACAATTTTCTTTAATCAAAGTTTCGATAAACGTTTTGATAAAGGATTTTTGTAATATTAAAATAAAAAACGATTAGCGGTTAATTCGAAATTAAATTAAAGGGAGACATATGGGATGTGTCAAGATAATATAATGACACACGCCTTATCGCATTCACTATATATAATTAAATGTATACACAATATATAATTAAAAAGATGCATATTCCTGTTTTGAGAAGAAAATTTTTTCAATCGGGATTATCAGTCAGTAAAATTCTAGACGTTGTTACGTCGCAATGGTACGCCATTACATGTTAAATATAATTTATTTGTATCATTGCACAAAAATATTTTCCATTTCCATGTCCGTTTGTAAAAGTCTGAGATTTTTCTTTACTTGAAATCATTTTTGATTCTATTCCGTTTGCGCACAGATAACAATAACGTATACATATCAACGAATGATTTGGCATTTATGATTATGCGTGTTTAATAGATCTCGATTATCCATTTGCAGCCATTTTTCAATTCATTTATGTAACACTAGATCTACTTCGTATTCGAGATCGATTTACGTGTCTCCTCGTAGCGCATTATTGAAAAATAAATTTCGGGGATTAGACGCGAGTATTGCAAGTAGATCCAGACTTAATTTGCTCAATTTTCTCCGCACACGGCGCACATGCCGCGAATACTCGCGTTGCCTACGTCGTTGGAAGAGTAAATTCGTCTCCTTCAAATATACGAAATCACAGTGCACTATTAAGAAACTGGCTCGAAAATGATCCAGCAACCTTGTGCCGAATATTACAGTACGTTCCGACATGATTGTGCAATATGATGCATATCATGTGCCTACATACCTACGTACTGGGGGTTTAGCTGACCATGCAAAGCCATATGCGCATGCACGGGCGACTTTTTTGGTCTTATCGGGAAGACGTTTTCATATGTCCGAAATGTAAAATTCCCGCACAGTCTCGCGTATATGGATCACTTTCTGTCACTTATGAAGATAACACACCGTGAGTACGCATCGTTCATAGCGTATGTTCGTAGCGCAGAATTAGGTTCGAACTAAGCCAACTGCAATTTCTGTCTCTCTCTCTCTCCCTCTCTCTCTCTCTCTCTCTCTCTCTCTCTCTCTCTCTCTCTTTCTCCCTAACGCGCCGACAAGGACTGTACAAATGTACTTTACAACGCAACATCTTGATTGTGAAATGTAACTGAACCTCCGCTCTTGCGAACTTTCAAGAGTATGCATATTTGAACGTTACGCATGCTGCAAAATTGTCTTTCGACATCTTTCGACTCGAATATCCTAATATCTTTCTTTTCAGTTTTCAAATATCTTCATACGTCTTTAAAAGACATTTAATATATTTGGAATATTATTTGGAAGACGCTATCCGAGTTTCATTCAGTTCTCCTTTGTCAAATCGCTGATCGCATCCCCATCTGATTTCATCATAGTCTGCGATATGATAACCGCAATTATACAGATTTCGCTAGATTATAGTGCCACAAGTTTCAATCTTTGAGATCTTCCCGTGATATCAAAGTCTCTGTGGTCAATGAAGGAATAAAGGCTGAATGCTCGCGCGCGTTAGTCGCTCCTTGCAAGGTTCCTAGCGTACTGCTCTACTACTTCAAGTATCTGATGCGCGGGCGATAGCAGAATATCAACTGCTAAGCAACTGCTAGTACTCCTACGCTTCCCCAATATGCGAGGAAAACGATCAAAGGGAAAATGTCTCGCGGATGAAATTAGTCCATCACATTCTCTTTGACAACGCAAGTTTCGCGCTAAAAATCGCAATTCTGTCCGACAGCGTCTTAAACGGACTTCCCCTTAACGGAATTTTGCTCTAATATCTCGTCGAGGCATCTTTGCAGCTCATGCGAATCGATCCATTTAAAACGTCCGGCCCGATTTCTCGGAAATTCGCTTCAGTTCGTTGTCGACCGATTTGATCGCTCGGCCGAACATTCCGTTCTTCTCCTCGAGGTTCTCGAAGCGCAAAAACTCACACTCCGGTCTTACCTTCCTACGCGTACCTCGTTGAGATCCTCGTCGCTCGGTGATTGCGGTCGGCACTATGCACTTCACACTCGTCCGCTACTCGTTCGGGTTACCGAGGGATCACCTGTTCCTGCCACGTTTTTCCTCAAACCGCAGCTCAAACCGAGCTATCTGTTAAACGGACCATTTGAGACTCGCTCGTCCATTCGCGCACTCGCCTTTATCAGCGTCCAGCGTTCGACGGACACCGAGAATTCCCTTCTCAGAAGATGGACAAGTGCTTCGAGTAGCCGAAAAGAGCCTCTTGTGAGACTTAACTTGGCGATCCTAGGCCGGATCGGAACACACAGTGCCGGTGCTACATATACTCCCGCGCTCGCGTATCCTGCTTCACGTGTTTTACTTCGTCCAGCGCGCGCGATCGCGTCCGAGCAGTGTATCGCATGTGCACGCACGCGTATGGGACGGGCCTGTATATGTGATACTTGTTGGGTCCAACGGCCGATGCTGCGGGAATAGTCCGTGGCGCGGTGGGTTCGCGACTTAAGTATTGGCTAACACCAAGTGGGGTCCAACCGCTCACGAAAGCACGAGGGGGGGTGCCCACGGGGCCTTACAGGTGATCGTACTGCGAACCCCGTACTCAGTCAAGGTTGCTTTTCTGTTGACCATAAGGTCGCAAGGAGGGGAGAAAGATTTCTTGATGGGTAATACGGTACCCTTCGGCCAAGGTCATTCGAAATTGTCACCAGTATTGTGGCAGTTTGATATCGCTGCTGAATTGCTTTTTTTTGTTGTGCCTTCTCTCGCTTTTCGTCGATTCCGTCGATTTCGTGCTCGTTTGATTTCCGTGAATTTATTTATGCGAGCTTTATCGGAATGAAAATATCAGATTAATATGTGTTGCCCTTGATTGCTTCTTGTGCAAGGTCAAAATCGTTTCCTAAAGATGAACGTGGAAATTATTAATAAATTGTGCCATTTATTAATTAATGATTCGTAATTTTTATTACGTTATATCCGACGTGACGTTATTTTCTATCAGATTGAAAATTCCTCTCGTAAAACAAATAAAAACAAAGGAAGATTACTATTAGGAACGCACATCGACATGTTAATGATATATTATCAGTTTTTGTACGACAATGCTCAAGTCAAGTACGTCAACACTAAAGGATTACGCTAATTATTTAAAATTATTTGAAAATTATCAGAAATTGTTTTACGATATCTGTCATTTTTTAGTTTCTTTTTTTTCTTTTATCTATTATCTATTATCATAAAAAACGTAATATCGCTATCATATATCGATATAAGCTTCTGTAATCTTGCAATTCTTCGTAAGATGCAATCAAAAACACTTTATAGATAAAAAATTTACATAAAAAGATTGCCAGTATTCTCTTCTATTGTCAATAATTCAGTGATGTAACAGATTTAAGGCATTGTTTTCTCCAACTATTATATTCAGCAGCTGCATGATAATAATAATAATATATTAATTATATATATTTATTTATTTGAAATAATATTTTATATTTTATATTTTAATAAGATTTCAAAAAAGTAATATATTATATATCATCTATATTATATATATTATATAAAATGCAATAATACATATTCGAACAAGATACGATTATACCAAATATTGAGAAGATTCGACGAACGGTAATTTTTCAATGACATTTTTGCTAAAGAGAAATTGTTCCCGAATCTCAAATTAGTGAAGCTATAATTAGAAATCTCAATGATTTTTATATTTCGTCTATCTCATACGTCCCGTTATTTTTAGAATGGAGACGGAAATCATATTTGATATGATTTATATTTGGTGGTTAAGATGAGGTAGCGAAATTGAGTAAAATCTCGCACGATTTCACTTTCAAAATCAAGAGGTACAAAATACCAAAAAAAGACATTCTCATCTTGCGAATTAGACATTTCAAAGGTTCCCCTTCGCGTCCTTTCGTTCCCGACAGTGTCGTCAATATTATGTACGTGGATAATTTCAGGTAAATGATGCAGCCTTGGACTATGATGAGAGCCCGTCTCTCTTTGCATACACATTTCCATATGCGTGTATCACACTCTGTTTTCCTTAAAATTAAATTTTTGAAAATATTACAAGCATATATCTACGATAATACAATCGTAAATTAAATACGCCTGTGCTTTCTGCCTATTAAAACTTCAGATAAGTCGTATAATTTTGCAATTAGAAGAAAAAGTGATTAAGGCAATAGGCCGATCTATTTCGCGTAGAATTTATTCACATACATGTGTATTTATATTGTTAGCAACTGCGCACATTTCTCGGTAAATCCAATCTCTTACGATCGATAGGGTAAAGATCGGCTGATTTAATGAATTTCAAAAACAGTCTCTCGTGTTTGCGTCAAGACTGGATTATGAAAAGTGATGGAATTAATGTCGAATATTGTGTTTTCAAAGGCAAGGATACTACATGAAAAACTATGTGTTAGCAGGCAGCTAAATAGTTGTGCGTTTTTTAAAATCATGGAAATTTCTTTTCGCGCATTGTTACACATCGTTCTTGCAAGTTTATTCTGATGTCAGATAGTATCTGGAATGCGATGTCGAAATGAAAAATAATTTCTATCATTTGTGCGATTCGTGTCAACATATTGATTGTCACCTTCACCTACAATTTGGCAATTTTGTCATCTATTCTGAATGTATCCGAACTGGATAGAAATGGAATAGATATCTCTCTCTCTCTCTCTCTCCCCTTCCCTCCCTCCCCCTTTCTTCCCCCTCCCCCTCCTTCCCCCTCCTTCCCTCCCCCTTCCTCCTCTCTCTCTTTGTCTGTCTGTCTGTCTGTCTTTTTCATCCAACGTTTCTATTTACTGTTATGCAATTATAAATTTCGAAAGAATGTCTCTGCGGATCTCGGACTACAAAGCAAGGATTTGATTTCGCGTTTCTTGCGCGGACAAATTACAAACAACATCCTTTATTAATATTGTGTGAGATATGTATTACGCGGATATTGGAATTATTATTATTTCGGATATATTATTCCGGATATATCATCTCATGCTTGAGATAATTTCAGAAAATTATGCACGCATTCTAATAAACATGTTACATTTCTTAGCAACATTAGCGCGTACGAATATTTATAATTATTGCATGCGCGCTGATGTAATCGTATAGATTCAATCGGATCTTTTATTCAGATTCATTCATTTTCTTCTTTTTTAACAGTACTTCGTGATCCAATTTAAATCTTATCATATAGCAGAGAAATGTTCTTAGCGTACATTCGTACAATCGCTTAAAAATTTTTTTCTTTTCTTTTCTTTTTTCTTTCTTTTTTTCCTTTTTTTTTAGATGAATCATGTGATTTCGTAAAATTTTGTATAAACAGCGGTTTACGAAGTGCTATCTTGCAGTTTTGGCTTAATAACTTAATAATTGCGATAATCGCAATTGATGACAACTGAAAATTCCTATATTTCAAGAAAAAGATAATTCTCATAATTATGATCAGCAAAGGAAAGAACCGGTCTCTTTATATAACAAAAAGAACGTGTTATTGTAGTATGTTGATACTAAATGCTTCTTAGAATGCTGAGCGAAATAACAGTTTCCTTGGACTATTGTACGATAATTAGCCGTTAATAGTTATATAACTTATATGTTACCACTTAACACACATTAAATAACACATAGTTTTCTGTATGGACGTTATTGGATATACAAATGCATTGTTTGGTGTTTCTTGTAGGATAACATTTCTCATTTTGTTTGCTCGCAAGCGTGCATATTCGTGCTTCTTAAGACAGAAAGTCTTTTAGTAATATAAAAGTTTAGAAAATTCTTAAAGGATATATTTTAAAGCAGATATTAATGATGCTTTTCTTTAACGTCTATAGGATTTTTATCTTATATATCAATCGATAAGATGTAAAAACGGTACGGTATTCAATTGAGATAACATTTACTGATATTTATTGGTATTCAGTAATTTATGAACTGAAAAATGAAAAATATTTTATAACAATGATCTTTATATATGATTATGCATGATTATGCAGTTTATACATGATTTTTGGTTGTACGCAGTATTATTCTCAGTATAATTCGCAATAGCATGCTGTTTTCGTATTACATATACAAATGAAATACACTTGAAATTTGATTAATATTAATTTCATATATCTTAATAATAATGTATATTAACGCATAATTTGTATATTTTAATAACAATAGAATGATAATTTACAATAAGAATGATATTTTTATGATTTTATAATATATGTTTTTGAAAAAGGTTTACTGCTGCATACAATTAGAATACAATTAATTAAATTATCTTGAAAACTAAATAATTAAATTATATTTAATTTGTGATGTATTTAAATTGTTTTAAAGAATTATAAATAGAATATATAAAGAAAATTATGTTACGGAATTAACATATAGTAATAATAACTGCTGTTCTGATACATAAAAATTATAAATATTGCATAAAAAATCTGCATTATCAGTTTTCCTTTAAATAATTATCTTTCTCTAAAAAATTATAATAACTGCATCAACATGTAGTTATTTTGCATCAATATGCAAAAAAATTAGACTATTAACTGCTTATTTTATTGTATTGTGTATTTGTATTATAAAACTACAATTCTTGACAGCGCAATGATTATGAATGAGTTAGTTTTAATTTGAATGAAAATTTAAATTGATTTATTTAATTCGATACAAGTATACACTGCGTAATCTTGTTATATAATATTTCATTGTTAAATTTTCTGCATCTGTTATTTCTTCTAATATTTAATTTTTTTTATTTGAAAACTTCGTTATTTTTTATTTTGTCTTCATTGAATGGAAGAATATCTATAGTATTAGTATTAAATGCAAAATAATTTAAGTAAAGCAAATTATTTTATATGCGTTAATGAGTCGAATCGAATATCTATTTTTTTTTATCAAGACGGGAATTCACAATAATAAAAGTGATAAAGTTGACAGATATTATATATAGAAATAAAGATTTTTACATTATAACTGTTTAAAAAAGTTTCTTGCATGCATATTCAGGATATATTATATTAATTTTCTTTGCATACAATATACTATATTAAATCATATGCGCCTGTCGCATTGCAACCATTATTGACGCCGTGTCTTTATTGAATTCACACAGCTCTTGTGCGCATAGTTTAATATATACGCATAATCATTGTGCTGTCAAGAATTGTAGTTTTATTCTTTATTATATCTATTATTCTTTTTATATCTATATTTATATATCTTTTATTCTATTATATCTTATCAATTGATTATAAAATATATTTTTGCATAAATATTCTAATTTTAGTTTTCATATTTCTGAAAAGAAACATGCATATAAATTATAATTTAAAAATTTATTACACTTTATATTTAATAAAAGCCATTAAACGTAAAAAATATGACAAAAGCTGCAGCTATAATATATAAATAACTTTATTATAAAAATGATATATATTATATATGATAAAAGCGATATTAATTTTAATAATTTTTAATTTCAATTGCATAAAAACGTGATATTATTTTGATAAAATACTTTGATAAGCTTTGATGAGTTACTATTACATTTTTGTGTATATTGTGTATATAACACAATTTTTTAATATCTTAGATTTAATATCTACCTCTATAGATTATTATAGGGACTGAGATACTTATTAGCCAGCTTCGATCTTGGTCCTTGTTGCGTATGCTTAATCGCTTAAAGCCGTTTTCGTGATAATAAAAACGCTTTCTTCCGCTTTCTATTGCGAATCGCACTGATTTTTTTTCTGAATTTTTGCGATATTCTCCTTCGCGTGGTCTCTAATTCCGTCGCGATCCTCTTGAAATTCAGAAATCCACTCTTTCTCGAATAATTCGTAAACTTCATAATTATCTCGCGCATGACTCCCGAATAACATGTTAAATGAGGACGTGTTCATGCTTCTATGCAGTGTTGTGTTAAGACATTGCTGTAAATAAGCTCTAAGTGTTTATACCACTCTTCTCGCATTGGATCCGCAAGCTTAGTTAATAAAGGAATCAGCGTGTGGTTTACTCGTTTTGCTTGATCTCTTTAGCTGTCAATATTCCGGTCGTGATAAAAATATGTTCGATATTTTTCTCTTTACAATAATTTCGAAAATCATTTGACGTAAATGCCTCTATCCGAGATTATACGACATGGATTCCCGAAAACAATTGATTGTTTCCTCAGAATATTTAACATTTCTGCCGTATTCGTGATTTTCGTGGCGTATAACTACACGAATTTGAAGAACGCATCGACGACGAGGAATATGATTGTAGTTCTTCTTAGTAGAGGACAGCGGTCTTAAATGGTCGGTATAAGCATCGAGCGGCACTTCTCCCTTTAAAATTCAGAAATTCTTCTCTCCTATCCTGTTTCTCTCCAGCTAATATGCAAGGAACGCAGTTTCCAATAATCTTCTGAATTTTATCTCTAATATTCGGAATCCAGTATTTTTTATTTAATAACATCTGTTTTTGCGACTGAAAAGTGCCCTCTTTCATATGCTTGCCGGATAACTTGAGATCTTAGCGGATACGACAATCTGCAGATCATTGTCTACCTTACCTTTAAAAAATATGCCGCTCCTCGTAACATATCCGTCGATTTTTTTTCATGCTTCGGTAAGATAAAAAATTCTTTTAATATCGTCTTGCTTTTACAATAGTTAACTTCTAGTAACTTGCGTATTTCTCTGATTTATACTCGTCGACCAAATTATTGATTGCATCTCGATGTTCAATGTTCAGTACATGCATCATATCTATATTATTTACTTCGTGTGAATCTAAAATTAGTTGGCACACCTCTGGCGAATTTCTTTATCTTTCGGAAAAGGCCGGAAAAGCATTGATAACAACTTTTCCAGCATTCATTGTAATCTGAACAGAAAATGTGCACCGATGAGCAGACTCGTATTTCATGAGTATATCTGAAACAACTGATGAATATGAATCGAGTAATCGCTATTGTCTATAGTCATAATTGCATCAAACTCACCTAAGGTTACGTTATTGCTTGAACCTACGCGAAATCGAATCGTCTTTTTCTCTAATTTCAGGGCACCTATTCTAATATATTAATCCGCGCGCATTAGGCAAATATCACTCCCGATATCGATAAGTGTTTCTATCTTCTGATCGTTAATTGACACTTTCTTTACATATTTTTTACTATGCTTTGCGTAACAATATTGGTGTTGCTCACGATTTTCATTTGCTTAACGCATTTTGACGCGAGATGTCTATGTTTACCGTACTTGAAATAATTTGATCCCTTCGTCTTCGTCGGACAGTCACTCAGATAATCGAATAGGCCGCAATTGAAGCAGTTCCTCTTCTTTTGCTTGCTCTTTCCGCCTTCTTACTTCTGTCCTTCTTCAGCCGGAATTTTTTCTTACCGCTCTTCCTGTATGTTTCTTGTTGCATAATTCAATTCGTTCAAATAATGTCATCAACGATATCCTTCCAAAATCATCAATTTGGCTTGATTTTTTAGCGCGATCAGGAATACCATCAATGATATATTTAATAAATTCCTCCTCTACAACTGGCATGATTTCCCAGGATAATCTTCTGATGCATATAGTCACTGAATGATCCATCTTTTTTCCACGCGTTTCTCGAATTTCCTACGCATTATCCTATTGGGTCGATGATCGAACATAATTTTAAATCCACCGAGTAGATCCTCCACAGATTCCATATGTTCGGTTTTCGAATGCCACTTCAAAACTTTTCGCAGCCATAGGCAAATTAATATCCTAGTGTGTCTAATCGATAGATCTGCTTCAGAAACCTTAATTGATTTTGCCATGTGTCAAAGTCACCTGTCGTACCATCGAACTCACTGAGAAGCTCAGCTATAATATTTATATTAATCTTAGGTTGTACCAATCTGGTCATTCATACATATTCATACATATATTTGGCGCAGAATTGGTTATTGATGAACGAATTTTCAACAGTTCAATTTTTCGTTTTAATATCTCTAATTCCATCCCGAGTATACGTGCTTCTCGGGGTTGAGACTCCGATTGTATTTTAGTCATGAATGTTTCCTTCATTAGCAACCTCTTCTGTGTCTTCAATCGCATGAATCTCTGGTTGTTGCTCAATCCACGTATCGGAGGGAGTTGACTTATTTAAACGTGTTATTAACATTTTTACAATCCAGATAGGCCTAACTTCCTCAATTCCTCTTTCAATTCTATCATGGTTAGATCATTTGCATACCTGGTACTCATATTGGCCGTTTTAAGCTCACTATCTCATCTTTCCGCTGTCTCTACTTTCAACTCTCGACCCTTAGCTCTCAGCCCTCAGCTTTCACCTTTCAGCCCACAATTTGCAATTTTCAGGTCGTAGCTTGTAACCCTCAATTCGCAATTCTCAGACTGTTCTCCAGTTTGTTGCGTCGATCCTGGCTGAGTCTCCAGAATTTGTAGGATATCTTTAACAGAATGGAATAAGTATGATAGGTCTTCGATGCCTCAGATTGAAAGAACAATAAGAAAGAAGAAACACTTTATTTGTTTTCGCCAAGATATAGCATTTCTTGCGAGATTAGCTACTTGATCTTGTTGGCTGATCTTTGATTAAGAAATAGAACAGAATTGCCCTAATAAAGATTCTTCTCGCCCTTATAGTCTAATATTGGCCTTTGCTATTCTTTGTCGTAAACAAAAGAAGCCGCAATGTCTCAATATCCTGTATTTTGTTTATTCCCACTTTAACAACATAGTACTTCAGCTATTTGAAACACATGGTCATTTTTGGTTTGCATCCGGCTTGTCCTGCGTTCTTAGTTTGTAGAGTTTGTTATAAAATAAAGCTACAAATAAGTTGATAGTTAAAGTTTCATGGGTCCATTATGACTAATGGGCCCATTATGACTAATGGGACCGTGAAGTATAGTAGACATTACAGTTTGACTCTGAAAGATCTGTGTAATATTGTCGATTTAAAGAGTGTCGGCGCGATTATGAAGATACTGAAAGTCCGAACACGATCTTTTGGTCTTTTTTCTTTTTATACTACATTATTAATCCAAAAATATATTAAATATTAAAGTTAATATTATTGTATGTATTTAAAATTGTAATAATGTATATACTGTAATACATCTTCATTATATATCACAATACAATAAAGTATGCATGTGCGCGTGCGCGTGTGTACGTGTATAAATGTTAAAAAATTCATTTGAAAAATTTGATAGACATTAATAGCGCTTTATTCTCATTTTAAATTTTGTTTTATGTACTACATATAATCTTATCTTTGATTCACATTATTCAAATTTCCATGTATATATATATATATATATGTATATATTATATATATCGTAATTTCGTAAATCGAAATAAATGTGATATAAATCTGACATAAATCTAGTATAAATATAAATCTATATACACAAATTTTTTGAATTTCAGGGCAGGTTCTTGACTGAACAATAAAGGAGCTGAATGTGTCTTATGCATCTTTAGCGAAATCATTATTTAGCGAAACAATGTATATTGTGAATTCGCAGAATATCTTTTACTTAATTATAATAGGAATATATACGCACTTCGACAATTTATTTTCAATTAAATGAATATGTAATAAAAAAAAGTGCATTAAAAATATATATGCCCGTATTATAGTATTTTTCTTCGTAACATAGTTCCAAAGGACAGATATTTGCATTTTTTCAACTACATAATATTTACAAAAACACAAATTATACTTGTATAATTATATCCTTAATTATATTTACATAAATTATGATTATATTTATGCTTGCGTAATGTTTTTTGTTCCACGATAATAATATAAAAAATTGTTCAATGAATTATTTCTGCATATAAAATATTCAAGGAATTTGCCGCAACATTTCATTATTATGTGACGTCAACATTTTTTTGTCATACGCATTTTTTCTTCCTTTCGATGAAAACTTCTGAGATTAGTTGTTTGCTTGATAATTTTCTATTTACGATAGAAAATTCTGATCGTAAATCGCATATATCTTTATACGCATGGATTATTTTATTTTAATAAATACGATTTTGTTTTTAACGAGAAACTTTTTTCTATTTAATCCGATGATAAACGGAGAAATTGATTTAATGAGTCAGACCATTTTAAAAGTGGACAATATTTCTAATATGTAGGGCATATTAAATTGGTATTAATGATTTAATTGTGTTATTGATACGTAATTGCGATTTACTGATGAAATTCAGTCGAATATAGTGTATTATTAATAAATATAGAAATGTGAATAACTGAAGATATATTTCTCATATATAATATATAATCGTATATCATATATAATCTCGTATATAATCTCAGAAGTTCTTTTTTACAAGCATCACGCTTTTATGATTACATTGCAATTTTCGTTTGGGCAAGGCAAGCATGTAAAATGTAATAATGGCATTTTTTTTATTTACTGATTTCGATAAGCGATTATGATTTATAGTTGCAACAATAATGCATTTATGTGATTAAAGTTAATTAAGCGGTACAAGGAAAATGAATCGACCGATCAAAAGTGCTTGATTAATTAATGTCACTTGCATAATGTAACATATACATTTCTGGATTTATTTGTGTAATATATGTTAGAAAGATGTGTGTCCAAAATCAATGCATAATTATAATATAAAATTTTACTTAACAACTTATTAGAACTAACACAAATTTCGTTTTATCGATGCTTCTGCAATAAACGAATTGCAGAAAAGAAATATTAACTAACTAATTCAATTTTCACCAAATTCTAGATAATTCCTATATCCTCTCTGTCTTTTATCACTGTTCTATTTCCTCATCCGTTTATTTTTCCCGTACATCTTAGTCAATCTTCACGTAAGAATGCATGATTATGAAATATCTCTCATTTATTTGGACATAATTTGTTCGACTTTGACTTTAACCAATGGCTCTTCTAATGGAGAGACGGGTGACATATATGAGAATCTCTGCAGGTGAGGCAAACGCTCGGTCTTTCAACATCGTATATTTTTCTAGGTTTAAATCCTGTTCACCTCAAGTGACATAGCGTAATCGATTATATTATGAAGGAAGTCAATTTTCCGTAGCTAAATAATTTTTTCGCGTATTTTATTTTGTAATATTCCTTTTGAAAAGTATCTTCACGAAAAATTACGGTGGGAAATGGCATACGAATGCAATATTTGTTATTAATATTTATGAGATCGCAACACTTAATTGCTTAAATTGCACTTTCCTGCTGTTATCAATACCTAACTTTTTAACAGATTTTGTCAAATTAAAATGTATTAATTCAGGAATTCTCTTTCTGAAATTAACGTATATGATATATGAAATGTAGATCACCTTACATTTTTATTATTTCTACATATATAACTTCGCAAATTTATAACCAGGATATCGCAACGAAAGTAATTAATTGCAGAGTAATTGCAATTATACTCATATTACAAATATGTAAAAAAACGAGAGATGCGTATTAACATCATTAACACTCGCATTTCGATATGTAGAGCTATAAAATAGTTGAAGCAGACGTTGTTTTTCTTGCCGCTCTATTCTGCAGAAATCACAAGACCACGATGACGATGACAACAACGAAATTGCAACACTCGTTCAAATACGGGAGGCGAGTATGCAGAGAAAGCAGACATTTACTCGCTTCGGATACACACGCGCTCAATTTGCTCTGCGTCCGACAACCGGTAGTGGCGGAATTCTTTGCAGTCTTGGCCAATCTGATTGTCGGTATATGAAGAATCGTTGGATCCCGATGTCGATCATATCCGATTGCTTCGCTCTCGACATATCCGATTTTTAATTTTCTGGCGATTGTTTGCTGACTGGTATTTGTAAACGCAGATACATCGCGTTATCGTCGATCTATCGATAATTATACGTTTAACGCATATTACATTACGAGAATTTTATGCCTTCTTAATTCCTTCATCGCTTATTCATGTTTCTTGTGATAAGATAAAAATGTACACAATCAACACAAAAATAAATTTAACTTTGACATTAAGTATCGGTTAAATCGTTCTTCTCGTGCTTTATTGCACATTGAGACGTAAATTGAGTAACTTTATCTTATTTAGCGTTACGCTGGATTTTTAATTGTTTACGAAGACGAATGAATTTAATTCTTCGTTTTTTTTGCATATTTTTTCTGCGATAATTTGAAAAGAAAAAATCAATTCGTCTCGATGAACCTGTTTTAGTATAACATAATATTGATTATAATATTAAACTGATTAATCTTGATTAATCCTGATTAACTGATTTTATGAAATTCCTATTTATTTGCTCTATGTCGCATCTTCCTTTATCACTGTAGAAAAAGAGTAACGTTATATCTCCAGTATTTTTAAAAACCATTTTAATCGTTCATAGTTCACGTTCGCAGTAATAAAATCACAGTATATTTGCTGTGCGACATAACTTATACTAAGACGTTATTAAATAATTTGTTTAATTTTTTCTATACATGCATGGATTGGCACAAGAAGCAAGAATGCATCGTGTCATCTTTACATTCTTATACATTCATTACTTTATTCTTCGATCGCCGTATGGCTTGCCATCGTGATACAAAAGATCCAAACGGTTTTCAATAGAGGCTTTTCGGCCAAGTCAAGAAGACAATGCGATATATTTCTTATGGTTGGATATTTGCAAAAATAGGCCGATTTCATTGAACACGCTCTCGTCTTCCTCGATTGACCCGCATTCGCCGCTTGGCTGATATAAAAAAGCGTAAAAGTAAAGCGCGCCCTCTTTTGTATCGCTGGAGCGAACGCTCAAAAATGCTCGAGTTGCGAATTCCTTTGCAAAAGTACATAGTACTTTCGTGTTAGATGCGAGATCTTGATACGTCGATCACAAAATCAAGATACGTTTGACTCATGACTACGAGCCGGATGATAACTATAATAATTTTCTGTCAATTTTTCAATCAATCAGATACAATTGTGTGTAATTCCAAAGACGACGCAATTCCGCAAAGACGTGTTGACAGAACAATTGAGTTTACTGAGCTAACGAAAATGATTTCATGATTCGACGTTGCGTATGACTTAGCGCTCAAATGAAAAGCAATTCTTGTTTAGTATCTGTGATAGCTGGGAGACGAGAAGAATAATATCGACATGTGTTAAAGATTAGAATTTTCATAAATTGATAAAAACATGCGATTTATTAGAAATCTAGAAGCTATTTTATATTTTAATTCTTCTTGTGTTCAAATCTTAACATTACTCCTTTTACATGATATTAACTTTCTTTTGTTCCTTTGTTAAAAAAATTTGTTGATAATATTTATCTTCTATCTGTTACACCGGTATCTTTTATTACTTATCTTCTATGGAATACAAAATTATAAAAATTAAATTATAAAATTAAGATTACTATAACTCTTAACTTGTGTACATAGAAGAGCGATATCTGGTATATAAAACGTTAAACGATATCTGGTATATAAAACATTATGTCATATTACAAAATATTACAGAAACATTTCGTTTGTGTATCTCGATATGTTGTATTATCTCTATATGTAACGGAATATCAAAGATTTTTGAAATGCGAAATTGAAACGCAACTCCTTCCTGAAAAAATACATCTTTCTTTCGAAGAAATGTTAGAAGACACAGTATTTTTTCTTGAGCACGTTTCAAGAGATCTTGACAGTCGCACCTGAAAGTCTCACCTGCATCTTGTATTTATATTATTCATTTATTATATTATTATTATTTATTATATTATTCTCATCTGTATTATTTTGCTTTCTTGTTTTCTTGATTACCGATGATATATGCAATTTTATCGTCAGTTTTCCACGAGCATGAAATACGGAATGTTATTGCAACAACACAATGATTCACATCATAAATTTGCAATTAGTGTCTATACTTTATAACCGATCAATACAATGATCGGCTATAGTGCAATTGCTTGGGGAACGATGTTATCTGGTGCAACGTGAGCATGCTTTCTTGTTCTCGAAACTAATAAACTGGCCAAGTAATGCTAGACATATCAAAGACGTTAATTAACCTAGATACATCATTGATGAATAAAAGTGCGTTCTCTGTGCCTAAAGTACTGATACCCTCTTTATTTTCTCGACATTTTTCGCCTGACATTTATCTCTATCCATGATATCACGTACCACAAGATAAAGAAATTCTGAACAATCACAGAAATCAATAATCTTTTGAGAAATTCGCGGGAACGAAGTTCCCTCAAACTCGATTCTCAATTCTCCTTCCTCTAATGTAATTCGCAATTGTCTAAAATTATAAGTAAACGAATCGTCTCTTATGTCAGCAGATACATTGAATTACGTAATAGACATCTTAATGTTTAAATATAAATGTGACAGAGATGCTGCAACTGCAACTCATTAATAAGCGACAAATCATGAACGCGAAACTTTGCGTAACGCACAGATGACGTGTCCAAATCGTGCTATTTATTCGAAATCGCGCATTCAGATCATTAAATCTAATCGAGGATCGCTTATTCCTTTCCCGCATTTCCACAGATTGCAGATTGAACGACCCGCTGTTTAACGGCAATGACATAATCGTGTTTCGCGTGAACGGCCTTGAAGAATAATCGATTCACCGGTTGCTTCTTCAACTTGCCCGGTTGATGAACTGCTTTCCCGTTCTTCCCTCCATTCCCTTCTTTTTTTCTTCGATGCGCTGTTTTATGATATGTGCTCGCGATTTCTCTCTTGGCCTTAATAATATACTCACCCGATTCTTTCTCTTGCCCTTTCTCCGGCGCGATGGTACGCACTCAAGGTTCTTTATGGACGAGGAAGATGCATCCCGCAATGGTATGTCTGCGCGATTTTATCGCTGAATTTTATTACGAATGCGTGAAATCATTTTTTTAATCTCTCCATGTTGGCTTAGTTTTGCGGATTGACGCTTTTACTATCGGATCCCATACGAGCGATTTAAAAATTAAAAGACTGCTCATACGGGATTATTTAAACACTTCGCAAAAGGATATCTGTAGATTACATAAATATGGCATAGTTCACCAGTTCTAATTCTGCTTTCATTATCCGGTGGAATGATTTTATATAAGAAAAAGAAACATTGAGGGTAGAATGATTTATTATAACGCGGACTGGCTGCGCATCGCTTGTGTATATAATCTGAATTACATCAATACATCAATCATACTGACTGATGACATGTGTAAGATTATTGACATGTACGATAAAATCTGTAACAAAGTTTCTAAGATCTCATTTATTTCTATCTAAGATAGAAATATAGTACAATCAAAATCGAATTGATCACAGATGCACCATACATAGTGATCGACGAAGAAAATCTTTCTACTTTCCAATTTCTAAAATTAATTCATTAAAAAAGTACTTATCTGATATTATCGTTACCACAAAGCGGTTAATTTATGTAAGCAGTGTTAAAATAATTTTATTCCGCATCTTCTTTGTATTAGTCTACATTAATCGTTTTTATACTTTATAATATATCGTGCATCTTTTAAAACATGGATTTTAATATGCATTTTTAATATGCAGATTCAAAATCCTTTTTCGTTGTCAAAATTTAGATCAGCGATATGTTGATTATCGAATGAATAATTTAATGAATTAAATTTAATTAAAAGAAAATTAAATTTTTTCGTTCATGCAAATTCTATTCGAAAAGCGGACATTCTTTTCCCTCTTTCTTTAAAAACATGTTTGGAATAAATTCTTATTTATCTTTCTCATTTATCTGTTCTATCTGCTTATTAAACATAGCGGATCTTTTTTAGCTGATATATAGAGAAAGACAGAAAAGATTACATGTTACATGCATTACATGATCCGCGATGTTAATCTAAAAACCAGAAAAAAAGAAATTTAATCGATTGAAATTCTTCTCATGTTTATGCGTACTGAAAGTTTTACATAATTGCATGCTTATATCTTCAGCTAATTATTTCTGATTGTTCTTGCAAATAATCGAACTGAGAAACGAGCATATTATAAACGAAACAAGACATAAGCCGGAGATAAATTTTAGATGATTTGCATGACGTTTCTCGTTATCCTTCCATTCCAAAATATATGCCATGAGATGTATCAAATTATGCTAACGCTAATTGACATCTCTCCCAATTCTAATTCAATCGTAAGTGCATGTTCACGAAACGATTCAGTTACGAGGTAGAAATCCGAAATCCGAGTCGCGTATTAGTGAATTCGTACATATCTCAGACTTATAATTTTTGCCAGATGGAATAGTAGATTTTCTTATTTGCGCGGAGAATTGTCGATTATAAGTGAGAGACATATCCGCTTCTCTTTTCCTGTAACGGGGAGCATAAGCAACCACGTTGTGGAGGGGTGCGTTTTCCGGAAAGTAGCCATCGATAGCCGTTGCAACCTGCATTACGCAACTTTCTCAGTTTGTAATATCGTAATCGCGGCGATTTCGCGGGGAAGGGATAAAAAGAACTAACGGAAAGGTAACGGGGCACCTCCGATCATAGAACATTCCTGGTAACCACTCCCCACGCTACATCTTGATAGCGATGCAAAGTTCGGAACCCCACTTCTCGCATTTATTCGGTCTTCAAGCTTGAGAACAATCTTGGCGTACTTAAAACAATCACGATCAGTCCTTTGAGAGCATCGTGTCACGTATTTACGGAAAGCTGTGACGGAAAGCTGTCGCAAAAGAGCGATCGATCCCGCTCGTGTACCGGTTTGTGTAGACATTTGTGTAGATTTTTCGCTCTTCGCTTCGCGGGAAGATTCAGAGATACTCTCGCAAGCACGCGGCTGTTGATTTTTGTCTCATATTCTTCTGTGCACCTTACGAGCTCACAAAATCAGACGGAGAGTTGTCTGGATGCGCCACGTCTGGATGACTTTAGAATGAACTAGTGATATCACACGATCGGATCACACGTGAGTCAAGTTCGAAGTAAGTTATGTGCGGATCCTCCGTTTTCGGAGCAAACAGATTTCCATGACCAAAAGTGGTATTTATTCTAAAAGTGGCAATAACGATTATTGACTCTTATTCGCAACACGGACGTTTATTTTTGTCGAGGCTAACCGCTACGCTGGAAGATATTTCCTGAAGGAAAGTGTCACGTTTCTGCGTAAGAGGAGACCGTTGACTTCCCAATTCAATCTCGTGACTCCGAGCACGGTTATTCGCGCATCATTACGAAAGAAAAAGAAATTGGAGTAGCTCTGTTGTTTAATAAGTTGAACGACCTTCATGACTGAGTAATTTCACTTCCTCTGCGTGGCTAGCACGATTACTTCCGCCACGAAGCGTTATCTGTGAAAAATCTCGTATTATTCTCATAACAAAAATGTTTATCCAACAATGTATAATTGCTCTTGTTCAATTACAATATACAGCCTAAGCAAAAATAAGCAATGGATCAGAGCAATAAAGGCAGAAATATTTTTCTAAATAGTTTCTTAACTCATGAAGTGCAACATCGTTTACAATCGTGAAGATATGCTTTGCGATCCGTCTTCATGAAATAAAATTACACCGCATAAAAAATCTAAAGGAAAATAGAAAGCTTTTGCACAATTCACTTTCCGACATTTTTACCGACCATTTTTTCAATTTCTTCAATTTCGCGGATAAAAAGGATGATTGAGATTATCATTCGTGATATTCATTTTAAACGTGCATGCCGCCTTCGCACACCTCCATACAAGTATTCTTCCGTTTAATATAACAGGTGAAAGTATCAATACGTACACATCTTACATTATCGCAGTTCTACACTGATATCGGATCATTTTCAACCGTGACGAAACGTGAACGAGCTGAAAGCTGAAAATCTGAATGCAATTGTTGCGCATGTGTTCCGTCACTTTGTCATCCTCTTCTCAAATGGATTTGTTCCTATATCGCGAATTTCCCTAGTGCACGGAAAAGCGATTAGCAGTAATAAATGTGTACAACGGAAGTGCTTACGAAAGTAACATGCCGCACCGATCATTGGTGTAACGAGATATCTCGATAAGCGTTGAGCTACAATCTTTTTTCTTAGCTCTGCCAGTTCGCTGCCAATAATCAAGAACTCACGGGACGGCGATTTGTTCGATTTAGTTGGATTATGTCGTACACATCCTGTGTCGCATTTTGCGAAAGTACTGAGTATCGCGTTTCTTAACTTCTCCTGCTGATTTGAATTCCTTCAATCTTGAAATCAAGAGCAAAAAGATCGTTCTATCCTCTCGCTTGCAAAAATTCATTGCGTAATGTAAAAGTTACCTTCTCATTCGAGTAATTGAGAGAGAAAGAGAGAGAGAGAAAGAGAGATTCGAAGAAAGCATTGCTCGCTGTTATTATCATCGCACAGAAGTCCATTATGTGAGCTATGTTCTGTCAATTCAGCTAAGTTTTCACATTTCGCACTTATGTTCGTATTAATTATTATATAGTGAAACATATAGAGTTAGCGTGCAGTTTCTGCTGTTTTTACTTTCATGAAGGAAGATGCTTTCGGACATAACTGAAAAGTGAACGATTCTTGAATCATCTGTGAAGAGAATGTAACTCTATAACTCTGAAGAAAAATTTTGGAAGAGCATAGAGAGAAAAGAACGCATGAAAAAAAATCGCATTATCTATGATGAATTCAATGCTTATGCTTATCAACGATAAGTTTTCGTTGCTGGCAGTATAAGCGAAGCCGCCGAAAACGAGAATTAATCCTCGCTAATTCGCGCAATAATAAGGATCTAAAGACGAGTTGGTATTTTCAAATAACAGTTAAAATGATTTTCTTGTTCGTAGCAAGTGATTGTCAATTAGATGAGTTCATTGGCACAGTTTCGGCTACTTTTTAGCTATTTAAGTATGATATTATGCAGTAGACAATCGAAAATCGAAGACCTTCTTCGTGCGAAAGGTCATAGGTTTTGCCGGTTTATTTCATTGTCATGATGATATGCAATAAAATTCTGTTTGACAGCACCGGATATGACACACAGACATATGTGTATTTACAAGCACATTTACAGGCGTGATTGTATGCACGAATGTCGTGTACGTTTGACTTTATTCTATTGTACTCTATTGATCTAGTGAACTTTCATACGATACATATCGACGGTGAAATGGTCAAAAGAAGAAAGCGTAGCAGAAAACTAATGACATGTTGTTACATCGGTCGACTTAACTGGTAAGACAACATAAATGATCTTGACTATGTGCGGTCACAAGGTTGATACCGCGCGAAACCAGTATGAGCCAAGCAAAACGAAGTATTCGCGTCTCCATAAACGAATAATTGTTGAGGAAAAAAGTAGGAGAACTCCTATATCTCTTGTAATGATATGTTAGATAATAACTCGCTTTAGCTAATTTACAATCTATACGTAACATATAAATAAGTTTGAAGTTCTTCTCTCGAGTAAAAGAATTCGTAAAATATATTATAAATGCACATCTTTAACATATTGTATTTTAATTTATTTGTTATGAGGTCAAAAGATTAAGAAAACCAGAATATTCATTATTCTTTAGATGCGCATATTACTTTTACGCATCTATTTTCGTGTGTGATCTTACGTAATAAAATATTGCATGAAATTAATTTAATTCTTTTTCGTGCTGTTATCATTAGATATTTTATATAATTTACTAAAAAAAAGCAGCGTTTCACATATCATTTATTTATGTATGTTTATACGCAATCAATTTATATATATGTATTATTAACTCCTTTTGTGTTTATATATAATAAAATAATCTCGATCAATTTGTCAGATTTGAGATTTTAAATTTATGAAAGAATATTATTTTTTATCTGAATGGAATTTTATCTGCTATAGGTGTACTTTATCGTACAGAAATCTCTTTATTGTTGCGAAACAACTTTATTCAATACCGTTCAATGCCATTTAATACCGTATTATTACTGATATTGGGAAATACACGAATGAAATGATAAAAGTGAATGCAATCTCGTTATGCAATTTTTCTATCGTTTCTCTCTTAGTTATCGGCTGAAAGCTGCTACTTGACATTGTTCGATACAAATATTTGAAACATGGCAAACTGTTGCCGTCAAACTTTATTTTAAGCTAAGTAATAGTCTTGTATTTCAAGTAAATCAAAGTTAATAAGATACTAATTTATGCATACGTATGTAATCGTTTGATTCTTTCTGTTTTTTTTTTGCTTTTACATTTGAATACTCCGCATAATTATTTCTTGAACCTTGAAAGTTGAACCTTGTGTCAAATATTCGATTAATAGTATGACTAGTAAAAAATTTAATTAAACAGAATTCTTATATTTTATTCAAATAATGTCAACTGTTGTAGAAAATTATGCGTCCTTCTCCGCGTCCCCTGTTTTTATTTCTCAGTTGATGCTAATTTCTCAAAGGCCTTATAGCCAATATGTCAAATTTTGTTGTAATTACTCGTTGACTCATTATTCTTATCGACTGATGATTATTTATTTTTTTCCTTTATTCTATTTTTTTCCGATATTCTATCACATACTTTATGTTCTTCACTTTATGTTATTCTTTATATTCTTCTTTATGTTCTCATTAAGAAATCGCGAGCTATCGATAATGTCTTTCTGTTCGAGAGATCGCCACTCTACAATCCGGTCAATCGTGTTGTCACGCGAGCATAAATGTCATCGTTGATAACTTCTACGTACGTGATAATTATCCGAGACGAGTTTTTTTCCCCTCCGTTCGCAATGTCAAATCGATGAGTATCTTTCGTTTTTCCGATTATTGACTCGCAAATTGCAGCATGGCGATAAGTGGCGTTCTCATCGATTCTTCGCAAATCCCGAGATTAACGTCGCTCGAAGAAACGAGACGCTCGATTGACGGCGCAAATCATTTCCCAACGTTTCTCGATCCCGGTTCAATAATCTCGTAGAAAATGGAATTCTCGCAGCATCCGCAAACTCGATGATGACTTTACGGTCGCGAAATTACGGTCGCGGGATAACATGAGGCATTTTCAAGGTATCGCTATGGCGATGAAATCGCACGTTCAGGCAACGTGAACGGGAAATATTAGTAAATAAATAGCCATTAATGAAACATGGAAAATACACGGTACAACGG
Organism: Eciton burchellii; assembly: GCA_020341155.1. Taxonomy (NCBI): domain Eukaryota; kingdom Metazoa; phylum Arthropoda; class Insecta; order Hymenoptera; family Formicidae; genus Eciton; species Eciton burchellii. The sequence goes on from JAHMML010000103.1 coordinate 234,168, forward strand.
ACCGCTATCGCAAGATGAACATTGCGTAAGATGAACGTTCTCAAGCGCAATAGAAAATTCCACGGAAGATCATGCTTAATCGAAATTCGAGAAAGGAATTCCCGAAGCCGATCATAATTTCCGAATTATTACTCGGGCTTTCCCATTAAACAGACTCCTGATATATCCTGAGTTTAGAATAAAATTTTTATACGCAAGCTTGATTATACATCTTAATTGAATTTATTGCTACATGTGCGCGAAGCAGACCATTTGATCAGCGTGAATTATTCAAATGTTATTCGATGACTAATGATATGATAATGCAAAAACCGTAAGAATTGCTTTATGCTTCTCTATTAACTTCTCATAAACTATTCACGGGTTTCGTTGACGTTTTTGCAATTGCAAATGTAACGGAAACTCGTGAGACTCAAGGGTGGCATTACGCGCGCGTGCGTAATCAAGCTGGCATGTCTGACTGGATGATGCTCAATTTTCCGTAATAAATTCCGCTACTCATACGCGTTACTTGATCGTGTCACTATTTACGGGACATTCTCGCGAATGCGAATGGCCGGTTGGTATAATTTAAAACGCTGAAGTCGAGCTCGATGAGATCTATGTGAGCCGACAACCTGATCGATGTGCGTGCGTCAATCATCGCGAGAAAACAAATCGCCTCCCATGCTTGCAGGACATGCCTCCCATGTGGATTCCTTCGGTATGTATCTTTGTCTTCGAATACGTCTCCACCGGTACGTGACGGTGCACATCGCATGCTAGATAGAGCAAAGATATTATGAGCATGCCGCAAGAGAGATGCGTGACTTACTTGCAAACCGGTATTCGAGTCCTCCGGATCGGCGTGACACAGAAACACGCCGCCAGCCAGGAAGAAGACTCCTTTTAGTTCCCAGTGACATACATTTGCGATGCAAATCTTAAATACGCGCGGATCTTGGGCTCCGTGAATCGGAGGAAGCGAAGGAATCATAATTCTTCGCTCAGATTTTGCCTCCCATTTTTTTTCTAAGACCAGATTGCATGATTTGATTCTAACCGGGTTGTAAACTAGCTAGAATCAAATTAATTAATCCTTTAGCAACAATCCATCTCAAGGGTAATGAATTCCTGTGTCTATAATATGAAGATTTTTTTTCTGATGACTTCTTTTCAAGGTATCAAGAATATCGAATATAAATCTGCTTTTCGTATCCGATAACGTTAAAATTCTATTCTCTGCTTGCCTCATGTTTGCGCCCAGCTCATTAGTTTTCGTATAATTATTAGGATTATTATAATTATTAATTAAATGCAGTTCAGTTAAATAAAAGAAGTTATTATTGGTGGCGATCGATTCGTCTTCAAATACGCGAGATTATTGCGATCATTCTATCTATTTTGTTTCATTATTCTCTTTTTATTATTCATTATTGTTATATTTTATTGTCTCATCGATTTATTTTCATATGCATGCGTTCAGCATGAAACTCGTTTTTCTCTTGTGTCACTGACCATGAATATTAATAATGTGATCCATCTATGAAACATCTCGTAAACATAACTATTCATTAACATCATAACTCGATTCATTCTCCCATTGCATTACAGTTTCCTTGTGCACGTTTTTATGCATATTACTTCAAGGTAGAACGAATCAATGAACTCGGCTACTTGAAATCCAAGCTCATTTAATTTCTGAATTCATGTTGTTCTTGATATTTATATAAGAGCTAACGCATCGCCAGCAAGAAAACGGAAATTGAGAAAACATGTGTATGAGAGTTATTTGTTATGAAAAAGAAATAGAGGGAAACAGAAAAATAGGCAGAGAGAGAGAGAGAGAGAGAGAGAGAGAGAGAGAGAGAGAGAGAGAGAGAGAGAGAGAGAACGGAATCAAGGGCTAACAAGGCACGTGGGGAAAATGAAAACGTCGAAAGAAGAGCATGTCGCAATAAAGAGTGAAACTAGGAGCTGGACCGTTATGGATCTTTGATCGAGGATAGGATCAAGCGTGCGACACACATGACATGAGCGCGTGCAACGCATATACAAACGGCGGATGTGCGAATATCTTAAGGTCATTGAATGATAAACGACGCAATTGCCATTAAAAGGACAAATCGCTATGGCGACATCTTTCGTAAGGTGAATTTATTGGCGGTCATTTGCATGGACCTGAAGCAACTGTGCTAGCCTCGCGGGGCCAGCTATCTATCCTGGCAAACGGAGGTAGTAGTGGCAAAGAAACAGCATTAGCGGTTTGTTACGCAAAATCCCGGCGGCTCGATAATTCATGTGTCAATGAGGTATAAGTGTAAGATCCGATAATAGATGGATAGGTAAGAGCGAGTTGCGAAATGGCACGCGCACTTTTTCCTGCGATGCCATACAGCGATAACGGCAACAATTGGATATGTAAAATGTTACTGATATTTCCACTCTTGCATCTTGCACATTATACGAAGCTGTAATTTAACGTACATGTGAATTATGTATTAAAGAATGCCTTAAAGAGTGTCGATTGGGGAACAATGTTGATGGAAAACATTGATTCTAGATACATTGTCATTTGTATTTCGGATACAATCGAGTACCTCTAGATGGACGAAGCAAATGAGATAAACATGCTTTTTGTAGCAATAAAATGGAAACGGCTTTTCTAGGATATTCCATTACTTGTTAGTTATTACTTGCTTCCGTAGTTGTAACGCTCACGGTGACACTTAGCTCGCTTAATAGTCGACATCACTTTACAGCAGGAGCTAAATGGAAAGGAGCATGCTGACGACGCGCGGAGAATCCGCCGTGAAATGTTCAATGCAATGTGGTAAAAGCGAAACTGCGTACCTAATTCAGTTAGTGCAGCGCGCGTAAACCTCTAATGTCTCAATGACGCTTATGTAAACTGCATTTTCATGCAAGCATTGAGAGAATGTCATGATCGCTTTTGAAGTTTAAACATCGCATCATCTGCGATGATAATCGCAAAATCGAACGTTTACGATGATCAGCCTCGATCTACAGCTTGCAGATCGAGTATCACCGTAAAATGAAGGAGGTGATGTCAGATGGAATCGAATGAGTCCATAAACTAAGAAAAGAATCTAAAACAAAGTTCGGAAATGAATTACAATGAGCCATTGATGGCACGCTTCGCCGACAGTATAGAAACCGGTTGTCGACATCTTAAAACGAAAGATGTTACGCAAAGACATTTTAATGACATTGTGCATTGGTCGATCTCTCGAAAGACCATTATACAATCGGCGTAACATAAAGCTGTGCAAGAGCTTGTGCGATTTTACGATTTTCATAAGCCACAAATTTTTTTTCTCTCAAACGATAATAGTCTTCAGTGGTCGCAAAAAAGTCGCATCGCTGATGCATAGTTGCTCGTTGATGAAGCGTTTTTATTTCGACTCCGATAAAATCGGAGTAATGCGAGATATTTCTTTGGATTTTCGGGTTAATAAAATTACACGTAGATTATGTACTTGAAAATTTATTAACCGCCATTTATTATGCCACGGATCTTAATGAAGTAAATAGATGTAATTACAAACTTATGCTAGAAGATATTCCATGTAGCATTTTATGTTAGCAATTCATTACGTTCACAGCGCACAAAGAGGTAAATATAAAAAATGTTGATGTACGACGAGAAGAGAGTTATTTCGAAATAAGCTGCGCAGTCATGAAGAAGAGTACATTACGTCGTACTAGAAATAGAAGATGCGACGAACACGAATTGATGCTGAAACATATCGTTATTGGCTGACACGCTATATTCATGATTTTACGTTATAACAGAAAGGCGACTTTGCAAAAAAGAAGCGGGATGCATTACTTGATTCTTAACATGAAGTTCTAGACGCAGTTTCTTCAAAGGTGTCAAAAAGTGTGAAAAATTAATTGCCTGAAATTTGCCTGAAAACATGACGGCAATGTAGAATGGCCATACTCAAATACTTTCTCTCTTCTTATTATTTCTTGTTTCTAGCACATTAAAGCAGAAAGCCGTTCATGAGAACGAGAATGAACTTTTAATTTAGAATGTTATTCGAAACTCGATTTGTTTATGTTTACAGTGTGTTTTTGCACGTGAGTGAAAGGATAGTTGCACGAGAGAACACAAAGGAATTTTTGCACCGGAAAGGTTATGATAAAATCGAAAAAAAGTCCGCTTTGGGCCTTTTACTTTGCGGCGTGCTTTACTCGAGCGGCGTGCAAAATATTTTTATCGTATATCGCAGTATATACCGGATATCTCTGTGTTCTTTTTTTTCCTTCACGGACAGTTTAATCGCGGAAAGAGCGATCAAGCGTCGACGGAAGGCGAATTTGTTCGTTCTCCGGTTCTTTTAATGAGAGCTCATTCGCGTATGGCGGAATCGCATGCGAGTACTGTCGGCCAGTCCTAGCCGTGCCACTACTGTAATCACGTCTGTCTGTTGCTTTTCTCTTATTTTTCGATCACTTACTCTCACTCTCTAGTGAAAACTCTGGCGTGCAGTCGGTCATCCGCCGCTTGCATCGGCAACGCTTCCACTTGCTTCCGCTGCTTCGTGAAAAGTGCATTCTACTGCGGTATGCTGTGTCGAGATATTAACTGATTGATAATCGGAAGAAATCGAACTCGGGCAAATATCGATCGGTAGGAGAATTAAGTTGCGAGCGAACGGTGGCAATTGCGAAAAGAAAAAGGAAAAAAAGCGTGGAAGTTACATTGAGAATATTTTGATACGCACGGATGATACGCGTCGGATGCGATATAGTTGAATAGCTGGTGCACTTTACAATTTCGTCCATAAAAATTGCATGAAAAGCATTGAGGCTCGGACACAATGCGAGGAATGAATGCGAAGTAAGTAAATGCAAATTAAAAGTCTTATATTTCATAAATGACTTGACTTTTGCTAAGAATCATTGCAATGTTTATCCGTCTCGAGATTGTTCATCAATTTGTAGAGGAAAATATTTTTCGGAATAAACATTTCTTTTCAACGAGAGTGTTTTATAAGATTCCAAAAGAATTTCTCTGGTTCCTATGAAAGCCTAAAATGCCAAACGCACATGAAATGGTTGATTCAGGTCAACAATCTTGATTCAATGCGTCGTCTTGATATTAAAGGAAAGGAACGAAAGAGAACGAGCTCAGAATAGGATGTTCACCGAATGTTCACAATTGCGCGTGCTTACTGAAGAATGTAACATTGCCATTGAACAAGTAACAATGCGAGCTCTTATTAAAGATTGCAAAAATAAGTGGATCGTTACCTTTTCTTTTCTTCGTGTTAGTCTTCCTTTTTTGTTGCAATTACCGCAGGTCGTTGCAGACGCATGCGAACCGGTTCGCATGCAGATTTTATCGGAGGAATGCAGAGTGATTTCAGCAATCGTTTAAATGCGCATCTTGCGCAAGAAAATGTTATCGGTCGGGGGTAGTTTAACGATTATATCAAGAATGAGAATATATTTCCATAACGAATCACGGATTTATGGCATCTCATTTGCTAATAAAAGTGTCGCCTACATGTTAAATAAAATCGGCATAGATCTCTATCGCGAAAGATCGAATATATATATGCTCGAATTCGTTTGATAATTATTATTGTCATGTATGTTATGTTAGATGATTTATATAGACGAGGCGCATACTTAATATACAGGAATATATACTAGATATTTATGTGAATTTATCACAGCTTGTGAGAGAAATAGAAACAGACTTCAATAGAGAAGAAATGCTTCTGAAACTAACGATATGTTTTCAGTTGATTTCCCGATTAACATCAGCGCAGCCTCGATCGACAGGATGTCTAATATCTACAATAACTCCGCTGTGCGATTTTGGCATTACCTATTCCACGATCTATCTGGTAAACATATATATACATTGCATTACATCTACATGAAAGTTCATTATATCCAGAAAAATTTCATTTATGTAAAGATAACACAGAATGGCTAGAATAATTACACTGTATTACTCGCAATAATAATAAAACGGCAATGAATGAAAGACTGAATCACGTACGATCATCGTAATCTCGTAATTTCCTAATGATAATGTGATTTTGTTCGATTTCACTTCTTAAGCTTGTCTTTTGATAAACCGCTGGGAATTCAATTTAGACTGGCAAGCATGGAAATAGACATCACTGTAAAATCTTATTTTTGGGATTTGAAGGACGCCATAGCAAAATCTAACGAGACATGTATGACAATACGTATGCTTGTATGACAATTATGTAATAACAGATCTCTACAGAGAGGTCATATAAAGCCTCGCACATTTAAACTTTGTTTACGCAATGAACTTCGCGTTAATGTGATGTTAGCATGTTTACGCAATGAACTTCGCGTTAATGTGATGTCAGCAAGAAAAATTTACGGTCGATTGGTTCAGTGTGAATCCTTTCTGATTTGCTGAGATTTGATTTGCGAAAAGTTGGAATCGAAAAGTTGTCGTCGATCGCGTATTGCAAAGTCCAGATCTAAATCTAATCCTGCTACTGCTTAACGGAATCATTCTTTCATTGTTATATTCTTTCCAGATCCGCGCACTAGAGACTGGTTCCTCATATCATCCCCCGTACCTGGCGCTAGTATTATAATCGGCTACTTGTACTTCGTGTTGTCATGGGGCCCCAAACACATGAAACATCGGAAGCCGTATCAATTGAACAATGTCCTGGTCCTTTACAATTTTGTGCAGGTCCTCCTCAGCACGTGGTTGTTTTGGGAAGGCTTGGATGGCGCGTGGCTCAAGAACTACAACTGGAACTGCGAACCCGTGGATTTCTCGTATTCGCCACATGCGCTTAGAGTACGTAAATATTGCATCTCTTTCAATCATTTCACTCAATAATTAATAACCGCGCTCGGTTCTCAATCAGTTGCAATTCGCTCCTGGTATGCGGCATGCGTCTTTTCTCTTATAAATTGAGAGATCGCTCTGCGATTTTATCACTTTCACGCAATATATGTGTGAATCTGAAACATGGTTCACGTAAATTGCGGGATGCAGATGTGATCGAATTTTTTTCACTAGGACAGAAAAAGAAAGAGGGAGAGAGAGAGAGAGAGAGAGAAAGGAAGATGGAATTTTAATTATATCATCAATTATATCTCGTTTCTTATGCACAGGTCGCGAAAGGCGTTCACGTATATTTTCTGGCAAAGATCTCGGAACTTCTAGATACTGTGTTCTTTGTATTGCGCAAGAAGGAAAAGCAGATTACGTTTCTCCACATGTATCACCATACCGTGATGCCGATGATATCGTGGGGCGCTACGAAATACTATCCTGGTGGTCATGGTATTTTTATAGGTGCGTAAGACAGAGGATAATGACAATGGTGATTGACATCGCATATTTCTCTTTTCAACGACGTTATTCATTTTTATTGTCTCATTGATGTATTTATATTATTATATAAGCTGAAGTATGACTGCTTGCAGGAATCATCAACAGTTTCGTGCACATCATCATGTACACTTATTATCTCCTCGCAGCGTTACTACCTCAGTATCAGCATCAACGATTCCTTTGGTGGAAGAAGTATATTACCACCCTGCAAATGGTAAGCGCGAGGCTTTGAGAGTTGAAGATACGCAAAGATAATTCCTTTCTTTTTTAAAATCGGCTTCATTTTGAGATGGAATTCGACGCTCATTAACGTGGCGATCTTGTCGACAGGCTCAATTCTGCGTGGCCTTCCTGCACAATTTTCAGTTGTTGTTCTACGATTGCGAATATCCGAGATGGACGCTTATCCTGATTCTGCCGAACGCGATATTCTTCTACTTCCTGTTCTCCGATTTCTACAATAACGCGTATATCTCCAAGAAGGAGAACAACGGCGGAACTATGATACAAAACTCGGCCAAAGCGAACGATGCCGCGGAGAAAGTGAGCAACGGTGAGATACCGAACGGAAAAGGGAAAAGCGACTAAACGGGAACGACTGAGAAAGAAACGCGATCGCAATGAAACGCGACACGGCCACTACTATTCCATCTCCACCTGAACCGCATTGCAGTCTCTATCCCGTTAAACTCGCCAACGTCATCAGTACTGCGGAACGCACGAACTTGGGATCTCAACTGAAAGATAAAATCAACAGGACCGGAGAAATGATCTGATATTCGCGTAGATCACGAATGCATCGGATTATTCACTCGAATCTTGAAGATCTTTACAGAAGTAAAAGCGATACGTTAATTGTCTGTCTTCTTTTTGTATCAATATCGGGTAATTAAATTATCGATATCAACAATGGAAACTGAAGAGTAGAACGTATCATCATATGCATTTCTTCATGATTATTATATCACTTTAGGGATCTTGAGATTTGATGAAACTGCACTAATTATTGCACATTTTTTTATGATTTTAATGGTGCAACCATTGCTCAAACTGCGTGCTATATTGATGTTATGTGATCATAACTTCACTTAATTAACATTTCTTCTATACAACAGACATATATATAAAAATGTTGTGTTTGCTCTCGTCGTTTACAGTTTATGTTTGTAATTTCCAAGAAGATGCATTTTTGTTATTCCTTTCGTGATATTTCGCGACTTTATCATAGATATTAGACACGGCGATATAATTCATTTCTTAATATTATAGATGCATTTATATATGGATACATTTACATTACGTCGAATTCTACAATCCGATAATTTCAATAATGCGTAATCATTACGCATAATTTATGTTTCCAACTTATTAAAACATCTAATCATCCTTCATTAGAATTGCTTTAACATATTATACTTGTTGTTGGTTTGATTAAAGGATATCTTGCTCTTTATAAATTATTTACATAAAAATTCTATTGTGCGGATTCATTTCTTATTGGAAATCTGAATTATTAATAGAAGTAATAGAAATGTAAAATGAAATTTTTGCGCTGTACGACGCCTGTCGTGTATTTGAAATATCATTCAACGAGATAGCAATATTAACAATAGTACATAATAACAGCGAGAATCTTGTGAAATCGAGAGATCTCGACACATTTCACAGAGAACAATTGAACAATATTGAACAATATGCTTAAGTATGCATAAAGCGATTGATACAATCGTCTTCACTTCTGAAGAACTGTTATGATCGATCCTTATGAGCTTATATTACAATTGTAAACGATCCTCCGATCGATTCTGTAAAATTAATTGTAGCGATATAACTGTGAATATAATTTCTATTGAAGAGTTGAAACGAATGAATTGAATGATAATGGCGAACTTAAAATAATCTCAAAATAAATCTCAAAATAATTTTGCACAAGCAATATTCAGCATTCGGCGAGATTCAATTACGATATGTAAATGTGTAGAGTGGAATGACACTGTGAAGAATGGCATACTCTAAGTATATAATTTTGCAATGATTATCAATAATACGTACATTGTGTCACGATTAATAATAATATCCAAGAAATTGAAGAAATATATATAAGAGCATATTTCAAGAATTTATACAGGAATTTTTTTTCGTCAAAATCTCCGTTCTTTTTATGACTTTCACAGACCGTGTCTCATTCGCTGAAAACTGTGCGTAAATAAACGTCATTCAAATATACAATTAATAATTGATAATATTAGTATACAGAGATGGAAATCATTCATTACGAAAATATTAAATACTACTTCATAATTCAATGATAAATTTTACTATTATACGACGTGTATTGTACGACATGATAAATAATGCAAAATAATACTGGGGTAATTATCAAGTGTACATTTTCTTTTATCTCACGATTCTTTTCTAGAAGCTTCTATATTTAGATCTTATACCTTATACCTTATTCTATATTTATCTTATACCTTTATTCTGATGAATTATATTATTATCGCAATTATTATATCTCAATTGTTATATTTTATATAAATATCAGTGTATCAAGAAAATATTTTTGAAAAGTAATAGAGTCATCATTTCGATAAAATGCAAGAACTTAAAAGACTAAACATTCGCGAAATTATAAATTGCCAAACTTATTATTCTAGAAATAGAAAATTTCAAGACTCGGAGCTATTTCAAATTTTATCGAGAAAAAGAAAGAAAAGATCTTCAGAACTGTCAAGAGTTTTCATCGGACGCTATTATCGCTATTTATGAAATAGCTATTTGTCGTACAATTAAAGAACTTTTCAAATTACATCAAATGTGTTCGGAACAAGTCAATAATTAAATATGTACGCTAAATACCTATAGACGAAAAAACTAGAAATAAGAAGCGCCTAATTACTACATCTAATGAAATAATATATTAGAGTAATACAAATATGCGATATTAATACAAATATATGATGTTAACGATAATTGAATATATATTCAATTAATCAAGTTTGGAATGAACGAAATAATCTTGAAATATCGTCTTTTGTCAGAAAGAACTCGCAATGATTTCAAATATTTTATTGTACAAAATAAATATTTCACGAAATACTTTTTTTATGAATCTGTTTATATCGCATTAATTGTTTATCAAAGAAGTTTATATCATATTTACATAATTTATATGATCAAATTAAACAGATTTTCAGTATTATAATATAGATCAATGAAACTATATTATTATGTGCTTTACAAATTTTCATTATAAACTATATATTTTGGAAAAATTAATTTAAATCCGAAATAAATTAAATTGTTCGCATAGTTAATAGTTTTCAAGTTATCCTCAGTAGTTTTCCCTTCAGAAAGATATGATATTTTAAAAGAACAGTAAATCTGTAACTATTCGCAGAAGTAGCGTGAGGAAGATCATTAAGGTTCATAAAATTATGATACATATATTGTTGAATGGAAATAGCACAAAGATTTTAAATTTTATTTAAAAATGTGCTACGTACTTTCCAAATGTATATTTAATTTAAATAAGGAAATTTTCTGAAAAATTTCGGTATGCGTTGAAAGAATACATTAATAAACAAGGTAAATGTTTAATTTGTGTCCAAAGAACATGGCTTTAAATGGTTTGTTAATTTATGTCAATTGCTAGGATTGTCTTTTGTTTATATAATTTATATAAATTTTATATAAATTATTATCTATCCTTTATCGAACTTTTCGTTTCAATGATACTTTCATGTTTTGAAAGATAGAGACAATAAAATAAAAGTAGATTTAAGATATTACATGTATATTTCCAATTATACTTAGAAAACAGGCTCTTTTAATGTAAATAATTGTCACCTATATTACGCTTTGTTCTTCCAACATAAATAGCCTATCAAAATTTTCGAGGAATCGCAGTTTCAAAAATGATGATCGCTCAAATAATTCCGTGATCTCGAATAGACGAATTGACATTTACATCAATCGCATTTTTGTATCACATTATAATGCATATGTACCTTATCATAGAATGAAAATATATATTAATATTAAAATGTCTGTCGCAATTGTTTACATTTTATTTTTTGTACTTGGCAATTTTTAATTTTGATTGTTATCTGTTTCAAGAAAGATCTTTAGTAATTTTCGTAATTTATCTGTATATTATTTCACATACTATATATAACCATATTATTAAAAAATCAAATCTCGCATTGAGATTTATTATTTCATTATTTTATTTTTTTTATTGATCTTTTATGTAGATATGTTTTGACAAATTTATATGGCTATAAAATGTTTAATAAATATATCCTAGATGTAACATTGCAAATCTTTCAAATATTTCATTTTGGGACTTATAAATTTTAAACGAACGAAACAAGATAACGTAATAGTAAATAATAAATATAATTTACGATCTTTTATATGAGATGTGAAAGAAAGAATTTGATACATAATTTTTTATATAATTATAGATTTAAAATGCAGTACATTTATTAACAAATATATTGCATTTTACATGTATATATTTTTTCTACATATATTCGACATGCATTATATATTTGCATCTTTTGATTCATACATTTATAGAAATGATATACTTTATAATTGTAAAAGTAATATTTCGTTTATATGTTTTATACGACTTTATGTCTTATACGATTTATCTCTTTTTTTCTTTACATATAAATGTAAGATATATCTATTATATTTCTATCCTGATGGAATTATTAAATATGATGGGTTTTCGACGTTTCAGGTTGATGGAACAATAAGTAAAGAAACTCTATTCGTCTTCACAAGGATACAACGCAAAGATATCTTGATAGACTAAGCTAGCTTTACAGACTTCGCCGTTTGCGGCTCTACAATTATTCGACTATTATTGCTCTGTTTTCACGCATTGTTACTCTTTTACTCTTCTTTCCTCATCGTCTACTCTCGCACTCTCGTCGTTGTTACTCTCGCATTGCTATTGTTACTATTTTTACTCTCCTCCCGCCGCATCCTATGCCGTTACCCTTTTTATATCCAAAAGTGATGCCACATCTTGTCGGCCAATCGCTACATATTATCATTCAGTCTGGACGAATCACATCAACGCGAGTGTCAATAGTTTCTTTCGCGGTTGTCCTTTGTTCTGGACACACCATCCAATGTGCGCGTCGGCTTCTCCGATTACAAAAGCTTTTAATACATGCTATCGATAATCTCTTTCTTCTATACTACATATCTAATATGTATACTTTATATTTAATAATTTTCCATAATGTACTTAAATCCATAATGCATCTTAAATCCATAATGCACATATATATAATGAGAAATAAAACTTCAAAGTTACAAATATTTAAGTCTTAAGTAAAGTTGATTGATGTAATATATTGACACAAATACGAAAATAGAGAAATTAATTTTTGTGAGTTAAGTAATCTTAATGCTTAATGCGAAAGTTTCTTTATTCATGGAAAAAAGAAAAGATAAATGATTTAATAGAAGAAGAGGACTTTAAAAACTAATTAATTCAATAGCAGCAGTTTATCTATCTGTTTCTTTAAGCTTCTTCTTTTGATCATGGTCAACAAAATACTTTTGACAATTAAATGTCTGTCAAATATCTCTTTTTTTCTTTTTTGATTCTTTTCCTCATTTTATAGATTAACGAATTTATCCTAATATGCATGCACATGTTATATCAATTATGTATATAATCTATTCTTTATCTATTCTTTATCTCGTAATTATCTCGTATTTCAATATTCCGTTAAAAGCAAGTCTTTGCATAAATAAATATAACTTTTGTTGATAGTATCAATATATTTTTGAAGAACAATTATACACATTGGAATAATAAGACAGCAAATTGTATAAATTATAATTGATTGTACAGAAAGTACAATCAATAAATCAATAAATTAATCAATCAATTAATAATTGTTAATAGTTGTTACAGAATAGTTATTATAAATCTAGGTTTATAATAGGATTTGCAGAGATGTTTAGATTATGTATATACATGCTATATTCTTAATTATTTATGTATACATCTCTTTTGAATCTCTGTTTTATATATATATATATATATATATATATATATATATATAAAATAGAGATTCAAAAATATGTATCTTTTACAAACTATAAAAGCTTAATCGTTAACTTTACAAATATATGGCTATTTACAGAATTTTTGTATCGTCTTATCGCAAAAGTCGATGTAATTAAAAGACGACTGCTGTTCATTAACCAATTTACAATTACTATTGTTTATATTTCATTGTTTCTTTATTTATTCATGTTTCTATTATTCTAAGATGTCTAAATTCAATCATATCAATCAGTCTTGATTCAATCGAATTTTTGCGAAATTAGCTTTTTTCATTAAGTTGTCTTCGTCTTATACGCCTTCCGATAGAAGTCGCTGAATAAATAGATGAAGATTATAACGTTTGCCAAGAACATATAGGTGAGAGCTTTTGGCATTCGGCAATCCATAGCCAAAGTTAGAACTAAGTAGAATAACATTATACCAAATTGTAGCTGAAATATGAGAGAGAATTTAATTATGAAATGTCAAATGCATAATTAATTATATATTTTCGCAATTATATCTCTTTCATCAATTAATGATATCTATCCTAGATATCAAGAATATATCAAGCATGCTAATCAACGAGGATAGACGAAAAGAAATAAAAAATTTTTATTAAAATATGTATGAAATGAGATGTACAATACATGTCTAATGGAGTTTTAAATAATCGAACTTTAAACAATTAGCTTATTTAAAGCTTAATTTAATAGCGTAATTAATGATATGTGATATGGATAATTACCAACTGTATCCAAGTCATATATTTCTTCCACCAAAGATATTTTCTGTATCTGGACCCGAGTGACGCAATTAAATAATAGCTGTACATAATGATGTGGACCGTAGAATTCAGCAAACCTATGATGATACCTTGCTCACCAGGTAACAATTTTAAATAGCACCACGAGCAAACAGCCGTTATAGTATGGTGATAAACATGAAGGAAGGTCACTTGATTTTGTTTTTTTCTCAGAACAAAGAATACCTTTAAAAAAAATAGAAGAATAATTGTTATTAATAGCCATTCTAAAAATAGATGATTATGTTAAAATATACAATTACGCATGTACTGTATACGCGAGCGCGCGTAACGGTTTTTTAATCTCACTTACGAAGAATCTTAATACATAAATTTCTCGCGAATATATACATTTCTCAAACAACGTAAATTTTATATGTTTTTAGATAAATTTTTGCAAAGACTTTAGATTTTATAATATGAAACTTCCTGATGTTACGTCTAGAAAGGAAAGTATTCCCTATTTTCTATCTATATTATTTATATATATTTACTTATCGGTATAAATTTTAATATGTAGATATTAATATGGAAGATCAAGGTCAATATGAGTCGTTAATAAATGCTTTCCGCTAATTGTGTTATCGAGGTACTTCGTTTATTTCGAAATGTGCGATTGCAATTATTCATATGAATTAAGTGTAGCATTAATGTCGTAAGTTTTAAATGATAACGGAAGCACAACAATGCGCTTCATTCTTATCTTATGAAATCTTTCTAGGTCAATTTAACGTTGAACGCGTCGATTATTATTTAATCCATTAAAATTGCGTTACTGTAAACGCTCACTTACTGTATCCAAAAGTTCGATGACTTTTGCGAAAAAGTACCACCATGCGCCTCGCGATATCTGTTCGAAAAGAACGGAGATGTAGTTTACTATTTCTTCTCAATGCTATCGAAGACTAAGAAATTGCTTACTGCTGTTTGTATAGTCCTGGATTCTGAATCAAGATTCTGGATAGTACATCCGTTAGAGAAGACTAAACGTTTCATATCGATGTTCAGTGCCTAAATTTACATCATTTTATATAGAAGTATTTCTTTAAATAAAATTAAATTAAATTAAATCATGACAAAATTTTGATATAATAAGGCTCTTCTAAAAAAATTATATTCTATCACATGTTCTTATTTATTCAATTTTATAGGGAATCATAAAATTAAAATTAATTAACATTTTGCTAAGGTATCGAGCTTGAATATAATTAATATTGATAAAATGGTTTTTTTCAAGATGTTTTTCTCAAGATAAACGAATAATATATTATGCTCGTTTTATTACGATAAGATAAATATTAACCAAAGATTACATTTACCAGAGACGTCAACCAGATGCTGAAGACTACTTGAAACGCGTTATATAAAGTCAGAATGGTATTAAGTTTAAAGGCCGGTCTCTTTTCCATCATTTTTGGACCGGCCTTTAGTACAAATATTAAATATGTGCCAACAATACATAACATAGGACCCGGAGAACCCATTAGAGGCCATGAATCCACCATTGGATCTATCGCAAAAGAAATCTCACATTGTAAAATGTATATATATATATATATATACATACATATATATATATATATATATATATATATATACATCTAATAATTTTCATTAAATGACAGATATTTAATATAATTATATAATCTTCTTTTTTGAATATCTAGAAATACAACTGAAACATAATTGAATCTAGCACTCAGATGATGAATATAAGTTCGCATATAATTATGAAATTTATTTTGAATAATTATGAAATTTAATAAGACAAATATTTTTAGTACTCATTTATTTATACATGATGTTAATTAATATACGATTATAAATTCAATTACATTATCTAATCACAATATTTCAATTGATGATGTTGCATGAAATAATAATATAATGAATGATGGATCATATAAATAATAAATAAAATAGAGAAATTGATAAATTATATCCGCCGGTTAAAAATACAAAAAAAGTTATTTGCCTCTAAAAAATATGTTTTGTTTTGATATTTATAATATTTGGCAATTAATAAACATACCTTTAACACTTTGCACAACTTCATTATAATTACTAACGACGTGTCGTATGAGATTCGTCATGTCGATAATATATCGCGTTCCGTGATAACAACCGAAAATCTGAAATATATAAAAATGCACACTGGTTTGGTCTTCGCATGTATACTCATCTTTTGCACCGATGTGACTTTTAATATAGCTGACAGAATAATAATCAGTCCTACGTTCGTATTTATGCTGACGGTAAGAACATTCGATGCACATGAAACTTGAGATGCGACTACTTCAACAGTTGATTTTTAATAGATGTCCTACGTGTTTTTTACTTCTGTGAACTTAATCATATAAGAACCTTGCCTGGGATCCCTTTTCTTTAATCGAAGGTTCGGGCGTGATATATTTCACGAGTGTTCCTTGGTCACTGAACTCCGATGAGGAAAGAGACGCGTCCTACCAAAAACTGATCGTCCATCGTCGTGAGCTCTTACCAAGAGGACCACTGTCCAGCGAAGGTGTCTTGCGATCCCCACCGCAATCTATCGTACCTTCCATCACTAACGCAATAAGAGGTCAGCAATAATGATGAGCAATAAAGAAACCGAATATATTAATGAAAATGAGAGTTGAAAATGTTAAATTAAAGCCCCGTTTGATTGACTAATCAGATAGTCAATCCTGATTAGATCAACAAAAAGACAAGAAGGAAAACTTGCAGAGGAAGGATATTATGAGAAGGAAATGGCAAGTGGGTTGGAAAATGGTGGAAACGGCCAGGGAGAAGGGAAGAAGAACGCATCGCAGGAAAGGAGAACGCATTAGAGGAATCCGGTAAGATGACCGCGAAAGTGTACGCCATGGATGAACATCGTGCGTTTAATAAGCGACAAGCCGTTACGGCGGATGATAAGAACGTTAAATTAACTGCAGCTCCTTTATAAATTGCGTGATGTATTTAGCGAGTTACGGAAAAGTAAGCTTAGCCTATAAAATATGAAAGGCAGACCTACAATGTATTCCTTATCCTCTTCGAATGTGTGCCAAGTTGAAGTTTTTAATTAAAATAAAATGCATATAAGATTTCATATTAAGAAACGGAATTAATTTATAATTAATTTAAAACTATGTATTGAAAATCTTGATGATTTACCTCGCGAATTTACCTCTTGTTGTAAAATAATTATAATATAATCTGTTATGAGCTCGTCTATTTAAGTATACAGTTTTGTCGAGATAATCTAATATTCATTGTCTGATATTCACTGTCTGATATGATATTCACTCACTGATCTTGCTTTCAGAATATGGTGTTACTGCTTTCGTGCAATGATGCTATTGTTATACAGATTTACGTTATGCAGATCATATTTCAATATTTGATCTTCAATGAAAAAGGGCCATAGATAATGAAAATACGGCCAAAAATACGAAATATTTATAACAACTATAAACATTTATAACATATTTATAATTCGCGACACGCTAAGCATGTCATCTATGTTTTCAGATAATATTATGCGAAATATTTATGGAAATTAGTTAATCATTATAAGAATTTCGAAGAATTTCGAGCTAAAACTGCGACGAATTTGTTCAAATATTTACCATCGTATATTTGACCGGAATAAGTAAAATGAAGCTGCGCGAAAGAGACGTTTGAGAAGTAACGACATGACTACGGCTAATGCTGTGATTATATTGATATTTCTCACATTTCTCTCTGCATAAAAGTTGTGTCCGATAAATAAATTGTCATCTTCGATAAATCGGAACACAAAAATTATTTATAACTATTTAATCTGATATTAAATATATCACGCATGGAGAAAATAAATTATTTTGCTTTATTGCACATTGACTAACAAAATTAAGTATGTCCATTTGCAAATGATAATCACATGCAGCTGTTGTTTCACCAATACAGATCTCAAAATAATAGAAAAATTAACTAATAGTTATTAAACCGAAAATTAATTTTGAAAGATTTTCTAATACGTTAACTTAAAAAAATTTTCTCATTCATTACAGTTATTACATTATTACGATTTTTTTCATATACTTATTCATGATAGATATCATTGATACCAATAAATTTCCAGACTGTAAATTGTTAGTTTGAAAAACAAGAAGAGTTATAGTATTCAAATATTTAATGACGGTTCATTTCTTGTTTGTCCGGAATAAGCGACTCAAATATCAGTGCATAAAAGAAGAGCGCTTTTGAGAAATGCAAGTAATTTTTATTTAATTATTTCGTGGCTAAAGTTACATGACTTTAGTAGTTTATAAATGTCAATCATACATAGTAACGTAATTTATATTTACATGTTATATATTTATACGTGAATTATGTTATCTTTAACTTGATATCAAAGAAATCTATTTCTTTGTACAGCGAATATAATAATTTATATTGATAAGATACGCGATTTATAGTTTAGTTCGATGGGTGAGCTATTGCAACTTGCAATAGGAAAATATGTGTGTCCTGGCGTTGAACACATGCATCGTTGTCAAGTGAAAATCTTGCTGAGGCTATCATGTCTCTAATATACGTGCGAAAAAATCAAGATATGCACCGTTAGAAGAAGGTGCTGCCGGTATGTTTTGCTTTCATAATGAAGCATACGGATCGCCGCCGACGTTAAACGATAGAGGCGATTATAGATTTACGGTTGTATCGTACAATGAATCAGTTCAAAATCTGTAACTACGATATCGCGAGATGCTGCAAATAGCAAACATGATCAGGCAAGATAGCACAATTACGTGGACATAATTAGTACGCATTTGTTCATTCGTCTATGATTATTCGTTTTGATATCGGCTGGAGTGAAATTAATCGGAAATTAGTTGGACGTCTTAATTTAAATGAAGCGAATTTAAATGGGGAGTAACAAGAAGGATCATATTATTTCACAGATCGTTAGGAGCACAAGCATCACCGCAGAAGTTACATGACTGTGCGAGATTTGTTGTTACTACCAGCTGAGTCTTTGGTTGAACGGATATCGTGGATAGCAGATGCTTTAAGCGGGATTTCATATCAATATCGAAGTATCGCGACGCGGATGGATCACAGATGGACTGCAAATTCAAGAAGAATGGGGCCAAGAGAATGGGGCTCGCGATGAAAGCTCGCGAGAAATTCACGCGTTCGTCGATCCAGTTTTAGCTATCCATAACAAAAATTTATTGTTGAAAGCAAAGATGTGCGCATATCAGCCATTGCATGATTTCGCCGTCAAGCGATGATTTCATATGCTATAAGAAGCGGATACAGTTTTGTCGGCGTACAAAATTGTTACGACACTGACGTCATCTATAGCATCTTGGCCAATGAGAAAGGACGCGAAGGCGTTATGAGCAAAAATCAGTTTCAAGCGGGATGTTCGACATTGCCTTTCATTATTCGTTCATTTACAAAGTAAGAAGTAAGTTAACGATTTGCATTCGAGAAGTAGGATTATGTACTCCTACTAGGTCAAGCGGTCGGAGGGGAGTGTCTTTCTCTCGATAGGGTTGTAACGCACAAGGATTTACGATGGAAAATATGAACCAAGCGGACTCGGCTATGATATTCGTTGTATTTTCTCTTATGTATATTTAGAGATTATAACTGCTGACTCAGGGATTATAGCTGATTATAAAATAATTTTATAAATAGTTATATAAATTATATAAATAAGGATTACGTAAAGGAAATAATTATGTCAAACAGATGTAAAACAATCATATGACTGTGAATTCATATATTGTATATATAATAATATCATATATTCACACTGTGAATTCACGGAAAAAAATGACGGAATTATTTAACAGATCATAAAACATAAATGTTTAAATCATAGAAGCGCTTTTACGATTGCATTAGAAATCAGTAAAATATACAACGATCTTGCGAAATGCGAAATGCTCAGCATATAGGTATATCTATAGATATATCTATTTATCTTTTTATTTACTTACTTTGATGGCTTACTTTGAAATCATAGCAGTAGAACTAATAAAAAATATTAATTTAAATGCCTTAATTTAAATAAAGCAATTCCAAATAAAAAAAAAGAATCTTGTATTAAATATACTTAATTATAAAATCAGCGACATTAGATAATTTCTTCCTTCATCATTATATTTATATTTATTTTATGATTAATATTCTTGCGTGCTTAAGTATTATTTTGAATATTATTACATTTATATATCATTAAGAAACACTTATATCATCGAAAAGCGTTTATATATTTCACAATATTATTATGCATTTAGTAATCGAATATACGAGCGTCTATTATATAGTTTTTTACGTGAATGAAATCTAAAAGTCGAAATCATTCATGTAGATTTGTGCAAAACAAGAAGTTCTATGCATAAATGCGATTTATTTTTCATTTTAATGTTTCGATTCTCGTTATATTCTCTTCTTTTTTTCTTCTTAAATGAAAATTATTTCTCTATAAAAGTTTTGCTAAGTTAATTAAGTTGATATAATATCTAAAAGTGAAACAATAATAATAATAATTTCAATAGTTCTTTCTACCGCGTATAAAGAAAGAATCACAAATTACTTTTGATTGTATTTCCTTCGTGTGACGATTTTATGAAGCTGTCTTTAATAGAAATAGTCGTAACATTCACGATGAATTTTCAAGATCATGGATCAAGATCAACTAGCTTATAACGGCACTTTTGGCAGCAGCTCCGCGAAAAAAGCGGGACTTGCTATGGAGATGTGTATAACAGACAAGGGAGAGAGAGAGAGAGAGAGCGTATAAAGAAAGAATCACAAATTACTTTTGATTGTATTTCCTTCGTGTGACGATTTTATGAAGCTGTCTTTAATAGAAATAGTCGTAACATTCACGATGAATTTTCAAGATCATGGATCAAGATCAACTAGCTTATAACGGCACTTTTGGCAGCATCTCCGCAATAAAAGCGGGACTTGCTATGGATACGCGTTCCTCACCATCTCCGACTATCTTCTCTTCCTTCTTCCTCTTAGCTGTCCCCGTTTGGAACATGCACTTAAAAAAAGTAGGCCATCTAGCAGCTCTTCCACACGCCACCGTCACGGCAGCAATTAATTATTCGACCGAATATAACCGGTCAGATAGCAAAATTGAAAAAAAAGGAAAAAGAAAAAAGAAAATATCAACCGAAATATTTTCCGTGCGCGCGAGTTCTAATATCGAGGACAATTAAAGATACACGAGAAAACTGTTTATATAATTTTCCTTTTTCCTGTTTGCGTATATGTCATGTCGGATTTCCTACTCGTTCGATTGAAAATTTCCTTGTTTTCTTTTAATGAAATCAATGCACCGGTTTTGCGAGCTGTAACGTTTCATCAAAATATTTTTTATGAAATTTTAAAATCGTATGTTCGAGTGTGGATTACGTCAATAAGAAGCAATACTGTCTGAGCCAAATTTGTTTTCCTGGTTTGTGAGTGAGTAAAAGGCTACTTTATAAATTAACGTGTCTTTCAAAGACATATAATGAGAACGCCTATAACGAAAGAATTAATGTTCGCGACATATACATATTGTCTATATAATAACGTAATGTAAGGCAATTTAAGGACATAAGTTGAATTTCTGGCATCAATTAATTTATTGTTATCAATTTAAATTTATTATATTCGTTGTTAACATTTACAAAAAGTTTCTCAATTATGTATAAAAATACAATTATATTACAAGCATAATTTAATAGCATAATTTATATATACTAAACATGAGCAATTTTTATTATATTATTAATTATTATATTATTATTTTTATATTTTATTATATTATTATTTATTATATTATTAATTATTTGACAGGTAAAATAATGATAACTTATTCTTTATATTAACAATACATGTTAAAATATAGTAATTATGCCTAGTAATTTTTATAACATTATCTTTGCCTCATTATTTTTATAACATTAATTTTGTCGAAGGAAAAAGGGGTATCTTTGACCCAACATTAAAAATCGCTTGTTCCTAATTTAAAAATTACAAATTTTTAAAACATATTTCTTATATAATAAATGCAATATGCAAAGAATTTGATAATATTAAATAGGATATATATTATACATTCATAGCAGAAAAATAAATAAAAATTAATAAAATTTCTAACAAAAATATATGTACGTATTATATTCTCTTATGGAATAAATATAGAATATTTCTTTTATATTTATTCTATAAAAAATTATTTCGTTGAATTATAATTTTTGTGATACTTTGCAATGAAATTTGATAAATGAAACTTGTCAAAGAAGAGATAACCGAAAAATACACTTTTAAAAATAATTTTGTGATTAATTAATTAGCAAATATATAATAGGCCATAAAAATAGATTTGAAATATACAAAATGCGATATATGTATATATGTATATATATATATGTATATATTTGTAGGAACATATAATATGCGTATTTGTTGTATGAAATAGAAAATATAATAAAGTTTAAGATCAGTCAGGCTCAATTCACTCTTTATTCTTTTCGAAATTTTGCACACTCAATCGCTCGCTTGCTAGATTTTACTATCTCCGTTCGCTAAACTCTCATCTCGACAATTTTTAGCTCGCAGTTCGTAACTCTCAGCTCGACTCTGCTCTGCTCTACGTTGAACTCAATTCGACTTGACTCTACTCCTGACTCTACTTCCGATTTTACTCTGTCCTCACCCGCTCGTCTATTATATATCCGAGAGTGTTGTTACATTTCGGAATCGTCGGCTAATCGTTATATATTACCATCTAATTTAGACGAATCGCATCGCCCCGCGAGCTCTCGAGCATCGACAATTTTCTTTTCCCACGGCTTCTTTTATTTTGAACGCGACATGTTCACAAAAGCAATACACACACGCATACACACTTCGACCGACTTACAGATCTTCGACGCGCGCCAATCGCAATCTTTCGGTGTTTTTCTATAAATTTATCCTATAAATATAAACGGTCTTTGCAGAAGATAGTCCTTATTATATATTTTGAGAGATTCTATTACGTTATGATCTTTTTTATGTTGTGATTGTGTAGAATAAATTATGCAAAGCGAATAGTGGAATTGAAATGTAGAGGATCATATTTGAGAAGATTTACATTGTAAAAAGTGATATTTTTAAATTCAATCTATGAAAGACTTTCAGAATTAACGGACATAAAATAACATATTAAGGGAATAATTGCGAATATTTAACAAGTAATTTTAAAAAATATTAGGGCAGGAAACAAAATGCATATAGAAAAGATTGGACACTCAGCAAGACGTGCAATGTTTTGAATTTATTGTTT
This sequence comes from Eciton burchellii, assembly GCA_020341155.1. Lineage (NCBI taxonomy): Eukaryota > Metazoa > Arthropoda > Insecta > Hymenoptera > Formicidae > Eciton > Eciton burchellii. The sequence goes on from JAHMML010000103.1 coordinate 257,728, forward strand.
CTTTGGTTTTTCAATGTTAGTAGTAATGTCACTTATCTCATTCTTTTTTAGCACTCTTTTGTCGTTTTTTCCTTGATACGATTTAAAATAGAAATCTATGAATAATGATGTCAAGAAAAAATTTTGTGGTATTGTTATATATGGCAACCATGATAGAGAGTCACATTCTATATATAATAAATAGACATGGTGCATAAGGACTAGGAAGAATTGAACTATTTGCATCTGAGTCAAGTATTTCTTCCAGTAGTTTAAATTTATCTTCATAGATGACAACAGATAATACAGATACATTATTACGTGAACAAATGAATTTATTAATCCTGAAATACAATGTTAGCTCAATCAATCAATCGTTATCAAAATGAAGATTTTTTGATCAATAATAATGGAAAAAAAAATATATATATATATATATATATATATATATATATAAGTATATAAAAGCTCATATATATATATATATATATATATAATCATATTTTGTATTTCAATTATATTAATTAATTTATTAATATAGAAATAGAGTAATTAATATATTTAGCGCTACTGAATATAATGAATTGATTCCATCCATGTTATCTATATCGATTATTTTTATATCAAGGAAAAATGATATTTATTATGTTGAACCTGGATTGTGTGAGAAAATTTAGTGATTAAGTTTATCGCTAGATTTGCTGATATGATCCAAGTTAAGTGACGCGAATGCAAATTATTAGAAAATCTTTAGAAAAGTATATTTTTATAATACATACCTAGGAAAGTAATATGGCCTCCGGGAAAAAATTTCGCACAACACCAACAACCAATAAGCATGCCAACATGATGATACACGTGAAGAAAAGTTACTTGCTTCTGCTTTTTCCTTAATACGAAAAGAATTGTATCCATCAAATCAAATACCTTGATTATGAAAAACAGCCAGACATATTTGGCTACCTATATATAGGCAAATATGTAACAATTAATAATAATTCATTATTAAATTCTTTGAAATTGGATGATTTACTATTTAATATTTAAGGTTGAGTAATCAGACGTCATAATATGTTATAATACACAATATGTTATAAATATATCACTATAATATACATGGTTATAATACTAGCATATTACAACCATGTATATTATAGTGATATGTTAAATATTTTTTAATAAATGAATGCACTTTACTATATGCATATTTATGCATACTGAACGATATAATTAGATATAATAGACAATTTCAACTTTCTTTTAAAAATTTGTATATAAAAACAGTTTCCAATTAATCAAATTTTTCTAATTACCCTTATGGCCTTTGGCGTATTTGAATAATCGACAGGTTCACATCCTAAAATATAATGTTTGCTCCAAAATTGTACTGCCTAGGAATATATAATCAAAAAATATAGAAATTTTTTTTAAACTAATAATATAAAATAATTAAACATATAAGATAATTGCTCATCATATGCGACATATATTATAAACGAAATATCCCGTCATCAATTTTTAAAATACAAGATAGGCTTTTTCTGAAATTTTAATTGAACATTCTTATCGTACTTCACAATGCAAATATAACAATACTTTATACATTTCAATAAGAGATTTACATATTTCTAAAGAATACTATCTTCTCAAAGAGTAGAATCAAATCAAATTGTAAAATTTTAAGAGAGTTGTGCAAAGCGGCGAAATAGTAAAAAATCCTTTCTTATTTTTATTCGTTCATATTGTTTTGGCGTAAAGGCTTAAATATTTGATAATAAAACATAGCTTACTTCAACAAATATAACAAGAGACAATATAATTTGTAAGAAATCATATATCTGCACTAGTCTATCCACTTTGAAGGGTTGTCTCTTTTCCATATATTTCGGTCCAAAAGAGTATATAAAATACAGATAACATCCAATCAAAAGTATCAGTGACAATGGCGAATTCATAAAAGGTAAGTCTTTGATACGTGGATCTCATAATATAAAAGAGATAAAATCAATTATAAGCCATTGTAATAAATAATTCTGCTTATTGTAAACATATGTTATAAATCTAAATAAAATATTATCATATTGTAAAATATAAATGAAATAGTTCACATATATATAACATATATATTAAATAATTTGAAATCAATCGATTGATCAATAATAAATTTGTATTTGGTTTATAATTATATAATATCACGCAATGCAATGATTGATTTCATGCATTACATATTTACAAGTATATATTTATAATTTGTATAAAAACTGACGAATATTTTCATGCACTTGATATTTTAATGATTAATAAAATTAATAAAATTATTCAAAAATAAAACCAACATATTACATCTAATTACATTTAAGATTATGTTATATTATTTTTGAGATTTTTATAAGCTAAATTAAAACATGCATGTGTTATCGTTGATTTAAGCTATTTTAACTTTCTATTTCATACTTTCTAGCAAATAACGACGATATGTAATGTATGTAGTAATAATAGCTTATCTGTATTTTATTATGCTATATATTAAATATAATAAAAGAATATTAAAATTAAAAGGAAAAACAAAAACAATGAGAAATATCAAGTGCGTATAAGCATCGTTAGATAAGGTATGAAAAAGGCGGCAGGTTTATTGAAAGTCGTTTGAAATGACGATTTCGATAAATAATATCCTTCGATAAATAATAGTAATTTATATTCAAGCTGTTTGGGTTTGGAATACTCAAACAGATCGCATTTCATTTAATATGGCGAAGCAAATCTATGTAAAATTTAAACAATTCTTTATAAATTAAAAACCTAATTTATTAAATTTAATAAAAAACACAAATTTTCACAAATTACACAAATTTTCTTGGAGTACTGAATTACTGAAATAAGACATTTTTATAATTTTTTTATATATATCCCTATATTGAATAATGTTCTTTTGTAAGAAAGAATGCTAAAAAGATTTTTAGGTTTAAAGCTTTAGTACAAATGATAAAAATTACAAAATGCTCACCTGATATATTATCAATATATTCATTCCACATTAGAAGTTTATTTATGATCGTAGACATGATAATGATGTAATTTCGGCGTAAATTCTCAAACGATATTATCACAAACGATATTATAGATAATAAATAAATTCCCATGCAGTAGTTATTCTCTTATTGTGATAACGATAAGTAAATATGCTGAAAGTAAAGAAGCACAATATCTATGCTTTCTTTCTTTATCAGTATCGAAAATTTCGGCGAAGATTAATAGAGACGTTTTCTAGTATTCTTTTAAATGTTTTATTTTATAAGTCACTTTATAGACCGATTATGTCTCTGTTGGCCAAATTCTAGTTATCTTCTGAATTATGACATTTTACTATTCGTAAAAGTAGATTTCTTTTTATCAATGTCCGTGTCATGAAAGTCGAGAACTATGTATTTCTTCTCCTCTTCATCCAGGTAATAAATTTTCATTATATGTATTCTAATGTATTCATTACATTGTATTCTAATTGCGAGGCTATTATATTTTAAACAGTACGTTCCCACATACAATTAATAGTATTGGCATATTCTATTGCTTGAAATATAAATATATTCCGAGAACTTGATTTATCAGTAACAATTACCATGGATGGATCCATAGGCCTTTTCCAATCTCAAATCTTTCTTCGATATCTCTTATCACTTACCAATATATCTGATTGATATTAATATTCTCAATAGATCCTGTAACAGATACAGTATCTCGTGTGAAATTATGTCTAACAGATTCCTCAATGTTTCCCTCTCTTCATTTTCTTTATGTATCTCTTTTCTAAGATAAATATAAAATTATAGAAAGTGAGAACGATATCAACATTTACATTTAAAATACAATATATTATGCCATGTATGTATAATGCATGCAACAGTTGAATTAATTTTCGTCATCAAGAATACGATTATTGTAATTTAAGCAAGAATGCAAGAATCACTTGACCTGACATTTTATACAATGCTATGCATAATTCAGAAATCGTAATCAGAATACTAAATATCCGTATATATAAAAAGTAATGCAATTTTTTTAAATTTGTCAGATACAAAGGAGATAGAATAACGTTACTTTCTTCCTGAGTGATTCTTCCTCTTCAAATATTTTTCAAATTTTTCGAAATGTTTTTTTTTTCATTCCATTTCTTTTTTATATATATAATATATAATATATAGTAAATATTATATATATATACATAAATAATGTAAATGTATATATATGAAATATTCTATGTTTATGCAAAGTACATTATGCAAAGTATATATTGTATGTATTATTACATTTACAAGTTGCTAGATAATAGATCTGAGAAAATCTGCGTTTTTCAGTTGAGAATTGTCTAAAATAATAGTAAAAATATTGTCTAAAATAATAGACGAAAGTCTTACTTCTGGATAAAATTTCTGTTTGGCAATATTTATATATCTTTTGCATAAAACGGAAATGGGGATACCAAGTTCTAAGGCCATGACATCGGATGTTTACGTTTCCAATTCAGTCGTAATTTATAACTAGTTTACAACTTGATTTCATACAATATTCTCGTAAAACGTTTCGTTATAGAAACATGTGAATATCTTCGCATACATATCATAAAATATATTCACGACTAAAATGAAGGAAAATTATACAACACTAATTTATTAAAACAAATCGACTTACGTCATTCTTAATAAAAGATATTTTTTAATGAAGAAAAAGAACAACGCATGTTAGTTTCACGAAATTTGGAATCGATTTTTTCTCAGCGGGGTCATGGAAGAGAATTATAAACATTACTATAAATAATAATATCCGATATTATAAGTTTCAAGATCATGCGATTACGAAAGACATGAAAATATAATTGACGTCTTCATATCTTTATAAAGATCATTGGAAAGTGACACGCAATAAATACGCAATAATATTCATATAATTACTCATAATTACTTACATTTATATGGTAACGATTGTTCAATGGTAATAAGAGAAGTATAATGGACAAAGTACAAACAAATTAATATTTTGTAAATAATTTTCTGATTAAGTTATAAATAAATTTTCATTATACGTGACAATGAATATACTAACACAACAAGAATAAACATAATAATAAATATTATTCAATTTTCAATAATTTATGATATGCGCACTCTTCAAGAATGGGTAAATAAATGTAACATATTTATTTCAAGCAAACTTCTTTCCAGGCTTTTATTATAAAATTTTTCAGTTTGTATATAAGTTTTTAACATATTTTACTTTTTACAATGCATATCTTGGTACATTATAGTTATATAATCATGTATTATATAATTTTACACAAGCTCTTCCGAATTTATTGTCATCGCAACTTTTTTTTATAAATAATTTTATAAGTAATTATACATACGCATGATATTATTGTGATATTATTTTATTATGATTACGATTAAGTGTGCGAAGATAAAAAAAAAATTTTAAGAACTTGTCACATTATTTATCTGATTCTTTTTGTTATCAATATTATTCAATTCATTCCTAAACAACAATCAATATTTCATGTGATTTTCTATGGTTAGTTATCTATATTTTGTATCTGTGTTTTAAGCTTAACTGAAATATCTCAATACTGTAAAAAGTAATAAAAAAAAAATTTTAAGTTTTCATTTATTTACATATAATTATAACATTATAAACATTTGATATATTTATTGACATTTTGCATAATTGCTGCATGTTATCTTTTTTTATTTTATGCAAATAAAATACCCTCCTTTACCCTTTCATTTCTATACTAAACTTTTTATATCTATTTCTTGATTTTTCAATAATATATCCAATCCACTGATTAATTAAAAATTCAATTTCCTGATAGCAAAGATATTAATACTTTTATAATGTAAATAATCGATAATCCGAAATAAAAACAAAATTTTTTTATTTTTAAATCAATTTTGACAATATCTTGAATAAATAAGATTTAGTAATAATACATATAATATTGGAAATTTTAAAATATAAACTATTTTTTAATATATTTGTAGCAAGAAGAGTAATTTTCTTTTTTTGACAAAAGAGAAAGGAAACTTAATATATCTCTCTCTTAAAAAATTACATAGATTATGTTTGTCGGAATCAAGTTTGGATTTCTCTCGTTAATATACTTTAGCGACTATCGATAACATGCTATCGATCGATTGAAATAATTGAAGCGATAATTCTGTCCTATCAATGTCTGATAAGAGATATTTTAAGAATGATATTTTCATCTGTAGATATTTAAGCTAATTTAAAGCTTTTTAATTAGTTAATTTAAATTAGCAATATAGAAATGTTATTTATAAAATTTTCATCTTTTTAGGGAGATAAGTCAGGGCTACAGATAGGAACACGACGCAATAGAGTAGAAACCGGAGAGATTCCAATGGACCACTTAATCGTTTCTATATCCGCGTCTTCGGCCGCATACTTCCGTGCTTTTATCACGCCGGGCTCGCGCGATGTCACTCATTACAACCGATTTATTACGATTGTTATTAATAACGATAATTATTATAAGGAAGTCAACTTCCATCGTGTATGTCATTATGTCGTTAGGCATTCTCGTTGTTCGTATAATAGGACGTTCTGGCTTATCCTTATCCGCGCGTCTCTTCGGTGTTTGGATTGGCTAGAAACTTTCTCGTCCTTTATCGACACAAAATATTATTCGTTGCATTATTATAATTAATTTTTTAATTACTATTTTTTAGTTACTATTTTGTAATTATCATATTATTTGTATTACGAAAAATTAAAATAGAAATATCATAAATTTTTTTAAAACATTTCTATATTGCTAATTTAAATTAGCTAATTTAAAAGCTTTAAATTAGCTTAAATATCTACAGATGAAAATATCATTCTTAAAATATCTCTTTACACAGAATAGATAACATTCTATTAATCGCATGTGGGAGGTTATTTCGACAGATTTAAAACATTAAGATTTAAAACATTAGTACTTTATCAAAAAGTTTCTGCAACAAATGAATTTTGCAAATGCCTTAAAAAGAAAAATTTGATAAATTTATTTTAGCTGCACGTACGGACAAATCCATAGGACAGGCTATGAAATTTAGCGTGTTTATCTCGATTGTGTCGCACTGGAATAAGAATTCGATTTACGCCGTTGAAACGCGTTCATAATTTTATATAAATGACGATGAAGTTTTCCTATATTAATCGTAATCCGAATAAAAATATCCGGCGTCGTCTGAATTATCTCGATTACGCATACTAAATGAATTCTTTCATTCTACCAATATGCATTTAATTTACTTTCATGATCCTCTGCGTTATAAATATGCAACGGAAAACATCGAGACGAGATAAAAGCGTTATTTCGTTATTTCGTTTATATTACGTTTATATTACGGGACCCATTAATGTATATTAACGTAACATTAACGGTATGCATACGTAATTCCCTGATAAATTCTTGTTTTTGTAAGACTCTTTTGTTACCTACTCGTCTTATAACCTCATACAATTATAGTCTCGTGACTATAGGTCTCCAAATCCTTTAATCATATTTGCTATGATCCACGCTGTTGTTAACTGTATTGCCGATAATAGTATTGGTACTATCATTGGTAATAACCCATGAACCGTTCGACTCTTGTTGTTTGTTAGATTTGATATAATTATTTACGTAGAATAATCCGAACATGTAAATGAACATGCTAGCGTTTAACGCAAGCAGGAATGAAAATGGTTTTGGGAAATTGCAGTTGGTGAACAGCATCTGGAAATTATGCAGGAATATCAAGACGAATTGCACAAGCTGCAGGATCGTCAGGTACTTCTTCCACGAGAGATACTTCTGCATGTGCGGCCCGAATGCTGCTAGCATGTAATATGTGTACATGATAACATGGACAAAAGCATTGATCAAGCCGAGGAAGGTTCCATGCCCGCCAGCGTAAAACGTCACGCCAATCCAGCCGCAAATCGGCATCAATGAATGATGATAGACATGCAGAAACGAGATCTGTCGTTCCTTTTTACGCATCACGAAGAACACCGTATCCAGAAGTTCAATCAGCTTGCATATGAAGTACGTATAAACTGTTCGGGCCATCTACAATCACGCATGGTACAATTACATGAAGAATGAGAGAAGTGCAATCAGTCGCAATTAGTCAATTGACATTTCATTCGAGGATTTCATTCCATTTATTAATGCGGTGTTCTTTCATTTAGCGCGAACTTGGAATTAGCATAATTCAAGCAACAGTTGCTTCGAAGTTATCATTACATCCTATCACTTCTAGAGTCGCGAAGAGATTTTGGAAGATTTTAATTGACTGAATCGAAAACGATTTTGAAAAGCTCTAAAGAGATTGGATTCACACGATAGCTTTTGCGATTATTCGTATAAATGAATCGGAATCATTATCGAGTCCAATATCTTGAATTTTGTAAATTCCGAAGGCATTTGCGAAAATGTCAATTTCGATATTGCTATTTTATTATTACTTTAATATTGTTATTAATTTAATATCAGTTTAAAAAGCTAAAACTTACCCTGAGTGAACTTGGTTTGTTCGAATAATCGACTGGCTGACAGATATAATTGTATTCGTACAACCAGCCACTCATTAAAACTTCGTAAAATAAGTAGATACTTAGCAAGATCTGGATGAAGTTGTAAATTATTAGGACGTGCTTCAAATCATATGGTTTTTTGTTCTTCATATATTTCGGTCCGACGGACACGGAGAAATATATGTACGTTGCTATAATCATCAAAATTGGGCCGGGACCAGATGTCAGAAACCATCCCACCGTTCTCGGATCTGAAGAAGACAATTTTATATAATGTAAAATAAAAGAAATGTGAGATAATGTAAATAAATAGTATTAGCGATGTGATTTTTCTTAAGTATACAAGAATCAATCAGAAAATTACCTTGCTTGTCCATCATATCCTTATACCACTCCATGATGTTCGATATTTTGTAGTCTGAATTCATAAATCTGCAAGCACATCAAATAGATAAATTTCAAGTACACAACTCTAAGATTTCTAATCTTCTAATTTTGCGCATTATATTTTAAAACTTAGGAAACCTTCTTTTGTATAAAGCAATACATTTGCGATGCACAAAAATCTTTTCAAATTATAATTTATATACTTATATATAGAATAATAATATCAATAAAATAATTCTAGAAGTTCTTTGTCACACTTACATGTGTATAAATTATAAAAATATAATTAAAAGAAAAGGAAAAGAGGATTATAAAATCGTTATGATACATGAGATTTTATTTTCATTCCGGAATTATTTTCTCGTGTTTTGTTGCACTTTAATTGATCGTATTTAGAAGATTAGATCTATTAGATCAAATTGCAATATGTATATTGCGCTATGCATTTACAGACGTATAGCGAACTTTTACGTATTATCGAAAAATTTTCATGCGACTTGTGAAAAATGCAATTTTCTTTGTTATTTTTAATTATAATAATGAGAATATCATCGCACAAAAAACGATGAAGGCTGTAAGATGAAAGCTGTAAAGTTGTTTACACTTTTTTTTTAATCTCTATCGAGGCTAATTATGATGATAGCGAGATATATGCAATTTTTAGCATAACGTTTTATAAAAATTTTATGAATATTCAACATGCTTGCGATCATCTTTGCTAGACTTTGCAAGAATTAATTAAGCTTTTGAAAGAGAAAGACAAATATAAATTTATACTTAATCACGAGATAATTATATCTTGCCTTTCTTTGTGTTTCTCGGAAGTGGTGCATTGGAATTAGTGATTATTACCGAATTTTGAAAAGTCGTATCAATTTAATTTAGATCTTATATCTAAAAGAAAATAATCCCAAGGAAGAAATCTGTAATGAATAATCAAGACAAATGAATGAGTAAATCAAATATGAATCTTCTGAATTCCTCGCATAAAGAGACAAAAAAAATCAAAACGGGAAATTAATCGAAAGATAAAAACCAAGAATTAATGCTGAAAAAGAAAGATTTATTTTTAGAATGTTACAATCTCTCTTTCATCAAAAATCGATGTCATTCAGCCAGAAAATCTAGCGTCGCGCGGATATGTCTCGCTTTATTTTGCCGGAATACTAAACTCTCGCGTTATCTCGCTTAGAAATGCGTTACGCAAAATATACTTAAAACATAAAAATAGAATAAAACATAAAAATAGAATAAAAAATATCGAAGCTAATATTAAGAGACATTAGCGATTATACAGGAAACTCGCTAGAGTTTTGATCAAAAATCAAAATATCAAAGATCTTAGAAAAGTAACAATTCCTGATCAAGTTCGAATTAGGATAGGATAGGATATTTGCGAATGACTGTAGCAAAAATTAATGTCCTGTATCAGTTTTCCTTCGTTGCATCGATCTGACGAATAGACCGGTTTCCGAAATGGCCAACATCATTCTATGCAACATCGTGATTTCGTTAAAAGTTTCACAGCTTTTTTATCTAGAATCCTTTGCAACGATACGTATGTGACCTCGATTTATTGCTATAAACGATATAATTAATATTATTTTATTATTTAAACTTATTTTCTTTGTGCTACTTCGGCATTTTTCAGCGATTTTTTATGAATGCAACGAAACCATAACGCGAACACGTTACTTTCTAAAAGTAAACCTGTAGCCTGTAGTAGTTACCTGTAGTAAACCTGTAGTAAGCAAAGCTGTACAAATATTATGTAACGCTTGTCGTAGTTCCTTTTATGTAATTTCATTAAGCACATATTTGTAATATTTGATTGTATCTTAAATTATGTCGTCATATTATTGATATTATCGCAGAAGGACCAGATTTTTATATGTACGAATTTTGTAAACATTAGTATATTTTATTGTAACGCACTATAATTTATAGTAAATTAGTATTTTATGCAAACAGATTATGACTTAATGTATTATTATTAACAATTAAATTTTTCTTTTAACATATCATAACATATCATAAGATATTAAGTCAGATTGTGAATGTTATATTTTAACATATGTTAAAATATATGTTAAATTTTAACATATATAATTTTAACATATGTTAAAATATAACATTCACAATCTGACTTAATATCTTAATATTGTAATGACATTGCGCTGTAATTAATGTATCACAAGCAGTAAAAGGCTAACTAATTATTGTGTTCCCTTGTGAAATTAGTATATAAATCATTATATAAATTATATTATCATATAAATCTTATGGTTAACAAGAGGCTTCGAAAGGAAGCCTATTAAAATCTTTTAATAAAACAGGTAGGTTTAAATTTTCACGATCAATCCGGAATTTTATGAACAAAAAAGACAATTTTATTCTATCGACTGCGTTTCATATATTAATGCTGCCTATATTATTTAGTTCAAGTTTGCGATTCAAATTCCATGTTATTGTTATACTATATTGTTGTATTATTATATTATTGCATTACTATTGTTATTATTAGTATACATATTCGCTGCCAAATCCGAAAATGAGCAAAAAATTGAAGCAGAATTGAATTCTATTGATCCTCGCGTCAACATTTACGACATGACATCGTAATTTTGATCTGTAACTGTAAGATGTTTCAAGTAAAAAGCTTTGAGCAAAAAACCTTGTAGATGCAGCCTTGTAGAAAAAAGAATATAAACGATTGCTATTATTCGTGCAGTTTTCTGCACATAAATATATAAAGCCAATCAAAACAGAAGTGACGAATGACTTGCTTTATCTACCTCTAAAATTCATCTACGATTCCATCAGTTCATTATTACGTTGCATCCATGTACGTTTCTTCGTATGCTTTATTTTCAAGAAAATTATCATTGATTGAAGATAATAAACGATTATTTAAAAAATAATCATACAGAAAGGAAAAATGTGTATTTCTTTGATTTCTAGAGAAAATTAGAACTAATACGCTTAAATCCATTCGCTACATTGAAGAACAGTCATATTTTCTACATATTGCTACAGAATTATTTTATTAACGAAAGCGTCAGAAAACACACATTAAATAACTTTTACATCAATATCTAATAGTTAGATTGAATACTGATTGAAAAGGAAAAGATAGATTACTTATCACAATATAATCTTTCAACTCTGAAATATTGAATAATTTGATATCAGAATACATAACAAACAAGAAAGAAGTAAATAGATATAAATTTTAAATAAATTTTGTATAGATATAATAATGGAAAAACTTATTTTATCAACAGGAAGAACTGCAAAAAACTTAGTATGCTTCAGGATGCGAATGTGCGAGTATTTCGTGATCTCGATAAAAATGGCATACTTATGAGTACACAAGACCTCACCTTTTTGTAAAAAGAGTAAGATGTCACATTTGCTACGACTTGAAAGCACTTTTACGAGATAATAACCGTCAAAATTGTATTAAAGCATCCAAGCATTGAGAGATGTTACCTATCAGTGAATTTAAAAAGGAACGCTCGTTTCAGCATACATTTAATTTCATTGAATTATAATAAATCCTATCAAAATTTGTCGCGATAACACCTCGATAGGAGATTAAATGATATGAACGAACAACACACGTATAATGCATGAATTGGAATAATTTTCCTTATATCTTGGATGCTAACATATATACATGATATTGCATGCAATTATTCATAAACAATGCTTTCGTACATTCTAAATGTACATTGACATTGTAAATGTCATTGAATTAAGATCGTTATTATCTATTATTTTGTATTCAACATGTCATAATTCAAAGAAAAATATTGAGTCATAAATCCGAGAAGAAATATTGTCGCGAAACTATCGCGAACTTATTATTAACACAAAATAGTCGATTTATATTGATTTCGCTGATGTGACTTTATGTAAGTTTATTAAGTCCTGCATCTGAGAAATACATGGCGATTACGAAAGGCCACTTCAATGGAAGTTATGGAACACTGGAAGAAAATCTTTAAAAAATCTTAAAAACATTGTGAACTATTTTCCTTCGTGTCTTAGAACAACATACTTTTTAGATAATATATTTCGTAATGTATATATAATGAATATCTTCTCGATATTGACATAGAATGAAAACAACGATTGTATAAAAAATTGAGACATTAATTCTTTTCCATGCAAGCGTAACGCGTAACAAACATAAAATATATAAATCACTCATTTCTTATGTTTTGCGACACGATCGTTCATTATTTGTTCTGTATCTGCCGGTATATTGCTAATCTAAATTGCTAATCTAAATTGCTAATCTAAATCCTGTTGTATTATTATTCTTCCGCTTCTGCGTTATTTATATCGATATAATGCTAAGCATGTTTTTTGGACAGATACTTTATACGATTACTTTTGCATTCAACATAGAATCATAATGTTATTGGAGATCGTGCAATTTCAGGTGGGTTTTGAAGAGTTCTAAAAAAGCTGCTCAAGGATATCTAATACCTATCATAGGAGGATAAGGCGAAAGTTAATTGCAAATGGAATCTTTTATATTATCTTTGTGAAGAATATGTCAAGAATACATAGGAAATTTATGAAATGATTATGTATTAATTCATGATAATCATTATCGTTTCAATAAAATTTGTGCGAATGCGGAGTACGTTATTCGAAATGCACAATTGTCTCAAGTCTTTTGTTCAGTGTACTGTTAATTCTGTAAAAAGAAATTTCGCAGGTTTTTGCGGATTGAATAAAGATATCCGAAGAATTATTCTATATCAAATATTTCTACTGCTCTGCATTTTCATTCTTTCGTTTAAAGAAAAGAAAAGGAAAATGTATGTTCAAATCATATTCATCGAGGGACGATAAGAAGGGCCAGAAAGAATTTTTATGAATTTGTTCGCATCTTTGCTGTTTTACGATTGCGATTATTTGAGAAATGAGCTATTTATTCGATATCATGATCAAATATTCATGTGAATAAGCAGAACATGAGAAATGTTACAAACGTAAAAATATTGAAAACTTGTTAATATAGCATTACGGATTCGCAGTTTTTAATTAAAACTGTTTTCTGAAAAGTCAAAGAAACATGAATTTAATAAATTACTTGAATGCCATTTCATTTAAATTGGTTTGCAATACATATCATATCATAATCATAAGTAAATTACGATGATTATAAAAGTACTTTAAGCACTTTCCTCTTATTTATTTTATCTTTTCTCTTTATTATCTGAAATTCATCGAATTCATAAGTTCAGTGAAAATTATGTGCTTTATTATTTATCCTCATGCTTTACAATTCATTTTCGTTATCTTAGTCTCTCGCCGCGATATGTGTATTTTTTTTCTTGTGACATTTCGGTGTAAGTAGCAAGTAAATAAGATATAATAAATATAAAAACGTTCACGGTGTGCTGGCAGAGTCAGTTGCCTTCCATATAAATTGCATCATTGAAGTGAAATTGATCGTACAATTAATCGTATCTTTTCTATCGCAAGTTTGAAGATTCGAAATTAATGTCGCAATTTTTAATTGGCATACATAATTTAGTCTATAACCCGCAGCTTCGTTAATTCATATAAGAAGTACATAATGAATTGATGGAATACTCGAAAAAACAAAGGAGAATAATAGCCGGCTTTATTATCGAGCAATTTTTATTCATTTCTAGAGATTTTACTCACTAATTCCTTTTTTATTTGAATGAACTTGTTGATTGTACTCTTTGATTTTTCTATGACGTTTTGCCGAGTCCGTTTTGCCAATGACATAAGATATAAATAATTTTGCGGTCGACAATTACTTAAATGACATAATAACAGATAATTATTAATCGCATTGAAATCACTGACTTTCTCAGCCATGTCCTTATAAATTTCCGGTTATCTATGCGTCCTTCTACGATGAGATCAGTAAAATTATTTTAGATTTCGTGAAATATTGATATTTTATACCGCCTTGATCTTATATGGGAAACATTAGATGAATATTTTTTATTCTTTGATAATATGATGTTATCTTGCAATATTTTCAGATGAATATTTATATTTATATATATATATTTATTTATTTACATATATATAACTATATATTTATATATCAAGAACATAAAAGCTTATTGCATAATATATGGAAATTATATTTCTATTACGTATATCACAATCGTGAATTATTCATAGAAGTAATCAAAGATACGAGCGAATCTTTATGATATCTGATTATTTTGATGAAAATTACATGAAATCGTATAGAATGGCTCGTACGTTCTACGAATTAATAAATGATTGTTTGTTTCTGCAAAAGAGTTCAATCTTTATAGTGTTATATTATCCAAATCACATAATTTAATTGGAACATAGAGATTATTAACTTATTGTATCATTTATATTCTTTATAGATATTGTTTATTATCATATTTATATTTTGCTGCTATCATTATTTTCTATATTTAGAAAAAACTGCGCAATTTTATATAACAAAACATTAAGATATATACGCGCATTAATGTATAACATAAAAATAAGAAATATTAACACAGAAATGTTAACGTAGCGATAAATTTGTATGATATTACATATAAATGCATTAATAATATATAAGATTATATAATATACATAAATAAATATATGAATAAATAAGTCAATAGTACATAATCTACAGTGAATGATTTGCAAAACTTAAAGTTAAGCTTTAACAAGAATAATTAAATAAATTTAATAAGGTATAAAAGTTAGTCAAATAGGAAAACTATTTAAAATATAGCGAGGAAACGAAGCTACAAGCAAACAAAACTACAAAATAAACTGAAAACTGAATTTAAATTTGCGCATCGATGAGAGTCATTAGGTTGCGAAAATCTTGAAAGTCATTTGCTAACAATCCTATTGAACCTCAAGTTGGCATTCGAGTGAAGGTGCAAAGTGATATTTAGACAGTCTTCTCCATCTGGAGAAGATCGTGCCTTCATGCATGATGACGAAATTTTCGCATTACGTACTTTTTCTCATCTCTTGGCGTTACATAGTTAAAGCCGATCAATGTAAGAAACTATATTTTGAAAAAAAGACCACCATTTTGTGCAGTTAACACGAAATCAGGACAGAACGGAGAAGCAAGTTTTACTTATGCCAATCAATGAAATGGAAATATTTAACGCGACAGAGATAGACAAACTACATAGCTAGCTGAGATTAATGTCCTCTATTTTAATTTCATGTACCTATGCATAAACAAATAATGCATTGTTATTATTATTCCGGAGCGGAATTTATTAACATATGTATACGATATATATTTATGACACATAATATATTTATATAATGGCCCTGCATATATATATTATTATATATATATATATTATTAAATAGCATTTAAATGAATTAGAATCTTTATGTGATATAGTAAAACTTTTGACATATGCACTAGAATAATTAGAAATAAATGATAACAAATAATTAGAGCAAATAAATTTTGGTTTAACTAAACAAAATCAGAAATGTTATTTATTTATTTTAATGGAAACATATACATATCCACACTTTGGAAGAAATCCAAAGAGATCTTACTTCTCACATGTTATCTAATTAATTTAGCGTCTCTTGACATTTTTTGTAGCATTATCTGTCAATCGTTATATAATTATATAGATTATAATTTAAATAGATATGTTAAATTTTCTAGAAATATCTCAGTTATATATATTCAGTAAACTATATGATGACAACAATAAATTATAAGGAACATCTTAAAAATTTTCTTTAAGAAATGAAAGTCATACGCTACGCGATATTTTATTTTTACATTCAAGACTCAACTCTACACTGATCATTTCAGAGTCAGTAAACGAATAAATTGTAGAACTTTCGCATATCATTTTTTCTCGAATTAAATACTATATATTAAATACTATGGCTTTAATATGTGATATAAACATTAATGTAACTGATATGTATTGATATATGTAACTGATATATAATACATATAATACACATGTAAATAATAAATTGCATCGCAAACTGTCGTTATCTCCTCATCAACGGTTATTTCTGTTATTAAAAACGATATTATCATAATCAGAATGTATTATTAGAAATAAAAAGAAATAATAAAACCAAAACCAGCTTGGAGAGTTGCACATGGACGTTTCTTTCACATAGAATGACAATTTGTCATGGTGGAATTATTTAGTGCAAAGATATATACACGCACATGTACATACGCATATACATATGTATACACGTGCAGATAATGTTATAAGCACAAAGATAAATTAATCCGTTAAGCAGTAAAAATTTAAAGAACTCATATAATTAAAAATCCAGATCTTCATGCTGTCACTTATACTACTACACTGCCGCTTGTATTACTATTTATCCGTGCATTCATTTTATTTCTTCAATTTTTATCAATTGATTAATTCTCGTTAGATTATCATTTATCAGTCAAATCGCAAAGAAAATGACAGAGGAGGTAACTCGAGATTGTCAATTATTATCAAAGCGAAACTGCCAAGGCGACCCTTACGCAATTACGTTTCTGTTTCTGAATACTTACGTAGAATTAGCCTCGAAGAAAGGCCTCGAAGAAAGAATTAGCACAATGGACACTCTCGCGCGGGGATTTTTCTGCCAATCAGCCAATCAAAGCTGAATGTGATGTGCGGCTATCGATCGCGATTTCTGCGATTGGAGGACCGCGCGATTTTTCGATTAACTAGAATTCGAAAAGATTCACCGAGTCCCCGATTGCCGCAAAATGTGATCGTCGATATCCCGTCTTGATATCGACGTTTATCTCTCGCTACGAAATGCTCTTTTATGATTTTCGCTGTGATGCAGCCGTGCGAATTGTCCGGCGAAGTCAGGGTATGATGCGACGAAACTGAATTGCGAAATAGGGAGAAGCAAAAGACACACGAAGGAAACGGCAGGAAGGAGAGTTGATAAAGCGGCTCAGCAGTCGAAATAAGCACCGTATTCCGACACTGTGCGTGTCCGAGTGGCGAATAAATTCGCATCTCAGTCATGATGAATGTTTTGTACCACGATTCATTCCCCCCGCAGATAAGCTACGACGAGGACGTCCTCCGCAACAAGTGACATGCAAGGTGTTTTCATAATGCCAGACCGGTCTTTGCCTTACGGCACATCAGGCGTTGCTAGAATCGAGCAATGCAATCTCATGTGATGTAGTTTAAATGAAAGTTTTTAAGTTTATCGAACAAACCTCGAGATACCACACACGTGTATGTACATGTATCAAGCGGCATCGAGTATCATTTCCAGATTTAGACACGTGATGTAATAGGAACGGAGGGATGGTAGAAATTAAGTGTAAATATTAATAAAAGTTAATATATGAAAAATTGACTGGATTGAAGGCTTGACTTGATACTCAAGATTGCGAATTAGTTTATTAGTAAAGATTTTAATGGGTAAAGCTTGATCGTCAAATATAAAATTTTAAAGTGACACGCGCATGCGTACTCATTCCGAACTGCATCTCTCTCTGCGGGGAGTTGCTAGTATGTTGTTATTTATTCATATTACAATAGGCATACAATATGCATTTTGATGTCGAATTACAACTTGAAACAAACATTATTGACATTGTCATTATAAATTGGATGCATTAGAAAAAAACGTTTAAGTGGAAATAAAAATTAGGAGAATTAACCACGGTGGATATTTTTTGCATTGTACAGTCATAATGAAGCTGCAACAGCTTTTTCATAATCATAATTTCTTTTTTCTTCTAATTATATCGATTAAAATAATTTGATTGAGAAATTATGATTTGTTATCAAATGTTAGTTATGAGGATATATGTGCATAAAAGATATATGTTAATTGAGTTAATTGAGAGATTGACTATTATTAGAATAGTCTATTTTGTATAATAGACTATTGACTATTATACAAAAATCAATTGAATTAATGAATATTTGAAATCCATGATACTTTTTGCGATTAAATAATCTAGCTTGATTCATAATGATTATTCCATTCTAATTAAATTTTCGGTCTGTAACGCGCGGGAATGTTACGTTTTACATGTTATAAGCGAATATGCGAACGATTAGAATTGGTATTTGTCCAGAAATGGCTTTTTTGCAGAATAAAATTTTGAACAACAAAATTATCTTCTATTCGACGATCGAATGATTCATTATTTGTAAAGATTACTTACAGCAGTTAAGTTAAATGAAGAATTCCAATTATTAGTTACTTGTTTCTTTTGGGTAATTAATTATGCGCGCAGAAAGAAGAATTTTATGCGCGATTGTGCTCTAGATAAATAGAAGAACGTTACTATATATTTATATTTTAAAATATTTAGATCTATCACATTCCACATTGTTAGATTCATTATTATTTATAGCGATATACAATTAATTGTATATGCTTTCGTTAAACAAATTCATAAACATGAATTGCACAGTTTCTCAGCGAATAATCAATGGATTATTCACTAGGATTAAAATGCGAGAAGCGTGTTACCAATTATCAATTGCATGTATTGCTCTTATAGATTAAACTATATTGTGAAATTTGACTTTTAACAAAGTAAAATCTTGAAACCCTTGAGTTTCCTGTGTCATTAATATAATTTACGTATGTAAATATATGATTGCGGATAACTAAACATTAATGTTTACATCGTTCTAAATCACCGCATTATTATTGTAATTTCGTAGTGCGCTACCATTCAGCGATCCACGTTTATCCGATTACTTTTGAATTTCATTCTTGCAACACTGTTATTCTGCTAATCTCTCCCATTCTGCAATCTTTCCCATTATAACTTAGCTTGGATAAAATTCATGTTATTTCGTAAGAAATATATAACTGCGGATGATTGAACGGTGTGGCGTTAGCAAAAAAAATATCATGTTATACATGTATCGAAACAACCAAGGCTATTGAAAGCTTAAAGAAATACTATCGCATGTACACTACCTCACAAAAATTTCAGAGAAATGTATAGTGGAATAATCATTCACCGAGTCATAACGTCGACTGACTCAAGCATCAAGATAATTAATGTAGGCAGTAACGATTATCTCTATATCGGTCAGTTGATATTTAATACTTAATTTGTTAGTTTATGTTTATATATAAATAACATTAATTTCGTTATTTCCCGCACGTTATTTTCCGTAAGAAACATGAGAAGCACGAACATAGTCACGGAATTGTATGATTCTCAAAAGAATAACTCTGCAAGATTGCAAATGACGATAATCAACACGTCGATAGCATAAATATAAGCGGTATATCAATCAAATATCAAAATGATAGTTATGTTTTCCCGTGCAAATAATTTCCATGTAAACATGTAAACTCGATTTAAAAGTTTGTAAATAATTTACATTTTTTGGAATTTCTTGGAATTTCTTGAATATATATTCATTATTTCAAATCGCCGTCAAGGCGGCATTAATTCTCAATCTAGTTAAATAACTCGAGAGAGAAGGCATTGCGAAAGACATTTTCGAATATATTTTCATATCGGTATCAGCGATACCAATATCCAAAAAATTAGAAGATAGTCATAATAGTCATAGTAAGTTTCGTTAGCTTTTAACTTTGTCCACAATAATTTCTCGACGAATATTATAAATCTCTCCTCGTTATTCAGACTTCAATTCTAACATTCTCTTTCTGCTTCTGTCTCTTTCCTTTAATTGCTCTTAATAATTTTTATCAGGCTATTCATTCTACAGTTGTTATTTCTAAGTATGTTATTTATAAGTATGCATGATTCGGATTTTTTATTTTATATTATAAATAACTTCTTCGAAATTAAGACTTTCTCATTTCAGCAGAATTTCGTTTTACTTTCTTTTAGTATTCAATTAATGATTAATTTCTAAAATATTTTTGTGAAATTAGATTCTATGTGAATATATATTGTACATATATTTAATAATATAATCTCATATTTATGCCGAATTTGTATCGAAAGCAAATCATTAATATATGAGATATAACATTTATTATATTACTTTAATTAATTATTTTATATTAATTTTACAATATTGTTATTTTCTATTTATATGGTATTTTTATTTATATTTTAGTTATATAACGCTTTCTTCATCTTTATTTTTTATTGTATTCGTTATTTCGTAAATGCATTAATTATTTTATAATATATCACGTTATTTTTTTATCTTTCTTTATTTAAAAGTACGAATATTATTATACATATATAATATTATTATAGATATCCCAGCTTTTATTATATACACACACACACATATATATATATATATATATATATATATATATATATATATATGAGAGAAAAGCTATACATATAATATAACTATACATATAATAGATATTTAATAATCAAGATTCAAGTGTATATGCATATATACAATACCCATTCTAGGACATTAAATGTCAAGTCGCATAAAATTACAATAATTTGTCTCTCGTAAGACTATAATTACATCATAATCTCTTGAGGTGTGTAACTTCATGTCACGTTCACTGTATATTTAAGAATATTGTACGCACAGCGCTCATTAAACGCTTATTACGAGCAACGCGTTACAAGAATTACATGATCTTTTTGCAATAATTTACAATAGTACTAATTGCAATAATAATTTGCGAATTACTAATCATTCATCTCAATGGAGAATGGAGAAATGATTTATGTTAAATAATTAGAAAAATAGACTTTATCTATCATATGCGATGTCCTTTTCATAATGAATTCTTGAATAAATATATCTAATATCTTTCCTTTTATAAGAGTTTAGAGAGTTTACAATTTTTGTAAGACTGTAAATTTTCGAATGCTTAAGACGGATAATTTTTTATTTATTTTTAATTTATATGTAATATTCTGAAATGTAAAATAAGAAGAATAAATTATTTTATTATTTAATTTAATAACTTCTTTTACGATTTAATTACATTACATTACTACAACAGTTATTACTACAATTATTAGTTTAATTCTAATTAAAACGGATATATTATATTGGTTTTAATAATAAAATAATATTTTTGAATTAAAATTTTAATACATTAATTTTATGTGTACGTGTGCATGTACGTGCGCGCATGGATGTGTTACGTACCACTATGTGAGTTGTATAAAAGAAAATATCACATTTATAACTATATCTCTTGATATGTTCCAAAAACTTGTATTCAATCACATTATCCTTAGACTATCATTTTTCTTTTAGTTCCGTTTGCTGGAAAATAATTTTATTTACTGCATATCTACGAACTTCAAAAGATTATGTAAGACTTGCAAATATATCTGACTTATTATTTTATCTCTCTTGTTTGATATTTTTGAGTTCCTTATATTACTTTCTCATTTTTAAGCAATGATTCCGCAAGATAGAGATTGCGAAATTATAATCTAATCTGTTTAAAAAAAAAGCAGTTACATAATATTAAACTTCAATATTTAAAAAATAAGAATGCTTTTTTCTACACATTATGCGTCCAATTTATATCTGATATGAAAACATTTTCTCGAAAGCTGCAATTTTATTTTGAGAACGTTTGAGAGCTTTTTGCAGAGCTTTTAATATTAAGTTAATTGGAATTAATTTTATTTTGATAAAATATCAATAAACACTATAAGGAATAACATAAAATAATCCAATGAAATATGCGAACACCTAAATTCAATATATCTAAAATATTTCTAAAGTTTTCGTATTCAAGTGCGTATTTGCATTTCTGCAATGATTATATTCAATCTCAATGTCCTCGTGATAAGATACATTCCGCCTGAAATATTTGTATCTCCATTTAGACATCCATATTTTCATCCAACATCGCTGCAAAATCACTAAATAAATCTTCTTCCCTTCTTTAAATATTTCTTATCACATGCGTCTGTATCTCTCGACTATTCTTTTTTTCTTTTTTTTTTTTTTTATACCCTCCGAATCCCCGTCAAGTGCTGCCCTCTTTTACGCATCAGATCAGGAATCGCTAGTTCGCAGGCGCACTTTTCGGTATATATACCGGTTCATTGTCACCGGAACGCGAGACGCGTTCCGCTGATGCTGGAACTGCCAGTCTCTCGTGTCCCCATGTACTCTCTGCATCTTACTCTCTCACGATCATCCTCCCAGCATCAGTATCACAGTACTTGGTTGCAAGTAACCGCATTCTGCTGCCTATCAGTCCTCATCGTCCTCAATATACCCGACCGTCTCCTCACAGCCAAACCAAGCTGCTTCTACCTTTCGCTGCGTCGTTCTTTCTCGTTCCGGCATCTCTTTTCTCTTTCACCCGAGCGTATCTCTCCCACTCACTTACTCGCTCGCTTACTTGCCCGCTCATGCGTTTTCTGTGGGATTCTTACTCACACGTCCGTGAACAATAAGAGTGATAGTGTCAGGGTCAGTGCGAGCAGTGGGGCATCGCGGCGGCGTACAGGAACGGACGTCAGTCATTCGGTACGCTGGTGCAGTGAGGGTAAAGGGCTTGACCTCGGTTGCATCTCCGCTACCTTGTCTGACCAGGTCGTCGTCGGCCACTTCCGACGAGCATGTCTCTCATCGTAGACTGCTTTCGCCGTCTGACGGACATGTCCTGCAAGAACGAGGTATGCGACACGTGGTGCTCTTATCTTGTATAACGAATGTCAGAGTTCGCGATATCAAGGTAGCCTGCTAGTAGCGGAGCATGCGGCGAAGTACACGGTATCGCGTCTGTAGGAGGAACTCCTTTTTTTTTAACGAACTCTGAAATTTTCTGTCTGATTTGTCTTGTTAACGCTGATTCCTAAACTAGGAGCTACAAGTTGTAAATTTCGGAAGGCAATCGCAGCTTTTTTGCGGGAAAAGCCGAAAAATGAATCGGATAAATGCAAACGTGTTTACAAGACGGTTTAGTATTATGACGTAACATGATGTAAGAGAGGTCGATGTATTATTGCGATGTGACACACAGATTCGATAATACTTTTGTAATAATTCCCGATTGTGCGACATAGCGAAACATGTTATTGATTTTCGTTGTCACTCTTTCATTATTTCTCTCTTTCTCTCTCTTTCTCCTCTCTCTCTCTCTCTCTCTCTCTCTCTCTCTCTCTCTCTCTCTCTCTCTCTCTCTCTCTCTCTCTCTCTCTCTCTCTCTCTCTCTTGGTACTGTTAAACCGCAGAAAAACAATTTGACGTTAACATTTTCGCGCAAGAAGCCGAATTCCTAAATTTGCTAGCTCGATTTGTTAATTTCGACAACGTACTCGAAAAAAGGACAGCTTCGTCGAGTTTCGGTATTAGCGGCTTTCATTATTCGTGACATTTGCCTTTTGACATGACGTGCCGAATGACCTCAACTGGACGCCATTGATGATAAAATGTAGGTCACCCGAAGAAACTGTACACGCGCCCAGCCTCTGAAATCCGGTGGCCTTGAACATGACGCTAAGTGCAATTACACGGCTACTTGCTTCCGAATAATCTGATATCATGTGACATCGCTTGATTTCAAGTAATTTGCAGGCCGACAGAGTCAGAGGTATCAGAGATGGCCGCGATAATTAGCCTCTTTCTAAATCTTTCCAAGATTTTTCGAGACTTGTTTCATTGATTGATAAAAGCGATTGATAAAAGCGTCGCTTCATCAAATCTGTCGTTGCTCCGAAGGATTTTACTAAATGCGTACGCGATATCTTATGTGCATGTATACGGAATGAAGGTATCTAGAAAAATTGGTAAATTGATTTCAGCTCAGAGGCTATAAAGTGACGGATGTGAACCGTACGCGAAAATTCGGTGTTGCCTGTCGAAATTTGCAAGACCTGAAGCGAAAGGCATGCTCAAAATTAAATGTAAGTACATTTCATTACGATTATGACACGATTATGAAGTTAGCCTCGATATCATTTGCGTTAAACTGGTTACTATCCGGTATACGGTTATTATCATGTATTAGCTACTATATATTATACGGTTATTATGCGATGTGCATTCATCCATACACTTCTCATGTTGTTAAAATAGACGTCATATCGTATAAATAATGCAGCGAAACGCATTTTCAGTGTAACTTTGTGTAATAATGTAACGAAATTTGCCATGTAAATGCTATACATCTATATTTATCGAGACGAGTGCATATTTATAGTCCCGAGTTGAATTAGAATTTATCTTTGAATATATCTTTGAATATGTCGCGTCATCATTATATAAATAATGCGATTTTTTGCTTAAGAACAATAGACTAATGGAGACTTTGACTTGTTAATGGAGAGAAAAATAGAAACCTTAAAAATTATAATTTAAAATTCGAGAGACCTTCTTTAGTTTGAAACATTCGCATTTATTTACCGGATATATTGCAACGCATAATGTATAATAGTATTCGATGCACCGATGCGAGCTTGCTGCTCGAATCATGCTTATTCAATACATTCTATAATGTAGAATTTGTCCTTGCAAGAAGCAAGAATAGCGTTCGGTGCATGTGCACTAATGAATGCATTTATTCCATCCCTGCATGTTCGATGTCAGACGTGATGGAGACGCTTGAAAAGATTTGTTCTTCTAAATAAAAAACGATAATAAAAAGAAGAGATCCACGAGATGTGACGCATCTACACGAAAGAACAAATGTGTTACGCATTATGTTAACAAAAGCTTTTCTTTATTGAAGATAAATAAATCGGCAGCAATAACTCTTATCGAAGGAGAAATTATGTCGCGAACTGCATAACGATTGCTTAAAAATCTGATCAAAGAGCGCTTCCGACTTTGTTTCCTTGTCAACTTGCCATGCAGTTATCTACGATTTTTGATCATCCGTAATATCCATTTATGTCACAATGCATAATCTGCACATCAGCGGAGTCCATCAAAAATTACCGCGATATTTGCAGCCTTTCGGAAATTTTCAGGCATTTGTCTCATCCGCTTTACACAATCCATGAGAACTTTATTTCATACGATAATCTAGCAGGCGTGTAAATTAGAGCGGATATGTTTCGTGATAATTTTTTCATGATTTCTTTGACATTTTCTTTGTAGCAATAAGTTCGTCAAATTGTCGTGATGCGACAAAAATGCCGACCGAAAACGTGTACGTGTACTCGTGTGTATTCTGCATCATGATCGTATCGACCGTATTGATACCCCAAACATTTTTCGATCGCCCTTGATGTGAAAGAGGTTGGAAATACATGGTATAGTAACATTTTGATGGTGGATAGGTAGGTTAATCGGATTGCAGCGCGTCCTTGAAATCCGCATCCGTTGGCTCTATCGAACCAGCCGGGCCAGGGACAGGAAGCGATCTCAATATCAAGGTCACGAATCCATTTCTCGTCTTAGCGTAGGTTTCAGCTCGAGAATCTCGCTACGTAGGATCGTCGATACTCCCGTATCAGGATTGACATTTTCGGAAAGATTATTAATTAAAAATGGAGAAAGTGGGGTACAACCCGATTTTCACATCCGATAGATAAATTAAAGGTTATACGCAGATAGAATTAGAAACTAGCATGAAATTGTTGTAATCTAACAAGCAGAATTTGAGGGATGGTTGACATATATGTATGAATATCTCGATTGTTTTCGTATCACTAAGAACTAATGATGCGTTATAATAAATAACTCGAGCCATAATAATGAACGAGAACATTATCGCGAATGAATTATGTCCTTTCTAATTATTTGTAAGAGGATTCAAACTTTTAATATCGGTGATTGAGAGAAGTGGAAGATTTATAGGAATGGAAGCGTGTGTTATAAGAAATTATAACTCAGGCCATTATCGTTCGAAGGAAATTTGCATAATGTTGTCGTTATATTGAGAAAAAATGACGTGTAAGTTGGAGAAGTTGCTTCGGCTTTCGGAAAATTATTTTCGGAAGATTGATGAGGATACGTTACTTTGATATCCGCTTAAAATATCGAATACTCCCCTGTATTATTTTATCATCGACTATCTGTTCAACGTAGTTAAACGTTAATTAATTTGTGACTATCAATAAGAAAAATCTTGTCTATGCAAATGTGTATTATCTTTTATTCAAGAAGAATTAATTAGGTAGCAACAGCATATATAATCCTTCGTTCTTGCAGGTGACTAACGATCCAGCGGAAATAAATGTCTTTCTCCTGGATGGGTCGTTGATCGATGAAGAATATTTTCACACGTTAGTGCCGCAGACCACTCTGATTTTACAAAAGCCAGGAGAAAAGGTGTTAACGGGTTAGTATGACGATATGGTGTAAGATCCGTTTAGAATCAGAACTGAACAAATAACGCGATTACATTTGCGATAAATGGGATATTTTAGTCTTTCAGTTTCTCAAATTACATTAATCACCCCAAAATCTGGATCAGCAGCTGTATGCTAGTAGAATTATTAGCCTATCAAAGGTTAAACTTGCTGTTGTAACGTTGAAACTAGTTGCAATGTTAATATTAAAATATTAAAAAATAACGGATAAAATAATATTAATATTATCATATTAATGATATTATCACGACGTAGAACGGTTAATGAAGTCTTTGAACCTCGAACTAACTGCTCAGTGAAATGTAGCTTGTTATTCCTCTTTAATGACAATGAGGCTCGGAAAAGGTCACCTATAATATAGCTTTTTTACCATCAGTCCTATATTTTTCACATTTTTATGCAATATATGCGCATAGATCAACATAACTAATACTTCCATTCAAATCCTCGGTTTTTAATCAATACACGTATTCGTCAACAAATTCACAGAGAAAATCGCATAAAAGATACATCGTAGATATACAAAGTCATTATTGATTTTATTTCTCTATCTTTTAATAATTTCGTACATTCGTCAGTTATTGCCATAACTTAAAAACACTTCTGCAAGACATGAATTGTCTGATAATTTATCTCCCGTAACGATAAAGAGCGTACTATGAACTTGGAGAAGTGCTAAAGTTAAATATTCCGATTCAATGCAAATTTCTTCGAAGTTTCCGAATTTCTTGGCAGGCTCGGGACTAAATATATCGCGCTCTATCGTCGATAGAGAGAGAAAGAGCAAGAGAGAGAGAGAGAGAGAGAGAGAGAGAGAGAGAGAGAGAGAGAGAGAGAGGGAACGTTGTGCGATTTTTTTCAAGCTAAATGTTTTTCTGTAGATGCTGACATTTTCTACGATGCACTAAGACGCGTGAACATTGATTTTCTTACGGCTGGCGACAGGGTAGCACAATTCTTAACGGAAAATCTGAAAGCGAAAGTTGCCGTGTTGAATACCGTGTTGAATAAAGACGATTCTAAGACGGCGTGCTGCACAAGAAACGAGCATCCGGAATGGTTTGAAGAGCTGGAGACTAATTACACGACCAAAGTGAGTTTAGTAAAGCGAGAGCATTTATCACAATTTCTGGAAAATTTCAAATCTAATGTCGTACTGCTGAGGAAACGACTAACGATCGACAATTTTCGAGTCTAATAAATAATATCGCATGACGCAATCAACGTTCCCGACTTTCTGAGGGACATCTTTTTTAGGAGTTTTTCGGAATTTTTATGAATAGAGAGATTATTTTCTGAGAAATACTTGAAGAAAATCCAAGCTGATGTTTTGTTTCATTTAACAGGAAGCATTCATGCATCGCAGATGTCAAGACAGGATACGCGGTTATCTATATAAGACAATCGAACAGATCAAAAGCTCGGACGTATATATGAACGATCACAAGGCGAGGCAGCAGCTTCTACGTGCTATAGCATTCTTTAAGCTTCAGCTTAAGGAAGATCACTACTTCGGGTATTACTTTGATAGGAGTAGAGCGGAAACTGATTCGAAGGATGACAATGACGAGACTGATTCAAGCCGATGTTATGAACATTGTCCATGTATGCTTGGGCCTATCGACGATGAAAGATATTTGGAATTATCCATCGAGGATACTCAATCAGACGTTAACGCGATTGTCGATTCGGCTAAGATCGACGAGACGGATGCGCGAAGATTAACGGAGTGCGCAGAGAAAAACGCGAAGAAGCCAACAAACAAAGATAAAACCGAAAGCTGCCCCTATCGGATGAAACCACAAGGAAAACATGAGCAAATCGCCATTTGCGACAAGAAGGGCGAATTTAGGTGCGAAGGACGATGGAATACGGACGGCTGCGCTTATGGTGATAGACACAAGATTAATCCGTACAGGTCCAGAGAAGAGCTTGCCTTATTTTCTACGTGGAATTTGGATCACAAGTAAGATTTTTGTCGATTGTTGCGCTCATAGTTGTACACGTCAGTGAATAATCATTGTTTAATAAAATTGACTTTTAAGTAACATTTTAAACGGCGATTATTAACATTTGCAGAATCGAGAGATCGAGAACGCTTATCCCTAGGCTGCTGCAAATCTCGCTACAGGACACGATCAATGAACAGGACATCTACGACTGTTACGACAATCTGTTCACTGTAAAGAATTTGAAACTAGTTCATATTGTATGCCACGATAAAGCCTCGCACAAGTAAAGAGCAAAAATCTAGATAAAGCTGTGAAAACCAAAGAATAATCACGGATGGAAATGTCCAGATACGTAATATGTGTGTAGAGTGATTTCTTCATATTCAAAGATCTCAAAAGAATTCAGTATATTTAATATGTTTAAAGGCGCTGTTAATAGAATATAGATTTAGTGATTGTTAATGTTACATTATCGAGTTACATTATTCCATTGCGACACGAAATATCAAGCAATATCGTTAATGATCGCTTCTTCCAAGATTAATTACATCTCATTGATTGAATCTCGTTATATTTATTTCTCAAAGATGAATTCAGTTTTTATTAAATTCGACATTCGACGCATTGATCGTGAACTCGAAACTTATTTTCATGCAACAAGAACGTTCAGATTTGAATGTTCAGAATGTTTTGAATGTTCAAACTACGTTACAAGAATTGTATTTATTTTCAATTATTATTTAAGAAATAATTTTGATATCCAGAAAAGAGAATTGCACGCGTTGCGTAAATATAAATATAAGAAGAATCAAAATTCTCTCCAAAGAATTGGGATGAGTACGATATTCTAATTATACGATTTCGATTGAACAATGTCTACTTCCTAACGTGTTAATATTCTTAAGTTTTTGAAAAAGCAATTTTTCTAATTATATCATTTACATTATAACATTTATTAGATCATAAAGTATACTTTTTTTTATCAATGCGATAATGGCCTTCTGTTGTTTGCAAAAATCAATTACGAATACAGGGTTAAGTCGCACGCAATGGAAAAAACGTTAATTCATAAATACTACGAAAGATATCTGTTGTTTCAGATACATTGTTAAGCATCGTGACAATGAATTGTTTGGTGCACATAAGTGAAATTAGATTGATCTGATCTGAACTGATTTTGAAGAAGAGCTATGGCTCCTCGCCGACGAGGCGTAAGGCAAAATATCTTTCAGACATATTTTTATTCTTGACTGCTCTTTAAGAGATGAAACAAAGTTCTGATATATACATATACATACATACATACATATATATATACAAATATATATCTATTATATCATATTTAGATGACACATTATGATATTATTCCTATATATATATATATATATATATATATATATATATATATATATATATATATACAGGACGTATCAAATTTTTCGCAGATCCATTCATATTTATTAGTATTTTTACTAATTTAAAATGTATTTTTTTAATGATAATTATTTCCTGATGTGTGTTCAAAAGCTCAGCAGTATTGTTTTCGATGCTATATAAAGCAAATTATAATCTTATCACAGTTTATCAAAGAATTAAACGAATGATGATGATACATTATATGAAAAACTATAACGATTTATAATGTTTTAATGAAAAATAACTAAGATTATAAGTTTTTGCATAATTTTATAAGAAAGTGATGCTTTTTTCTCTATGCGTGAATACGAATTTCTTTCTATATTTCTTTGTATACAATTTTCGATATTGTTAAATTTAATAAATATTGTTTCCGCATAATTGAATTTAATCTGACAGAAATATTCAACCAACAAGTTTGGGAATAAATATTTTATAACGGAATGTGTAAAAATATTATATGTATGGCATTTTTATTTTATATATTTTCCATTAGTCTTTTAATGACAGGGAATTTATCATCAATTTGAATGATATATTATATGTAATAAATTTTTCACAATTTGAATTAATTTGAATTGCAATTCTGCAAAGTTTCATTCGTTATACGATATGCATAATGATGAAAATGAATATTATTCGGAAACAATAACAATTATTAAAATTAAATATCCAGTGTTTATCGTGTTTATCAAAGTTTATATTTTCTAAAGAAAAAGCAGCATAACTGCGTTTTTCTGAAAGAGAAATATTTTGTGAGAAACAGTTCATTATCGTTTCGTACATATAAAAACAATGACTGATATGACTATAATGATCTTCTTATTACCACAAACTGTTAAATGCTAATTGTAAATGCATATTAAGCGTTAATTAAGAATTATTTAGCAGATTTAAAGTTCGTTGGAGACACATTGAAAAAAGAAGATAACATCATAAAATAGCAATAATTATCGATTTTCTGCTATTTCTCATTACTAAAAAATCAGCGATCTGTGACAGTCATATATTTGCGGATATTACTTATGCAATTTTAATTTATAAAATTTTATCTTAATCCGAAATTTAAATCTATATAAAATAGTGAAGTGATTTTTATTTATCTGTTACTATTGAATTATGTTTTTCATTTTGAATATAAAATTTAATGTGAAGCACATATCAAGCGGTACTGTGGTATCCATTTATTTTAATTCTTGCGATTATGGATTTTAATATTCGTATTATATATGGTTTAATTTTATATAAATTATAATAAAAATAAGATATCTTTTTAATATATTTTTTAAATACTAGATTTTTGCTAAGGCTTTGCTAGTGTTTTGGTAATTTATTTGGTCTGTAATATTTATCAATGAAAATATTTTGTTGAAACATTCTTTTTGCGCAAACATGTTTTTTATCTAATAATATCTAATAATAATCACATAATCGATACAAAATTGGAACATTATCCCTTCAAGATTTAATATTCATATTCATATTAATATTCCTGCTTGTTGCATTAATATTTATATTCCAGATATGTCATGTTTTTGAAAATCTTTACACAATTATTCATTCTACGTAATAAAACTTCATTTTACGCAATTATTCAATTGTAACATTCTTATTTTATATTATTTTGCTATATCAATGTATTTATATAATATCTTTTCATATTTGTTTCAACAACTATTTACTGCTTAGCTCAAGTATTGCAATATCCATAAATATTTGGTCAGTACAAGAGCTTGACGATTCGAAATATTGGCGTATTTCAAGTAAAACAAACAGAAACTTCATCGCTGATGTTTAAAGCAGGATTAAAGTTGTCCAGAAAAATAATTCTTCGTGTTGCATAAGCATATATTTCTCATAAGAGTACATGAAGTTTGCAAATCTAAACATGATATAATAACTAGCATAATTTGCATAAATATATGACTGTCAATATATCATCGGAATGAACAAGAAAAAAATATTAGATGTTGAAAATACTTTGATGCATTTAAAAGTTGTGTGGCAACGCGCATACCATTGTTATTCCAGTAAATACATATATAATTTTCTAATGTTCATTGAAAAGTGATAATAACGTCTCGGCCTTTGCCGTGCATAAAGAGAAGAATGTATTTTTGAAAGAAAGATTCCTAATCTATAAATCGTACATTGTGAACCACACGGAAGTGTCGATATCTTCACGTAGGTTATTTACAAAAACATTATTTTTTAATGTGCGAGAACTGTGTAGCTCTACTTTAGGAAAATATATTTTAGGTACGAGATATACAAAGGAATTTTATTATTTTCACATCCCGCTCTATATATATGTATCGCTTTGTCACAAATAAATCGTTCTATTCGAATTCCTCTCCGCGCGCATCGCTCTGATAAAATACAAATATCCGTAAAAACTGTAATTTTTTTAAATTTTTATTAACGTACATTTGAGTTATATTTGTTACGGAGCGTTTGTATATTACGTAGAAATACGCGGAAATAAAAATACGGAGATTTCATCTGTCATCTCACGGAGCGTTGCACACAAAATATGATACGTGATTTCCGAGCCATTTTGCGTCCGGGAAGTGTCGTAAAAACTTTATGGATATGTCGAACGCTATCTCCAGGCAGTATCATATCGCAGGAATTTAAATGTCACTTTTTACTCGAGAAACATACCACCGAAGAAATCACCGCGATTCAACAGACGAACCGATCGGAGAATGGTCCAAAAACTGATCGTTGTTATTATCGAGAGTTTCGACGATTGTTTGTTGATGAATGGCTATAATCTCTGATTCTTCAGCAATTCTCTGAATTCTGTCAATTAGCGAATGATTCATATTGCGCGTGTAAATGGAATTCTGCATGTCAGAGAGATCAGTTAATTAGTTTTCAATTAGTTTCCTAAATTAATCGTAAAGACAAAAAATGTGGCATAATGCGACCTCAGTCAGTTTTCGATACGCGGAGCATCCGCATATTCTCTTCATTATTTGCAATGGATTATATGGTGGAATTATCTGATATGAATAATAACGAAGTGGAAGTCTGAACGGAAAATTGAAAGTCGAGAGCTTGTTACCCTATTCATGTGCCGTTTTTATCAAGCTTTTTAATTTTCGCAGTCCATCGTTTCATAATAATATAGTTTCATAATAATATTTGAGTCGTGCACAACATGTGAGAGTCCTGTCAAAAATTCAGAATGAATTTTCCGTTCTTATCCTTTCCGTCGCAACTGATATTATTTTCATTACTCTTCATCGTCTGAAAAAGCGCGCTCAGAAATTTTCATCCAATGATAAGAATGAGAAAACGACGGGGGAGATAAGGGACGCGCGATCTTATTGAAGGATCAGGATTTAATCCGAGATCGATTATACTTTCTCGGTTATTAATAATGAATCACACTCTTTGTTCAGCTGATAGAACGGGGATTCGTTTTCGTGCTTTTTCTTTTTTTTTGTAAAAAAAAGAGAGAGCCGAAAAAGAAAAAAACGAACCAACGAAAGTTTATTTTAAGCGTGGGTGCCTCAAATTGAGATTTTTAATTGAATTTTGTTCGTGTATCAGTTCGCTCGATGTATGTATACATATGCGTACGTTGCTCTATCATCGCGTGTAATGCTCGTGCCTCGGATAAACGAGGCTCTTATATACTGCTAATCGAATCGATCGCTTTAATTATTCAAATTTGCGAAAAGCGTTATGAAGATAACCGGTACTATCCGACGAACTGATTTTGGTTAGCGAGATGCGAGTAACTGAATGATGGCGGTGAATGATGAATGATACGGACAGTGAATGCATTTTTAATTATTCGAGCAGATCAAACGAGTACCAAATAATCAAGCTCCCTCCTTTGAGTCGAGTAATATGAAGAAAAAAAAATCATCACATTTGTTTCGCGTCACTTGTCGGAAATGCCTCTCAACGGCCTCGCAGCGAATTGAAAGAAAGAGCCGTCAAAGTGGCAGCTGACGGATTTATTTGTAATCGAGACCAACCAGATCCACGGTGCGGATAACGAGAATAAATTTTCATTTCACGTGCCGGTGAGTTTTTGCGGTCGAGTGACCCTCCATGGGTAACCCTCCAGGGGTGCAAATTACCCTGCAATATGTTGCCAGTTGTACGGATGAAGTCGAAAATCGATATACATCCAGCCGAGGCTGGATCCTCTTGCGTTGCCCTTAAAAGTAGCAGGATTCTCTTGCCAGTATCTAGCTCGAGAA
The DNA here is from genome assembly GCA_020341155.1 of Eciton burchellii. Taxonomy (NCBI): domain Eukaryota; kingdom Metazoa; phylum Arthropoda; class Insecta; order Hymenoptera; family Formicidae; genus Eciton; species Eciton burchellii. The sequence goes on from JAHMML010000103.1 coordinate 292,509, forward strand.
AGAAGAAGAAAAGAGAAGATTGAGAAAGAGAAGAGGGAACGACTCCTTTGCAAACGGAACTCGAGCTGACCCTCCTCTTGCTCGCCCTCTCGAGATCTCAAGTAACTTTACTGCCGGCACTAATCGCCTCACTGCGAAACGATTTACTGATTTATCGTTTAATTTCGCGGGGATAGTTTTCCGATTCCACCCCGCCTCTCTAACCCGGGAGCTGCGACGCATCCTCTCTACCGGCGTAGGGCACGCGTGTGCAAGTCCCTGATCGGATGCCGGGCGAATTCTCATCGTACGGCGGTAACGGAGATTCTTCATCGTAACGGTAACCGGCAACAATGAAATTCCGTGCTCGCCAGGTCGCGAGGGCGGAGGGCAAGTCTCCTCGTGACATTAACGCGTTTGGCGCACATTTAAGCATATCATCTCCGAGCGCATGGGAGACCATCCTAAAAAATGCCGCGTACGCTCAAGAGGTACGAGCGGAGGCAGGAAGTTCCGTCTTTTTAGTTCGCGGTTGTTTAGGAGCCATGAACTTTTTACGACATGAGTGCACCAAGGTAAAACCATGCGAATTCGGTGGACTCGGTATACCGAACTCCGAGTATGTGCGCGCAACCGATGTTGAGTGGAATTTTTCAAACTTTGACGTCTTGTTTTATTTCTCTCACCTTTCCTGTGCGATGCGGGCCAACTGAAATGTAAAATTGTAATGTCGAACGCCAACATCGGATAATATACGTAATATCCAGAAAATTCGAAATAATAATTACTTAATCGATTATATGTGTCTCAGTGAAGCTCGCGAATTTACGTATATTTTTCTATTTTAATAATAATCTATCTATTTTTTTATGTTTGTTTTCGTTTCTTGGAGGATTTTTCGCTTGCTCTTGCCTCAGCATGGAAACTATTTAGGCTATGAATGATGACATAAGAAAATTCTGTCGCATGAGAAAAAAAATAAAGATGTTGCTTTTTCTAGAAATATTCACATATCGCGCTTTTCAGAGAGAATTTTTCTATGTCGGATAAGGCAAACATACGTGAAATTCTTTCTGTTAGATAAAGGGATAATGAATTTCCTAAAATTGTTGCAATGTATTATTCCGAGTTTGTATACATGGAAAACGCGTGATATTTTTTGTTAGAGATCATATTTCATTGAAGTATTGAACGATGATGATACATGATCACGTCTCCCTGATAGTTTAATTATTTAGCAACGACAAAAGTCATTGCCGATTTGTAGATTGAAACTATTGTGCTCGTTTCACTCATGTCGGATTCATAAGCTCATTCATTGAAGGAGTACGACAAGAGTGACCTTATATTTTCCAGCTACCACGGAGAACCAGTATTTCGTGTTTTCAATTTTTCCTCCCGTCACAAATATCAACCCGTCAATCCAGGTGTATTTATGATCCGAGAAACGGTATCATTTAAATTGCATACGCTCCCGTTTTCTCACGATCGATAGCACGGCTGTGGATAAATATTCCACCAAAAAACGGCACGTTTAGAATTATTGATGCATTGACCGACCAGCAGCGAGTTCCGCCGCTGGTGTACGTTTCGGGGCGCGTCTGATGTTTCACGTATAATTCCCTTACGTGCATTTTCTTTTTTTTTCTTTTTCTCTCTTTCCCTTTTACCCTTTATGGACGCGGTGCCGCGATGCGCGTCCGCGTCTCGTTCTTTCCGTTGCGATTATAATTCTATTTGCCGCGCGAGTGCGACCAACCTCGCTCGGATTATTAAATTTCCTCGTAAGATTAGATTATGCTCCGTTCGTTCGCGTTTTCGATAACGTCGCCCGCGACGGACGATCTGCGTTACGGGGGTGGCTGGTTTGCTGTTTATAAATGCGTCACCTCCCTCTCCGCTTTGATACAGACGGTATCAAACATGCCAATCGTGCATACGTCATCTTTTGCTTAGTAACTACGCCTCGTGCGATTCGCGATAAGGAACAATGTACTCTTCGACTTGAGCATGTACCGGCGAACTGCCATGGACGATTCTTATCGTCCTGCGGCTTCCAAGCGGCGATTCAGCACCGCCGAAGCGGATCGCCCACCAAAACGTTTGGTTTACGTAATCGGAACATTCATAGTCGAATGAATCGAATCTAAAGTTTCAGCATCTAGTGGGCCTTCAGTTCAAGCACGAGTCATTCACATCGGCGATACGGGAGAACATCGTGATATAACGGCATTCGCCAGATCCGGTTTTAAACTGGAAAATTCGTAAATTCTCGCGAGGTAATTGGGATTAAAATTGATACAAGTGCAATTTTTCCATGCTGACCACGAAGCTCGGATTCTCCATTTACGCGCATGCACATGATACTTCCCTTCCTTGTTCCTCGTTTCCTGTCCTTCATTCAACAATTTCGACGACTTCTCACAATCAGAATTTAATTTTATTAACTTCTGCTTCGTCCCTTTCGCGTCTTGATTCGCATCGCCTTTTATGTCTTCCCGAATTATCCGTTCGTCTTTATCTTTACATCTCCGGCAGAATTAGATATTCCATTAGCTATCTGTCTGTCACGCGGAGAGATATCGTGATGAAATTCCAGAAACGCCAGATTTATCGATAAGTCGACATTCAATCCGTCCCGTTTTTATCGTCCTTGCTCGTTTTACTCCTTCGCTCTTCGCTGCACTTGCGCGCGATAGATATACAGGAAGCACAAAGTTTCGCGAGTGGATTAAATATAAAGACTGACGATGCTCTCTGCGCTCGCGATTATGTTTTATATGCGGTAACCGTGCTGCATTAACCGCGACGCATAATTCAAAAGCAATTTCGACGCGATGATGTCGTATCTCTCTTCCTCCAAGTGTCTTATGTCGTCGACACCGTTGACACTTTAGATGCGATTGCATAGGAGATCGAGAGAACGAATGTGTTGTAGACAGCTTAATGTTTGCTCGGAATTCGTTGAATTATTTAACGCGATGCGGCTAAATCCGCGCCAAGAAGAAGACTAAGGAATGCGATGACATATTTCTCGGTCGAAATCACGCATTTGCCGTGTACAAGAATGTGTAATTGGTTTAAAAGGAAATTTTTGAAAAGGCTTTGCCTTGCATGAAAGTGTTGCGTCAAGAATATAAGCAACGCATTGTAAGCAACAACGAAACGATCAACAATAAATTTCGCGAGAGCAGCGTTAAAATGCACGGTTAGAATAAAAATAGTAAAATTAAAACAGAAAGGATCGTATAAAGGTGGCTGGAAAGAATAGAGCAGATTAAACTTATCATAGCTTCGAAACAATGGGTAAGATTTTTTACAATTCTGTATTTGGAAAGATAGGAAATATTTTCTGGCAATGTATTAAAGCAAAATGAAAAAGAATAATTATGTGCGGTGATACATTATATAAAACTGCGCGAATTCTAACATAATGATAATTATGATAATTATTTACCACCACAAAAGTATGTAGAATGTTTTTATCAGGATGAAATTAATAAGTATAATGGTATTAATAAGTATATCTTTGACATCTCAAATTGAAAAAACAATAAGGAAGAAAAAACACTTTATTCTTCTTTGTTAAGATATAATATCACGAGACTAATTACTTGATTTCGCTGGCTGATTTCTGATTGAGAACTAAGACAGAACTGCCCTGACAAAGATTCTTCTTGTCCTTTTATGGTTTAATGTTCGTCTTCCTAATTTAATATGTAAACAAGAGAAGCCGTGATGTCTCAATATCCAATATTTTGTTCATTCCCACTTTAACGATATACTTCGAATGAAGTACTTCAGCTATTTAAAACACATAGTCGTTTGGTAAATACATGACATTCCTATATTCTTAGTTTCTAGAAGGTTATAAAATTAAACTATAAATGACGATAGTCATTGAAGTTTTATGGATCCGTGATGTCCCATTATGACTAAAGAGTTATGGGCCCGTGAAGTGTGATGGACATCACAGTTTGATTCTGAAGGGTCTGTGCAAGGATCTCTGACTTAACTAATGGCGCGATTATGAAGACGCTACCGATAGTCCGAACGCGATCTTTTGTTCTTTTTTCCTTTTATATTACAAGTATTGTGCAAGTATTTAATAAATTTGAAGTATATCGTTTAGAACGATTAGAAAGGGATATTACAGGAATATGTAATTAATTACACATTAATTATATTACACAAAAATTCAAGAATAAATCCAATGCTAAAAATTAAAGTAACAAAAATGATATCGAATTTAAATAAACGCGCCTTGCAAAAGAATTAAATATCAGAATAATTAAAAGCTGGATTAAAGGATGAACTCCTACATCATATAAGATATATTTTAACATAACAGCACTCGAAGGCATCCATTTGATCGTTTTGTTTTTTAATTAGATACTGAACAGTATTCTTGCTTCATATGCAGCATAAATTAACAAAATTTTATATTGGTTATACTTTCCGAACATTTAAGTATCTAGACAGAATGCAATAAATCAAAACTGTAGGACCAAGCGGCTTATGCTGTTATCGGGAAAAATTCATCGCAAAAGTAGAACACTCGCCAAGAGCGGCATGTGTGTAACGGCTCTACTTAGATGCGTCTCATAAATTACATCGGGGCAATATTAACGCGGTCCCACATAAGCTTGCACGTACATACGTGCACATGCACACAAGCCCATGCAAGGAATCGTTTTTCACACCCTTGGATACCTGGACCAATCCTTTTTCCATGGTGGCTGCCGCTGAGTTCACGTCGGGGATCACCGAGAGGGCTTAAACGATGTTTTACGATATGCGTTACGGTTGAAGATGCTACAAGAATTATCTTAGAAACCTCGCAAGCGTCACGTGAGATCGGCCAAAAGATTTCCTGTGAAAGTCGTTCGTGAATATCTCTATATTCATTTAATTTTCGCCAAGCGACGTGATTGTGGCAAAACAATCTTTGTATTCAGAAAGATCATGTGCTGACAACACTTTTGTGCTGTCTTGACGTCAAACTAGAAACTACAGCTGAAGAGAAACTTGATCGTCCACGTAAATCGTAATTACGTTAATCGTAAATCGTTCATAAAATCGTCCATGAAATACTTCATGTTTTGCGAAGACAATTACCAAGATAGATATTATCCATATCTTTTTGAAGAAGCGTATTGCATCTCGAAATATGAAATTACAATACATTCTCTCATTTTCCTAATTCTTGGTAAAATTAAATAATAATATTTTATGGGGGATAAGTGTTACAGTTATCTCGATATAGGCAGGCAATGCGAATATCTCGAGATAATAAGCGATTGAGATATGATATCAAAGGATCTCCGCAGAATGACGTAGGCGCCGCGCTTTGGACTCGATAACAGCCGGGCAAATATTTCGCGAAGAAGCTATTCCTTCGAGATCTTATGAGCCATCGTCCGACACTTTCCCACGTCTACCAAGTTGCCTCGAAAATGCGTCTTTACCGTGGTTCGAGAGTGCGACCCGGGCCAATTTACATAATCTCGCACGCTTAAAATCTTCTCGGCCCTTCCTCCCCTCTCTCCGTCGTTCCTTTATCACTATCTACCTTACGCCCTTTCGAATCCCCACTGCTCTCGGCAAGCACCGCTAACTCGAGGTGGAGGAGCTCGCCCCTTGTACGCCGCGATCGAGGTCAAGGCTTCTCCTTCGAGGCCCTGGTACCTTTGATCCCCGCACGATTCTACTCTCGGGTCCTGGGTTCGGCACGCCGCGAGGAAAAATCTTAAATTCCGATCGCGATGAAAGATTCATGAAACGAGGAGTCGCGTGGCATTCGTGAGCGCACGACCGCTTTGTGTTTCCATGATGGGCTGCTGAGTCAATTTTGGTTTATGTAACAACGGAGCCACCGATGCAGCGCAGCGTTGCGTTTTGGCGACCGGCATCGATTTTCGTTTGTGCATACAGCGCGATGCGCGCGCGACTATCGCGCAAGAAGGCACCAAACGCGCCAAATGGCGCGGCGTCCATGTGCTTCCGGGGTCTTGAATCGAAGCCTACCAGCGTTAATAATTAAGAGCGAAGTTTAAGTGCTTTTGACTTAATAAGTTCTCTAACGACACGGCGCAAGTGCGAGTAACTTTTCTCCTCACCTCGTCTCATCAGGTCTCTTCAACTTGGTAACGGTATTCTAATTTAATAGTTTAATTTCTAGAAGGTTTCACGCCGACAATCTAGAAACTAATATTTCATCTCTACGAAAGACGTATATATTTTATATTTTGCGCGGGCAATATTTATGGAGCCGCTTTCAGGGTAACATGCTTGTCGTTTTGCAAATTTACTCTGTACGCGAAGTACAAAAATCCAAGTACAAAAATCCACACCGGATTATCCGCTTCCGCCAGCCGATACTGACGGAAATAATGTCACGAATGGCTGACGCAGTTTTATTTAGTCACAATTAAATATTTAGCCGAGCAATAGTATCCTGGAGATTGAGCTACGCTATGTTTGTTGATGCTTAATTTAAAGTTTTATGAGATCGCAGCGATTCGTCGAATTGCGAATAGCGAAAGGCACAAAGGGAGGAGGGAGAGGGAACTGATTTCCAAGCGACGAAATCGAGATCCGCGTTACTGCCGTTTTGCTGAAATTAGCCGATCGCGGCCAGAGCCCGACGCGGACACTCGATAATGATTGGGAACAGCGGCAATGCACCGCCACATCGTTGATCGTTACAGCGGCTGATTGTTTCATGACCGTTTTATTATTTCGACGTACATACGGGGACGCGCGACCGTTCCGCCGGCTGTACGTTAACTCGATTTTCGAACAATCAGAGTCGATCCTATATATTTTCTCTACATAGATTCGATAAATAGGCCGAAGCGCGGCGAATTACAAGCCATTCTGCATCCGCATTCATGTAACGCGAGAAGTCATCATTTTCGCGATCAGGGCCTGCAGATTCGTAATGTGTGAAAATCTCTTTCTCTCTTTCTCTCTCTCTCTCTCTCTCTCTCTCTCTCTCTCTCTCTCTCTCTCTCCCTCTATCTATCTATCTATCACTATTTCTTAACTCTTTCCTGACGATAATCTTTGATGATTATGAACATGTCGCGCGATAAAAGCGTGACAAATGGCACCGAAAGTCCTTTAAACGTTAATTTAACGAGATATTCATTGACGTTGAGCGAATTCGATAAGCCGAGTATATTAAATCTGCAAATTTAAATATTTATTCGTATAAAGTCCACATACGTAGTTTAAATATTGTGCGGCCACAATGTTTGCAACCAGGGTTCACGCAGCACCAATGGGTGACATTGATTTGATATCGTCGAGTGGCCCCGATAAATTTTATTGAAATTTATCGTTAGTATTTACCACACGAACAATACGCATTAAATAAATTTAGTCACACAGGATACTTCAAATGTATCTAACTCGCATTCGCGACGCGAGACAATAAGTATCGTAATGATGACGTTGCTTTTTATTCGTCATTAAAACCCAAACATTCGACCGGCATTAATTACATATCAAATATCTTACATAACATATCAATATGGATACAATTCATTGAAATACGCGTTAATGAACTATAAAAGCGTGTTCTCCCCGATCAATTATGAACTTTATGCGAAAGGAGTAGAGAAAAATAATTTTAAGATTTCTCTTTCTCTCCCTCTCTCTCCCTCTCTCTTTCTCTCTTCCTCTCTCTCTCTCTCTCTCTCTCTCTCTCTCTCTCTCTCTTGCGCACGCGATTAATTTATGATATTACCAGGACAACAATGAACGGCCAATAATGAACGTGTCGGTTCATTGCGCAAGCGGGCCCACGAAAACCCAGCCTCGTAAATTCGTTGGACCCCCAACGCGCGCTACGATGACGAATCACGAAAGAGTTAACCGGGTTAAGTACGCTTGTCGTACGTTCGCTACTGATTATCTCTTGTGTTCGACTAATAATTACACCGAGCAGCGCGCGTCGTTACACTATACTTCGTGTCGCGGTCTCGTTGTCACGTTAACCCGATTTTCCACGGCAATTACAGTTGCCGCGCGTAGAGAGAAACAATCATGCCTGGCTGCGCCGAGGTGAAATGAATCCCGAATCTAGTGGACCGTAATTAGAAATGGACACCGGACAAAATGGCTATCGTGAAGTTATCGTAAACACTGGTTTTTGTAAAGAATAATTTGATCCTTTGACAATGCCGCTTTGATTCATCTGCGCTTGCAATCCGTTGAAAATGTATTCAATGTCAAATTCAACGTTTAATACCGCAGGAGACACCAAGCGATTTTAAAGCGCAATGTCCCATTAAGGCAAGTATTTTTTTCAAGTTTGATATTATGTATTTATGCAAATGTAGAAACATCCGTGACTTATAAATTATATAATTATATATATTGTACGTGTGTATATTTCCTGTATTAAAATATCAAAATGCATGATAAAATACTTTTGCATAGTCATCAGATTCTCATTGTCAATTTGATTATTACTGAACTATTGTTCCGTATTAGTATTTGCTACCAAGATAGCATCCAACTTTTGATTAACAATCGAATTCTATGCGAAAACTAGATTGATTCCTGACGGAGAGACAAAGGGAATTACTCTCTGGTGAGACAACAGTTGATATTTGGAAACGTACATACTTTTGGCGAACAATCTGTTCGTCGTACAAGTTCGATTCTAGACTTGCTTCAAACGTTAGCGGCACTGGTATCCTGGTAAAATATATAAAAATCTATTGATATGTATATGAACGTCGGAACGTTCGTAAATAAATAAGCAAAAATAACGGTGGTGCCCGTTATTACGGGCCTTTTTTGCCCTTTAAGAATCGCCGAGTTGATGCGCAAGGCAATATTAATCGTTCGACTTCGCTGCAATAATGGTATTATTATAGATATGCCATCGTTCCGTAATTTCATAATAATTATTTCTCTATTCAGGTACATTCGCGAAATTGTTTTCTCTATTTGATGAATATTGGATTTCTACCATTATTTCTAAATGAGTAAAGTTATTATCAGCCACGAGAAGTACTCTTTCGATGTTACTCATGAGCGTCTCGGAAATGCGATTACGCGCATTTCTGAGATCGACGTAATCATGAACACGCTAGATTTGAAATCCATCCTCTCGCGGCTTGCGAGATCAGGTGGGATTAATCCGCGCATCTCAGTGCTCTTGCATGAAGATTTTGACAAGTTGCTGTTTGATTCGCATACGATCGCATTTTCGCGTAGTGGCGAATTTTATGCCACGGCGCGGAGGACTGAAGGAGAAGACGGGCAAGGGTGAATAGCAAGGGACAAGAGTTATCGCGAATGGCGCACCCTCGTACAAAAGACCCTTAGCGCGCGCTGCGTACTTCAGTTTACTAATGAACCCGGGGTATGCCGCTCGAGAGGCACTTTTACTGCTGTCACTCTGTCTGCCGACTGCCGGCAGACAGACAGTTCACAATGGCTACCCGTGGATATTCGCTTCCGTCATACGGATTCGCGGCCGTTCTATCTTCGACCGCGCGTACCTCTTCTTCTTCTTCTTCTTCTTCCTCTTCTGCCTCTTCTTCCCCTGGACTTACAGAAACGGAGAACGCAGCGAGGCGAAATTTCGTCTTTTATTGCTTGGAAGACGAGGACGTTCCTATCAGTTCTGCGTTAAAACGGCGTCGCTTTGAACGACCGCGGCGCACAAAAGGCAAATGGATTATTTCCAGTTTATATAGTCTTGGCGAAAGTTACGGCTGCAAGAGACTGCAGCTCGAAGGATACTTTGTTTACGACGGGGGACATAATTGGAGAGAGAAAGACGAGAGAACAAGGAATGAGATGTATATAATATCTATATTCATTTCGTCTAATTAAAGTCTTCGTTAAATTACGCGGCAGTTTGTGAGAAAAAAAAGATCGTAAGAATGGAATCGGAGCTTATGTCAATCCTCTGGAACTTCAGGTTTCAAGTAATCAGTTTCATTCAGACTGATTTCTCAAATTTCCGTATATAAATTAAATAATTAACCGAAGCTGTCCCCTCTTGATTAAAATCGTTGTCCTTTCTTGTATCGGTAATAAGAAAATGCAGAAATAAATAAGTAGTTTTATCTTCGAAAAGTTTTATCAGTCAGTAACATAAACAAGATAATAAATGGCATATATAAATAATCGATGTTGAGTTGGAGGAACTATTCATTAAGGGAAACAAAAAACGTATAATTACATTTATTTAAATACGATAGTATTTATTACGTTCATGTTACTACTTGATTCGATTTGACGATGATTTTGATCAAATCAATTTGAACGTCTAATTTGCGAACTAAAGATCCCATTGTTACATAGGAACCAATGAAAAAACAAGCGTTTCAGCATTATTATTCGCGCTTATTATTTGCATTTATCTGAGAGATACTGTAAGTTCGTACTATAATCTTAAGAATGAACCAGGAAGTGCTTTGTAGCGGCTAAGTGCTCTTTAAATCGGAGAGAATGCTTCAGCGATTCCTTTGAATCGCTTGTTTTATCGAATGACGATGTTCTAAAATTTATCGAGGAACAATGCGAGTGCATTTAACAATCTACAGTTCACAAGCTGACGGACAAAGTTGTAGCAGCTGCCATTGTTATTAATGATCACGATTTTATCAGAAAAACGAGACGCACTATCGTTAGATACGATAATTTCTTTCTAAAATGTATAGCTTTTTTACTTGATACGATGAGAAATTCCAAAGCATTCAGGTAAAAGAACTCCAATTCTTTATTTCATTTTTTACTTTTTGCTGAGATAGATATTTTGGTAGAAAGAAAAGGACTTTCCTTTTCTTAAGTAAGCTCTAATTTAACCTAATTTAATTAGAATAACGGTAGAGATATTTTGATATTATTATCACCGATAATAGTATATTATTATCACCGATAGCAAATCTGTAAGATTGTATTTACTTTAAGTTTTATATTTATATTCACCGACTTGTACAGATGTTAACTTTTAGTGTTTTTCATTTATTCGAGTGATTTACCGACAAATTATGTAAATACCAATAAATTATGTAATTATAAGATTTTGATCGACAGCAATAATAGTGATAATAATCTCATTCACGTTCAGTATACTGATTAGAAATATTTCAGTTAATTAATAACGAATTGGTTTAACGAGGAAGTTAATATGATGGTACATTGCTAATGAGCAATCCTGGATATGAAGCAATTCTAAAAGAATTAATGGCAGGKTTTTGAATAATTTTATTAAATTAAAGTATTTTTTCATTTATGTGAAAAGAATATAAATTTCTTTATAATTAAATTTTAATATAAAATATTTCAATAATATGTATATAAATTATATTAAAATATATTATTACATTAAAATATATTAAACCGAAAGAAAACGAAGGTACAAACGAAAATCTAGATAAAAAAACTGATATGATTGATGTTTTCTCTTAAATTATTAAATTTCTATTATAGTTTAATTACTTCAATTAATATCGTCAATATTTTAAGAAAATGAAGTCATTTTCTCGTATTATGAAAAAACAAAAAATTAAACAATCATCTATCCTATATGGATACTTTAGTTATAATTTACATTACATTCATATCGTTATAAAAATTAGATATCAAGAAATTCAATTCTTCTTATTATTTCCACGATATCAACATCATTAGTGATATGCGAATAAAATAGTTAAAAAGATTTTCCCGTGTTATGTAGGAGTGTGAAGTTAGACGCGATTGTAAAATCGCGAATTTGTCATTACAATAATAGTCAGTTCGCTTCGCACGTTACCGACACGTAGTCGATGGCGTTCCGTATCCCCGCGTTTTTTCATATTATCACTTCGTTTTGCATAAGTTTCACATATGAATAAACATCGAGACATCGGATTTAAAAACAAACGTCTTAGTGCATCGTGCGACTGCGTGTCTCTATTCTGTGACACATTTGGCATTATTCACTGTTATGTCAGAGACCGTTATTGTCTGCCAGTGATCGTTTCGTTATCACATTTATATTTATATAACTCATTCATTAAAGAAGTAAGCGTCTTGAATATTCTTGAGCATTCGAAGCATCGGAAACTATCGACGAAGTGTTGCGACTAGTAATTTACATGATTTTCGTTCATTAGCGTGACTTTCGTGTAGAATATTTGATCGTTCGCATCCGCCATGATTATCTACAGTAACAATCGATTCATGTCAATCGAGGTCACATGAAGTTGTTTGCGCGATCATCTGATCGAACTTGGATAATTAACGATTAGTTCGTGCCGTACATCGCCGGCATGCACATCGATTAAGGCCGCGTTACTGTTTCGCGTTCTTTGCGTCTTTATAGTTGATTGCAATTGCGAATATTAAAATTATTGAAATTGCTGACGAGTATTTTATTGTATTCATCGCATTTTTGCATTATTCGCAATCATCATCCGCCGTTTTGCTATCGGATAGCACGCGCCAATGCTCGCCAATATTCCGTCGCCCTATATTTCGCTCGCGTATTTCGCGTAATTCGCTCGTTCGCGTCTGGAAGTCTTAAGGATGTCTTAAGCATCATTCAGTATTTGAAGTGCACCGGTAAGCATCAAGAAGAGCAGCCTCACAATGGACACCTGATTCAGGAAATCTGACTCATCTACATGAGTCCACGTAATAATATCTTTCGTGTTCATCCGCCATATTGTTTAATGAGCGCATCGATTCTCGCGAATTTCATGCTGATCCAATTCACGTGTCTCGCACGCATAACAGATCGCCCATCTACGCGCGATCTTTCTCAATTCGCGCGATGATTATGAATACGCCTTTTGGCACGAAGTACCGAGATGTTGATCGTGCTTTGTCGAATCGCTATTCGTTATCAACTATTCATTCACGCTACGTGTGCATCTGGCATAAATCGAGATTCGAGTGAATATAGGCACGATCGTTCTGATTAATTCGTGATTGCGGTCGAATGTTTCTTTGATAATCGCGAGCAGTGTGGACCTCGTTTCGTCGAATCGCCATCTGTTCTATTGAAGGAATTTTACATGTATGTGCATTTCACATTATTCGCGAGTGTAATGCGGTTCATGAGTGCATCGAGGAGCATTGAGAAGATCGCTATAATGGATTAATTGCAGTCATGGGATTGCTGTGTACCGCCGGTGAGTGTTTTGTTGTCTTTTACCATTGAATTGCTTCTCGAGTTATCTCCATTATACGCGCGGCAAATTAATTTCTTTGCTTAATGTGCGAGAATAAAAGTGTTCTCTTCGCTCCGTCTCGGATGACCCATGATTCACGTATAAATTAAAAAAGACAAAAGTTTTCTCCGCGTGAAAATTGATCGTCGTGAAAATTCAAGCATGAGGATTAGTAATCCAGTCCATTGTGATAATGGTTATTAATTACAGACATTCCCAGAAGTCATACGAAACAAAAAACCAGCTGCGCGCGCATGCGCGTGCACGCTATTGTTTCTTAATTTAATAAAATCTGTCTATGACGTTCTATTAGTTATGAATCTCTCTTTAGGAATTTCGCGTGTCACGGATGTGTTAGTTAAAGGGTTCGCTGAACATAAGATAACGATGATATCGTAACAACACCATGTTCAAGGCGATCGTATTTCTAAATACATAGAGGTGTCGATACTTGTCTGTCAAAACGTACAGAACGTTTCGCCTCGAGAATTTTAGCGTCATGCTCGATAATTAGCATTGCCTCGATTATTCGAAAACAGTATTCAGTCTTAATTAATAATAACAATTAACAGAACAGTGTAATAACTATGCGCATGGCGAGCGCGAACCGAGTAGATATTAGTACAATATTATTTTAATCGGATATATGCGAATAAACAAATATCGCATTTATCAGAATAGGAAAAACAGCGTTAATATTGATTACATTGATAAATGAATGTTTAAATGAAATACATTTACGGCTAATAATTGGTGTAACAAGCTGCTAAGCCTTGTGGTTTACAATACACTATGCATACACTAACATCTCCCTGAATTCGCGTTTTCCAGATAATTTGCAGATGCACGCGCGCAAAAACATTTCTGACGGTTTGCCTCCGTAAATGCGTCATCTGAAAAAGACCGATTGCATTTTGCCCGGGGATATGCGATATTCCGATGTTCGGCAACGTACTCCGCGGCGCGCATGGCGCGAAAGCTTGAATTTTTCATCGTCATTGTCAAAGGCGAACGACGAAAGGAGGAGCGCGGATCCTCTTCTCGAAATTCCATTGTCAATAGAGGGTCGTGGCACGAATGCGCGATGTTTTGGCTATTCTCGTCGTCAGTTCCGTCCGCTTCGCGTAAGGACGCGTAAGGATAATTCCGCCGGGATGGAGCAGGTGTTAACGACGCCTCGTGTTTAGCCCCTAGCCTTCCCCCCTCCGCCATATTTTTGACGCTTATCCCGTCGACGCGGTGGCGTCCATAAAAAAAAGCCCCGGACGGGTGGCAAGGGGGGGAGGAGGAAGGCAGAACGGAGGCGGCGAGAAGAGCCCTTCGCGCGACGGGCAACCGACGGGAGCCCTTCGCCGGTCCTATTCCCATGGAGAGGCCTGGTACAACGCGTGTCCTGCGTGCCCACCGCCATAAATACATCCGCGGCGGGGCCCAGGATGGCGCGCGGGCTCACCCTCTAAGTGCGAACGTAAACTTCGTTAACGAGAAACTAATTCTCCGCTCGCAGTGGCATAAGAAAGTTTTGCAATTTGGATGGTGGACGTGGGGGAAGGAGACGCGTGATGCAGGCGGTGAATTACGGTGTAAATTAACACGCTACTCAAGGTCGCTGATGCAGTTTACCCTGGGCTGACGACACTTTTGTCTTTCGCGACGACGCGGGATTCTCGATTCCTAAAGGTATTAGGACGAGCACATCTCGCACCAGCCCGAATATGCTCGAAACGCGATTTATGCACAGCTTCCTTCTCTCTCCTGCCCCCCCCCCAACTTATTACATAGTGACATTACTCTCACTATGCTCATTATTCCGATTATTATTCGTTAATACGTGTGAATAGCTGATCATTACTTGCGGAATTGTATTTGGGGATTTCCCAGATCGCGTCGTCGCGATTCAGTTTTGGAAACGATTCTTGAACTTTTCCGTCCGCGCCGCATGAAACGAGGCGCGCGAGATATCTCATGAATGTCCGCCCGCTTCCATTAATGCCAGGGACATAATAAAAAAAAAACGAGCTCCGGTCTACCGAACCGGGCGGGGTAGGGGCGAACCCGGAAACGCGCGTCATTTCCATCTTCCTGCTAAATAGAAACTTCCAATATCTGCGAGATTTTCTCGTGATATATCTGCAGTCGTTCTTTATGAAAGTATGGGCCTCGCGCGCGGCTGCACTCGCGCGCGCTTCCGACCAACCATTTCTTCTCCTTAAGAAGTTTACGCCGAGTTGCCTACTCCCCGAAGATCGCGATGAGGACGTAGAGCTCCGGCTCGTGAGGGAAGCAAGACCCCTCCTCGCGTACCCCTTTACAATGGCATTAATGGGATACGCTACCTTCCGAACGACCTCGTTATGCGTGAGTATACATGCACGCGCGTTTACTCAAGTCGCGTAGCAGCGTAGTGCCCCTTGTCCCCTCTCCGCTCCTTACCCAAGGTCCGTAATCGGCGAACAGTGTTCTCTCTCTCTCTCTCTCTCTCTCTCTCTCTCTCTCTCTCTCTCTCTCTCTCTCTCTCTCTCTCTCTCTCTCTCTTTCTCTCTCTCTCTTTCTCTCTCTCTGTCTCTCGCGTATACACTGGATGCGAGATGCTGTTTCCGCCGCTGCGCTTGCAGCGCCCCCTTTATCTTCGACCCGATCCGCAATGGTTAAACATTGCCGCGCTACTATTATGTCACGCGCACGGAAGAGATGTCTCCCTTGTCGATCAACTTGAAAACAATTTTCTATTTATGGCGATTTCCTTACGGAATTCCTTACGTAAAAGCGTTACGCTTGAAGACGCGTTTAAAATTGTTTAACTATAATAAATGTAATATAAATATTAAAATATAAATAGATTCGATCAAGGAACAGATCACTTTTATGCAATAGCTTTCTTCATACACGAACAACGCATTGTGTTGTTTTTATTTCATACATTACGCGTGCTCATGGAGAATATTCACAATGCATAAGTACATTATAATATTATATCAATCGGTTATAAAATCTTATTCGCGTCAGTCGAGATCATCGATCGAATGATATTACACTTGATGTGCATATTGCATAGTACAGGAGCCACATTAGAGTTTGCGCATTAAACACGCGTTTTTGAGATACATGCCGCGTGCGTAGCGCACAATCAACATTCCTGCTTCGCGTTTTCCTTTGCAGTATTTTTGCAGTGCATTTAAGATATAATCGAGCTATATCAGAGCGTTTGAGTTTCATTGAACCACCGATGCGTGCAATGATCGCCAGATACGACGGGCACATCGATATTCTGTAACGGCAATCGTCGAGAGACGATACGAGAGATCATAACACGACATAGACTTTGTTTGATATGTCTTGGTTTTGCAGCGCCGCATGGGATAACGGAAAATATATTGGGAATATAGAAACAGGTATTTGCAACACGGAATCAGATCGTGTTCCCTCCATTTTCTCGAGAAAATCCACGGAAATGATAGGTGATACAGCTCAAATTACAGGATTGAAAGGGGTGGCGGAAACGATATTATTTACCGATAATTTACCGCGGCGACATTGTCTGCTTTTCTCTGTTCCGTAGCTGAAGCAGAGACGGATTGATGTATCCGCAATCTGCCCGTTGGGAATGTTGTCCATTTCGTCTTATGCCTGTATCGTTGTATGCTACGTGCATCGAGAGGCTTGTGTATCCGCCACGTGCACGTATATCGCAAATACGTTTACGCGCGTGTTTCGCAGATGCACTCGCTGCACGTTGTGTGTGTGCGCGCAGTGGCGTACATACTTTGCGCGTACATACTAATCCAAACTGATACAATTTCGACGGGATTATATCTGGATTCACGTTATTCACGTGAAAATGAGTTCTGTGCCTGTAATAACGACGAAAAATAGCGAACACGGCAAGGATGAAGATGTAAAGATATGGCAATGAGGAATGTACTTTCGATATCGAGAATCGATTGTGTCCAAGTTATGCTCCAAGTCGACAAGTAAAGCAAGTGCAAGAGCAAGAGTCACGTGTTCGTGCTCGCAACTCGCTTTTAACGCTGAGTAACCGTGTGATCTCGATTTTTGTCCATTCAGCATAAAGATCGCGTTCAATCGCGTATCGCGTGCGGCGCGAAACACGCGGCAAATCTCTAAAAAGGCCGCGTTGTTTGGACGCACCTACGTATTCACGCCGGAGTGTTAGGGCACGTTTGCAGTGTCGCGTACATATACGCGGCGGCGAATTCCGTGTATGTGTGCGACGTCGCGAAATGACACACTTGCTTTGTTCATTGCAGATTTGATCGGCGAATCGCGTGTCATCGATAAACTACGCGTGCAACCTATCGATGAGTTCAATTTCTCTGGTCTTTCTGCGAATTTAATATTATCGCGGACAAAACAGAGTGAATCGACGAGATTCGACGAAATCTCAGTCGCGCTGAATTGATTATCGAGTATAAAACTGGGCGCGTTTATATAACGCGATAAAGCGAGATTTTATTTCTTTTTTTTGTTGTTGTAGCCTTTTTCTCTGAGTTTTGCAATTATATTTTGCATGCGTATTTGCAGAAAGGATTGCTTTTCGCAAACTGTGTATCTACTTCTGAGTTTCGCAGCGATTCGTAATTACGCAGCTTTTCCCAATGTTAGTTCACGTGTATTCATTTTAATCTCAGTGTAAACGTGTCTGCAAGTCGCTCGTACAAAAAGTGACAGCTGGCAGCATGTTTTTAATTAGCGTGCATTTTTTGATATTTAATTGCTTTTTTGGTTTGAATGTTGGTTATTCCTCAAATGATAATCTCCCTCTATTAAATTGCTTAATTAATTAATTCAAAGTTGATCTGTTTCTCTCTCTCTCTCTCTCTCTCTCTCTCTCTCTCTCTCTCTCTCTCTTTCTCTTTTGTTTTTTTTTTAACATACCGTTCATAAAAATGATGATGGTATTTAAAGCTCCAACTCCGGCCCAAGAGCTGCAAAATCAAATTTCAGCTTTAAGATTTATAAGTCGCGATATTAAAATTCACAAAGTCTCTGGGTAATCTCTTTTTTTCCTTTACCTTTCTTTCTATTTTTCTTTTCTTTTTCTTTTTCGCTTCGTAAAAACGTTGAAACGCGAGGGAACGCGTTATTCTTGCTTGGGCAATTTTCCCTCTGCCATCCGTGTCGCACCTATCTGCTTCTTTTGCCACCAGAATAAGCGCCTTAATGCATCTCGAACTAGCAGAACAGACCATGAAACCCCGCGAATTCCGTAACTCAGCTATAACGTCTCTCTCTTTCTCTCTCTCTCTCTCTCTCTCTCTCTCTCTCTCTCTCAACGATTCTCATATAAAGCGCATTATTGTTTCATCGACAGTGTAGAGCGCCGCGGCATTGTACCATGCACGAAATTTCATAGACGTAAATCCACACGGAGACCTTGCGCGCGCGCGTGCGCGCGCAAAATGTCTATGTGAGTGTGCTGACATTGCGTTCGGATCTGATCCAAAGCGTCATGCAGCTGCCGATTACTGCGCTGTACAGCGGTCTCCATATGTTCAGGCGCACGACTGAGCTGGTATCGCGCCGCGTATCGAACACTCGCGGATAGTTCTCGATTTGGCGCGGTTAATGCATTCCCGCGAATCAGCGTGTAAATCAAATTCGCACAAAGCGAGAACCGATTTTACCGTACGGGCGATTCCTGTCCGAGGCGCTTTTGATTTACGCGGCTTCGGATTTAAACGGTAGTTTTCGAACACGCATTAGTCGTATGCACCGGTCGAGCCGAGCCACGAACCGGTAACATCTGCGTGTAGTTTTCAGCCCTTGGATATCCATGCGCGTTACGCGTGCGTGCGCTCGCGCGCATGCGCGTAAGCGCCCTTGTTCACTCGGTGCACAGTATAGCCGCGTGCACGTACACACATACGTACGTGCGGCGTATGCTGATGGGTTGCGGTTTGACTCCGGTGGCTACCGGATAGGCCGCCGTTATTATCCGTAACTCGCGTTGCGGTGAGAGCGAGGCAAACGCTATCGAAAACCGACCGAGAGGTCCGGATCGGCGGCGATCTCCGCTCCGTAAGATCTCCAAGTTCGCGTTGTTCGAGGAACAAGAAACAAATTCTAGTCTAATTCTAGGCTCGTTAATTCCAAGTAAATGCTTTCGCAAACCACGATTATCGAAATTTGCAACAAATCGAAAGTCTGCTTGAATTCTGAAGTTTTCGTTAAGAGTTATTGTCTCCGAAGTTTCCGGACATCTGCTTAATTCTTTCGATATCAAGTATTCTATCGAGTCGTTTCTTTTTTTCTAGTTGATTAAGAAAAGCATGTTTCAATTGCATCACATTCAGATATCATATTCTTTAAAGTTTGATTCTTTTATAGTTTTTTATGTGGAAATATATACGCACAATGTCATGAATAAATTAAAGAGAGATACTCTTGAAGGATACATTATCGCGTGATCCCCTCCCAGGGGAAGACAGGATGAAATCAGGAAACAATAAATACTGCCAAAATACATAATGCTTGTCCGAGATTCTGCTATCAACATTGGGAAGTGAACGATTGAATTAAATTCTTTGTTGAGTGCTTCCGCGATATAAGATATGCGCTCGGATTTTCGGAGAAGGAGGACCCCGGGTCTAACGTGAAATATTTTACTATTCGGCAGAGGACTCTCGTCCCTTTTCATCGTATTCTTGGGGAAAACTGATAAAAGGATCTGCTGGAATATGGACAGGGGAGGACGAGGCTCGTAGAGAAAAGGAGGGGACTGGTTTTAGGGTTTAGGGTGGGTTTCCGCGTATCCGCGGTAAAGCTTTCGACGGTGCGTCGTGGAAACGATCGGATTACCATTTTTTAGCGCCCGCCACCCACCCTGGTCTCTCGCTCTCTCGCCATCCACCAACAAGTAATTCCGTGTTTTCAATCTTGGCGAATGATGCGGAAAGAGCAACGCGCACCGGGCAAGTAGTCGTTCAGTTTCCGAGACAAATGTCGCTGGACCATAAACTAAATTAGCACTTTACGCTGAAAGGAAACGCCTAAACTGTCGTCGAAACTTTAGCTGTTTACGGGTCGACCTCTGCTCTCGATAGACAAACATCAGCTTCGATTTAATTCTGTTGTACATTGTGAAGCGAAGCGTGCAGAAATCAAAATGCGAGAGAGAACAGAGGAACGTAGCTGTATGCTGATGTAGGAACTTTCCGAGAAGATTATATTAAATTATATCAAAGATTCTATTAATAATTATGTAGGTTTTATCCCTTGATTATAATGTTAAATGAATGGGTTTTCGACGCCTCAGATTGATAAAATAATAAGTAAAGAAACTCTTTATTACTCTTCACAAAGATATAACATTTTTCGATAGGCTAGCTAACTCTATAGTTTCGCCATTCGCAACTCTACAACTCTACTCGACTGCTGTCTATCACACACTGCGTCACTCGCAAACTCTCTCTGTTCGTCCGTCTCCCGTCTTAGCTGCTCTTGTTCTTTATATACACAAAAATGGTACCACATTTGTATGATTGTCGGCTACTCGCTACATATCATCCGGATGAATCACGTCGTCCCGCGAGCTTCCGGGCATCAACAGTTTTTCCGCGATTGTCTTTGTTCTGGACGCAACCCACGCTCGTGCGCGTCGGCTTCTTTGATTATACCTTTGATTATACCTTTGATATATGCCGCCACTATTAATTCCTTTCTTCTATACTACAATTATATAAAAAAATAACGTGTCAACGGTAAATCATTTCGATGTGCGCTCTTGATGAAAAATTCCGAGTTGTTTGCAAAATGCGCGATTTTTATATTTACATATTCCTCGAGTTTCTTGTTTTTTCTTGTGAACACACACGCGTACACCTACACAATTTGATTCCAAGTTCCGTGAATTTTCCTACGGAATGTCACGGATGGATGTTAGTAACAGATGGATGATTTTTAGTCTTCCTTGTTGGCCTTTTCGAGGATGCGGTCGACATGGCCTTCAAGGACCTTTATGAAATCGCGGCAAAGCATACCTGGACCGGAAAAGCAGAGGCGCCCGACGCGATCAGGTATGCGGGGAATGGACTACAGTTTAGTGAGTGAAGGATAACGTCCGGAGAAAAGAGAGGCATGCTTGCAAGCTATCCCGATATCTTTTTTATATCGAACACTGATGGTCTTTTTTCCCGTGAGAGGAATATCGGCAGGCCAAAAGCCAACATAATATCGTGTAACGCATTTGTGCCTGACGTTTAAAATCCTACATTGTGTCGACAGAAAATTCTCAGCTCTCCGTAACGTAAGATTATTTCATTGCGCGGCTTGTCCGCTTATTTCGCAATTTCTACGGCCTTCGGAAAGCAAATTTAGCTCCGCGACAAAACCGAAGCGTAGTGTTACCGTGATTCGTTGAAGCGAATGTTTTACTCCCTAGAGAATCTTTCATTGTGGATAGAATAACTAATTATCTTCGGGAGATTTTTTTCCCCTGTAAATGAAGATTAATTGAGAAGATATTAAGCCGTAAATATTTCAAGCAATTGGTAGAGACCTTGTGACGATGCTGACTGCAGCTACTGTGATAATTACTGTGTTGTTTATAATATCCTGCGTATGACATTTGAACGTATAGACAATAGAAAATTACTTCGCGCGACTTATTAATCAATGAAACGCGAGAACTTTACATGAAATTTTAGGAAATGCTAACATTCGCAATCATTCTTCGTAATTAAGGATTCATGATCGATGCGCGCATAAACTCGCAAATAACGGATCATGTATACTAATATAGTGACTGTTTTTATGATATTAATTTGAAAATATTATACGCGAGAGTTATTTATTCGAAAAATATTAAAATAACTTTGTCTTTCTGTTATGCTTTTAGTGATGACGAATGGATTAACGAACGAAACACGCGTATAGTGTCGTTAAACGTATCACACGTTTACGAATTTTGTTCTCGTAGTTTTCACGGATAAAAAAACAATATATAATAATATTTCAAGGTTCTTAAAAATATGTTATATAATTATTATTAATATTTCTAACTATTTGATATTTTCTTTAACTAAGCAATACAGTTCGAAATGAAATTATAATATCTCGAGCTACTTTGCTTTCTCTCTTTTTCTTTGGATTCAACTTTGCTGAAGAATGCTGGAGAGCAATTATCTCAAGATCGTCGCGAAATTTGTGAATAAAGTTGCTTAAAATCAGTAAAGCCTTGGAATCAACACGTGAAAGTTATTTTGCGATTAACGCGTTGAGTGTTCCAAAGTGATGCCGCGCGATTAATACACGTAAATTAATTAATACGCGATTAATTAACGAAGGAGCGTTGTACGTTGTCGATCGTATCTTGGCAAATAAAAGTTATGAAGTGAAGAAAAAGTAGCATTGATGATCTATCAAGAGGAAAAGATGGAGAATGTTGGGCGATAACAATGTTGGGAATAATCATGGAATAATTATGATAAAATCAGTTATTAAATGAAAGTATATGCATATTATTTTAAATAATCTAATTTTAAATAATCTAAAAAAAGTGAAGAATGAAGAGTTGAATAGTGATATTAAGAATTGAAATCTGGAAAAACTTTCATCCTCCGTTAGAATTTCACAATAATGATTTAACATATAAATATAATTAAACATACAGCGAATAATGTAAAGTGTATTATCATGTTTACGCAGCATCTTTTGCTGCAGTAGAAGATATCGATTAATGCTTGTTACTTTCGTATTTGTGTATTAAGTTTCGATTTTATAATACATGAAATATTCTAGAATTGAGAGTAGCGAGTAGAGACTCCTACAATTTTCTCCCATTAGTTTGTTCATGAAGAACATTTTCTGAGGGCAATGCTTATGAGTCGCGTAAAAATATCTTTTTCTTTTCCATATTCATCACACAGATCTCCGTTTATTACCCATTCTTATTTTCTGTTTTTCAGTCCATAAATTAACCATGCCAATTTATATCTATCTGTGAATCGAAGCCGGATACGCGATAAATTAGTTAAATTTTTGTTTCACTAAATCGACTGGTTTACCGCCATGAAAATGAAATATAAACTATTAATATAAGCCCGTGCGCTAGATACGTTCGCGAACGTTTTAACCGAGTCGATGACGGTTCTAAATATAACATCGAACATAACATGCGTCGGATCATTTCCCGAAAAAAAATTCCAATGACGTTTCCCTGAGGATTCTAAAACAAAACAAAACAAACAAAATAAAAAGAAATCCATTACCAATTTTCTCATCGATCGATATAATAAACTGCAATCTAATCGAGCGAAAACGCGATTGCTTGTCGTGGCTCTCGCAATTCAGGAACCATGGATTCAGGTCAAAGTACGGCACTGGGCGCGATAGGGTGGAAGAACGAATGGAACCGTACGTAGGGAGAGGTTGCACGACAAGGGTTGGGAAAGCCGAAGCGTGGCTCCTCCGGGTGGGGGGAAACGGTACCTCGAACGACTACGCGGACATCCTGAGCGCCTCAGTCCGACCCGGACGTTCGAGGGAGACGCATCGTCTTCCGTCTACGTATCGTACGCACGTTGTGTGATATTTCTCGCCGTCATTCGCGCACGTAGGATTTCATACCCACTCGCCGATTTGTGTGTCCGTATACTTTATACATATACGCGTGTAGAGAGGAAAAAAGGAGAGCAAGTGCTTCGGGAGGACGTCGCGTGGTACCCGAGATCCGCTCGAGACAAACGGAGTATGCGGTCTTTGGAAAACGGAAATGGATACCTAAAGTAGATAGAAGGGAGAAAATACAAGGGAGAGAAAGGGAGAGAAAGTGAAGAAAAAGTTGTCGCGTCTCTCTGGTCCGCTTCGCCGCCGGCTTTCCACTGCCACGAATCGATACCACGCGACCGTCGTCGTCGTCGCCGTCGTCGTCGTCGTCGTCGTCGTCGTCGTCGTCATCGTYGTCGTCGTCGTCGTCGTCGTCGTCGTCGTCGTCGTTGTTGTCGTTGTCGTTGTCATCCTTGTCATCACTGTCATGTCGGTCTCTTTTTCTCTCCCTTTATTCTGGACGTGATCATTTTTTCACTCAAGAACTCCCTTCCTTGCTGAAGAAAACAGCAACCGCCTCCCGCGAGGATCGCGGAAGATCGCGTGCATCCGCGAAGACGACGATCAACGATAGGTGTATCTGTCGTGACCTCCGAAGTGCATGGTGCATGGAGCACCTCGGGAGAGGATGACGACGAGCGTCCATCTGGCCGAAAATCTGCCCTGAAAACGGACGGAGATTGTTTCACTTCGGACGGGACCGCGCTCTCGGATCCCTCGGGTCGTCAGATCGGCAGATGCAAACGATCGACCAGTGTGAACTAACATGGTGAACTAAGTGACACGTGACGTTATTTGTTCTCTGCGTTAGTTTTTCTTTTTCTCTCTTGGTGTATTCTGTGACAAACGCGGCAGGTAGTCATAACTGGATCTCTTTCCCCGCATCGGACGAAGCTTTCTCAAGGTTCCTCCCTTCGCTAGTCCTCTACGATCATCCTACAAGTAAGAAAAATCATCTCACCGCTGTGCAGAGCAGCTTCTAAGGTCGCGCCAGCGCGCCGCACCGTTTTCCCGGGACGCATCCTGGAGCGAGCGCGTCCCGAGAGTGCGCGCAGCGAGTTCTCTCCCGTGAGTTCTCCCCGGCGAGTTTTCGACTTTCGGAGATTACGTATCTGAATTATTGCGCGTGTAAATTAGGCGCTTGGCCGCCGACCAAATTGCCGACACCGCTGATTTAACCCCGCGACGTTACGACATACGCACCATCGCTGTCGCTAGACGCGCTAATCGCGAACTACTTGCGTAAACATGCTTGATATTCGAGCAAGTCGATCGCATTCGTTAAGCTACCATCGTTCAGTTAATCTTCGCTGTTAAATACTACTCTCGATGAGTTTATGTTGTGATACGTAGCGAAGTGAATCACGAAATTATCTCCAAAGATAGAATCGGCATCTATCCAAGCGAAGCAGTGATTCACTCTTTATTTATTTTTTTTGGATATTCGTGAAATATGTCTTTTTCATGTATGCCTTACGATGGAGATAATCATGACAATGATCGCCAGTGCCTCACTGATGACTTATTCGCGAAGAAAGTCATTGTGTATCGATTTTGCGGATATTAAGATAAAGATTTTGATAAATTATGAAATTGTTATCTGCTTTTATTTACACATAACTTTCGAGATTGCGTATTCTTTGCACGTCACTGTCGGTCATACGGACTTGCACAAAACATGCTTTTTAATTTCGATTATTCTACGATAACGGATGCAATTGATTATAACTTTTAATCCGACATCGAATATGTTTGATATTTCCTTTTTTTATGATATTTTTTTCATATATATTTTAGAATTCGCGAGAGCATACCGTAAGTTATACACAGCGTTTTATATACATACATATATATACACCCACACACATACACACATATATATATTCCCGTATTATTCGATTCGAAATTCCAGTGTTGAAGAATTGCATGGAACACAAATGGAAATCTCGCATGCTTCGAAACGTTTGCATTGTCGAAAAAGTAATCGCGCTTAAAGGGTTTAATGTTAGAAATATGCCGACGAGACGAACAAAGCGAGCATCAAACGAGAGAACTCGTGCGGGTACATTCTCCATTCTAGTATAATTTATGCCCCCGACGAGCGACGCGGACTGCCTTTAATATTTCGGAAGGGTCTCTTTATATCCTCAAAGATGATCCGTCGACTGTATTAACCCTTTAACAGACGGCGTGGAGTTCGCTTTGTCCGATGTTTATGGCGCTTTAAACGACAAAGAGAAGATTAAACTCATTATTGTACACTGCTTCCAACGTAATAACATGATATACTTTGGTCGGTTTATAGTTTTTTAAAATTATTTTCAAAACATTTATATTTATCCCCGTTTTTAATACGAACGCTAAGCTCGAGAGTGTGGTTTAGCAGGAAACGGCTCGACTGCTGTGTAATTAATGGTCGTAATGTTAATCTTGCGGACGGAGGAGAGAGTTTAATTTAAAAGAATTTCACGTTAATTTTTCATAGAGACATAGAACGGAACATGAAAGAGAATACTGTACGGAAGAAACATCCATAAGACCTATGGTGCGAACTGACCATTTTTGCATCGGTTAAGAATCTACAATATCGTCGATATTGAAATAATGAGGGAGTCGCTTGCTCGATAAAAATTCTATCGATCGGTGGAATTAAGTGTCGCCCTGCGTAAATAAATGATCGAGCGTGAAAAGTCGGAGTAGAAAGTACACAATAACAGACCTATAATTTTCCCTCTCTTGGCTATAGAGCTTGGCGCGTCGCAGAACCCTGCGCGACAGATATTACAGATATACCGCGGATCGCCCTTACTTGTCTTTCTCTCTCTTCTCGGCAAAAAATATAAGCGTGCATTACGCTGCACTGTTGTTGGCTGAATTAATAACGGATTTATGAGAGAAGTTGTGAAAGAAGCGGGGAACTCTTGGTCCAACGCTCGCGGGCACTTAAATGCAATTGGATAAATGTCCGCTTGCCGGAAGCGGGAATTCGGCGAGCAGACACGAGCGCGCGTCTTACTCTCGCTCCATTCCTTTCTTAACTTCTCTTAAAATGATACGTTGGGGTATACGAAGCCTGCCGGGGATGATATCCCCCATACCTTAGCGCGCCTAATATGGGGAGGCATGTTATTGCGCCTCGAGAGTTCTTGCCGAGAAAGCCGACAACTTTGTTCCAAGAGCTCGCGTTGTCCGAGATACCTGTGGATTAAGATACGACGTGCGATGAATATCGTTTAAAGCGGTATCACGGGATTAAGTGCAATAAGACGACGTTGATCTCGATGATGATAGATCGTTAGTGACGTTCCTCGAGATTATTCTCGTGTTTCGCATCACTCTCGTCGGTGCATAATCAAGAAGAAAGAAACGGGGAATGAAATAAGAGAAATAAATTGATGAATGACATTCGGCGCTAATTAGAGACATTTTGTCCAATGTTCAAGGAATCGTCATTCAAGGAATCGTCAAGGAATCATTTCTCATTTGGATATTATCGAAAATAGAAGTTAACTCAGAGTTAACTGTTGTAGATGATTTCTCCGTTGGAGCAACTTACAGGCAATAATCCAGCAAGATGTTCTCGTCTTATTTCAGCACATCTTCGGCCAAAATGCTGCCGGAAAGGGGTTAGCCTTGTTGCTATAAAACAGAAAACTATTGGCAGCCTCGAGAGGCCCCGATCGATCGTAACGTTCGCGATAAAACATAACACGTCGTGTACATCTCATGCGTGAATCCTGGCCCGTTCGAAAAAGGCCTCGGTGCGACTTACAGACCCATACGGTTTCCCGAGCACGATGACTGCGCGCGCGTACACATACGCTTATTTAAATATCAAATAGACCGTTCCGCGTCTCGCGAATCCCGTGGTCTGTGATTTTCGTACCGCTCCGTCGTCGTCGAGGGTCGGGATCGTCGTTGCGTCGCCGAGGGTGTCTTCGGGGAAGGGCTGTTGGGATGTGCCCTCAAACGAGGCATAAAATCGGAGATGAGTCTGTCGTCGCGGAGCGAGTCAGCTTGTCGGGAAAGAGAGAGGGAAAGAGAGAGATAGAGAGAAAGGGTCGCGGAAATGTTTCGAGCTCCACGGGGCGCATTAATCAATGCAGAAGAATAGCCTCGGCTCTCTTTCTCTCTCTCTGTCCACCCCTTTTGTCGCCCATTCCGTTGTTAGTGCGTATAATCGCGAACGTATATATTTTGTCTGTGAATGAATGCCGGGCGCTCCTAGTAACCGATGACATCGGGGATGAAAGAATTATTGCGCGACGTAGGCAGCGCGCGATTATCGTGATTTTTTGCTTATAGATTTCTAGCAACGGCGCTGATCTCTTGGAAACTTGGATTACAGGGTATTTCGCCCTCTTTTCGTAATTTTTGAGATTTACGCCATTAAATTCTTCCCTAACTGACTTCCAAAGTAGATCCTCGATCAAGTTAAAGTGCATTTGGTAACTAATGGAAAAGTGAGATTTTCTACTTGTAACTTTCGAGGGCTCGCTTATGATTCCAGCTATTCATTAATGATCAAACATTAAGTGACAAGAGATTGATAGAATTCCTTTTCTAGTCGATTTCTGGAGATGGCGATAATATTGGAAAAATTTGTGACAAGAGTATTTGTTAAAACGCTTTACTCTGGAAATACGAGTTTATTTGGAAAGGAAATATTTTAGGAAAGTTTCCGCTTCAAAATCTCGATTAAAACGAGTTATAATAATCTACATAATCCTTACATAGTAATTATGGCAATTACGCGTTTCATTAAATGGAAACGTGAATGGAAAAATGAATGTGTTCTTGAAATGTATCTTGCTCAATTATCACGTTTAACTTTTCAGTTTCTTCTTGATCGCAAAGCAAACTTGTGCACTCTATCCGAATATCCGCAAATTAAAAAGAGATCGCGATTCAGCACATAGAGGATCGATTGAGAACGCCTTCCGATATCCGCAGAAAGAATCGTAATATCGTGGCCGGCAAAAATGATGTATGCAAAATTCTGCCTTATTTCCTCGCCCTGTCCCTTGCATCGGTACTTATTGCGAAACGAGTCGCGCGGTGATGACGATAACAATGAGGTTATTTTTGCGAACTTTGCATTTCCGTCTCTCTCATCGTCGCGTGGCGTCTCTCTCGATGCCTCTCGATGCCGGTCTTTCACTCTCGGCGAGAGGGTGAAAACCGACGTACGAATTAATAACTCTTCCGAGCCTCCGCTCTTCCGTTGCTGCGGGATTAAAGTATCTTCTCGCGGAAGGGTGGATTCCGCCAGCGACGAATCCGCAAGGGGCGACGAGGCAGGGATTGGCCGCGAGAATTAATCATTCGTCCAATCTGCGCGAAATCGCGCCGCGTAATCGCTTGCCGGGCTTCGTTATTAGCGCTTGGAGCGTTGTAAAGCGACTGCGTTGTATTGTACTTTCGTCGCTGTCAGTATGGCGGAAACGATGGCACAAAATCGAATGTTTCGATTAATTGGCGCGAAGCGACTTTCCGGTCGCTATTCTCCGAGATGGAACGTCGAAGCGGATTCTCAGCTTCTTTTATCGAACCCTTATTTTACTTCCAATCGTGCATCTGGACGATTGCACCGAGCGGGAACACGATGCCGGATTGGAGTAGCTTCGTTTCTTCAAAATATTTACGCCGGAATTTTATTCTTATGCTTTTCATCGAATCTATTACCGTTAATCAGCAATGTGTAAATAAATACATTTTTTAATGTTGCCCGTGAATAAAATATCACGGGCTTAAATATGCATAATCTGCGAGCGAAAATATTATTTACTCTGCTACGCGCGGCGTAAATTAAAGGGATGGTTCTTTTATATTTACAATTTTTAATTCGTAGCGGCGCGTACATTTCGCGTACAAATGTACTCGCATAAACGTTAGCCGACTACGAGGTAGGAAGAACATGCCACCTTCGCGGATGGGAAACCCTAGAGGGACAAACAGCATGATATTAGAGTTCTTCGCAGCGGAGAAACTCACAGAGAGAAGAAACGAACCGGACATGAGGAAAAGAAGGGAAGTCCGACTAAGACTGATAAGACCTCGTTATGGATTCCGGCAGTGTGCCCGGCAGGACATCCTCATTGCTTGAAGTGTCCTGTGAGATACGAAATAATGTTGGCGCGCGAACGCGCGCGAATGCGCGCGGAAACGCGAGGATAACTTATCCCGTCCACGCTCCATGGAATTTCTCCTATCTGCCTCTCGAAACTCGTATCTCCGTTTCCGTGACTCATCTCTCTCGCTTCCAATCTTCTGCTCCCGGGACGAATCTCGCTATCGGGATCGTGACTATCTTCCCGAAAATAGCCTATATCTGGACGCGATTAGCTACACCGACTTCCGAAGCGTTTAAATAGTATTGTACATAATATATATCGCGCAAAGAAGATTAATTTTTCAGAATGCAGTGAATGGAAATATATCGCTGATGCACCGATGAGAATGCAATTTCCGTGGATACATAAAACGATATGACTCTTACATATTTTTTTCGCAAATTCCGGACATCGAAGCGATTAATATTCTAGTCCCGTGTTTCCGTCGTGTTTCACATAAATAATGAAAATAGATTGGTTGCTCTACTGGGTAAAAAACGTCTAGAAAAGCCGATAATCATTATCATCACTGCTTAATTAGCTACTTTACAAGAGTTGATGATTTTACTGACGTATTTTAGACAAATACGCGTAACGAAATTGGCCATAAAAATGTTGGATTTGACCCGCATCCCCGCAAAAGATGATGCGACAATGCAAACGACTGCAACAGTGCAGCCTGCCGACAGCGGAATAAGACTTACAATACACGCAGAGGGATCTCTAAGCGTGATTATTTCTCGATGGAGACACTCGAGACGAGGGTTGGTTCGAAGACATTTCCTGAGTGAAAACACTCGGCCATACTGCCGGAACTTTATTAGGCGCTATTTCTCCACGACGGGCCACCGTTGTCTACATAGTTCCGCGAAGAATCTGCGCTCTTAGTGCAGCAATACTTTGGAAACTAGGTTCTCGTTGCAGAGAACCATCCTGCGCGGAGGGAAATGAGGAACGTGTGGTACATGAAAGTGGCAGACATAGGGATCTAAAATTGCACTTTCGTCCAAACATAAGAATCGCTTGTGCTCGCGTTGCTCACCGATCTGTTCGAAATCTTTGAATCAGTATTCGATTGCAAATTCATTCTTCGCATGTTCAACCTTCCTGTAACAGGAAGCTTTCATGCGAACAGGTAAAGCAGCAGGTTTTCATTTGCCCATAATAATTCCCAATGTCTTCAGAAATTTACATACTCGGAATACAATTGCATACGTGCACACTCTGTACTTTGCACACGTCCTCTCGCTTTCGAGAATCGAGTCATGTGTGATCAGAGACAACCCCTGCTTTTCAAGCTACATCCCGTTTCACTTTAAAATTTACTTCGTGCCTCTCAACAAAACAAACTTCAATTTCTTCTTCACAGTTAGCCAGAATTATTTTCGATTATTAAAAGATTAGAGGAATCAACGTTTTCTTCCACTTTATCGTTGCTGTTAATATCCGCTTACATCATGCATGCGACCGTTTCCCGAAGCCGCGAATTTGGCGTATGTCGCCGGCCGGTCAGACCGAACTTCTTACGCGCGATGCTTGTTACATCCATTTGGCGGGACGGAAGTGGTGAGGAGGGGGAGGGGAAAGAGGAGACGGAGGAGAGGACGGGAAAGGAAAGAAGGGGTGAAGAGGGAGAATCTCGCGAGTAGCTCTCGCGACCGGGACTCGACTCGCACCGATGAAAAATTCACATCGACGATAACTCGGCCGTTGCATTTTTCATAGCGCCGCGAAACTTTCTTATCCGCCGCTTATATCCGGTGTCGTTCTCGACCCGTACCGGCGTCCACGTGCCTCTGGAGGCTGATAAAGGTTGCCCCACGCGCTCTCGCGCGCGCGCACGTTCGTTGCACTTCCGCCTTGATACCGTCTTCCGCCGCCTCTCCCTTCTCCCTTGTTTTCTCGTTTTCTCTTTCCGTCCTGCTCCCTGTCCGTCGTTCTTGCTTTGTGTATATGCCGAAGATTTTTCGGCGAACTGATATTTCCTGACATCTCCCAGCTCAGCGGAAGGCCAGGTTTATTTCTCCTTGCGCGCGTGCAGCACCGCCAGAAGAATTCTCGTAATCAGAAGAGAACATTAACTCTCGCATTCGCATCGATCTTTCGCAGATCGATTCGCTGTTAGATGAGAAGCGATGCGTGAGACACGTGTAGGAATGTGAGATATGAGAGATGTTATTAGTCAGTTTCAAGTCAGATACGACTTCTCCGAGCAGATACAATGGTGTCGTAATGCAACGCAAAATCCACTGAAAATTTAGGCGCACGTGGTAGAAGAAGAACATCCTTTTTGCGGATCCCTCCGCCTCCGTCCGATCTATGATGCGTTCGAGATCGCACGCTACTAAATACACGGCACCCAGATATTTTTGTGAATTGTCTGGCAGCGGTGCGTGCCCGGAGCGATCCTTTTGCGCAACTTCCGTCGTTCTCATTCGATAGATGATACATGCCAGTGGCGACGCAAATAGACACGTCGCCAGGGTTTAGTTCGAACGATTCACTCGCGCGAGACGTCCTCGTGATGACAGTTCGACGTGTTACATCCGGGCGTCCCCTTTTTCACCGTAATTCCGTATCTCGCCGCCGCTCCGAGCCGCACTGCGGAAAAGCGGTGAAAAATGTGAAAAACGAAAAGCCCTTTCATGTGATGTCGCGTAACTTTCGTGTAACGTTATGTAACTGCGATCTCGTACCGGCGCCACCCACCCTCGAAGATACTTCCTTTAGGATATGATCGCGCATACGTCGCATTAGTTTATCCGATATTTTCGTTTTTCTTTTTTGTCATTTGACAGTGATTGTTATCGATCGTTTTGTCGGAGACAGCTTCCGCATCAAAACTTGATCGGATATTACGTTAGATGAAAGTTACAGCATGTAAACGTGGACGAAATTAGCTTCCTCTTCTCCTTGACAATAATTTTACTTAATTGACCCTCTTCCCCTACAACGCGCCTAATTATGATACATGTACTTTTACCGAGGTACCGTTTAAGGAGGATTAAAGGTGATGAATGTAATTGGATTCATCCGTGCGATGAATCAAAATTTCACTCATTAAAATTTGACCAACGTACCGACGAACGACTTGCGTATTAAAACAACGTGTCGTACGATTTCAAAAAGAATTAAACTATTATCACAAAATAGAAATAGAGATCTCTTTTGAAGGAATGATCGTATTATCCGATCATGTATCTAGCGTAGGACATGTCTCCCTACCAGCGGGAATACGGACGAGAAGACGGATGAACAATTATGGCAGCAGTCACCGAGTTCGAAGATTGGGAATCCAACTTGTCGCAGACGGGATTTATCTTAATTCACTTATTTCTGACGGGAAACATTTCATATCGGGGAACTGTCCTCATTTTTATCCGATAGCGTATGCAGCGGGCTCGTTCTCTATCTTGGACTCCTACTGGAGATTCATCGCGCGTCAGATAGAATCTGCCCGAAAAGTCCTCTTGAAGCGAGACGGAGCGCCGCCGATCTCGGATTCAGCCGGCGCGTATTTACTGCCGCGAGCTCGGCGCCGATTAACTCCTAGAGAAAGTGGATCGTGCCGCTTTCGCGATTAAATATGCACGATTTGAGACGAATATAAAGTAGAGACGGATCGGGGGCCGTTACACTGGGGCGATAGATGTGCCCCTGTCGGTATCTGATTCGTATGACTCAGGGGTAAAGCACTCGTGTTCAGGACGACGTCGATTCAAAGGAGCGATAACAAGCTTGCTTATCTTGCTTCGAGGGCTGTAGACGATCCGCTCTAGCTTATGAAGTCTGATCGCGTGAGATGCCTCGTGTCTCTTTATCACCAACGCACCTTTCCCGGTTAGGGGGATAGCGGGGTAGAAGGGATCCCATTCAGTTTCTTAAGCGGTTGTCACGCGTTGGACGGAGCAGGTGTCAGATATTCGCCGCTTTCGAGGGCGAACACGACACGGCAACTCGATCGAGGTTTCAACGAATGCTTATTCATAGCGCGACGAAACAAAGCGCGCCTGGTCTTACTGTTACTGATATTTATGATTAACGGATACGACTTTCTTTCGATTCGAGCTTCGCGCGATCTCGATGCATGTCGTCTCGATCCGATCGATCGCGCTTTGCTTGTGGAACAGAGTGAAATATCTCGCGGCATGTTGAGATATCCAAGAGCTCGGAGCAGGAAAGAAGAGCTACGTTTCGCTACGTTTGAACTTTGTGAAGAGTACTCCTTCTGGAAGATGAGCTTCTCGAATGTAATCGGGCACCGACATGTACGCGCGTAAATCGTGCTCCACGACGAGCTTCATTATGCGTTGTGCACGCGACAGCTGGAATTATATTGATATAACAACGTAACGGGTCTAATTATTGGGGAATAATTCAACGATCTGGAATAATAATTAGTGTAACGCAGCAATATTCACGGAAAGAGAGAGAAAGAGAGAGAGAGAGAGAGAGAGAGAGAGAGAGAGAGAGAGAGAGAGAGAGAGAGAGAGAGAGAGAGAGAGAGAGAGAGAGAGAGAGAGAGAGAGAGAGAGAGAGAGAGAGAGAGAGAGAGAGAGAGAGAGAGAGAGAGAAAGTAGACAGTATTAATCAGTCAGCCAGGATGCTATTGGGAGGTCCATATTATTGCGTACGTACTGGGATAGGAATTATATATTTACATGTTAATTTAATAACCGCTGTCCTCTAGTCGAACGGCAAAAAGTATAACAACAGGCTATCAATCATTACGAAATTATCGGCGTTCATTACTGCACTGAGTTCTGAGAAGAACGCCGAAAGGAAAGCGTAAACGAGCCGAAAATGAGCGACGCCATGAGATTCCTCGACGGTTGATTACATCTATCAGGAAGAAAGAAGGAAACGGAAAGAAAACGGCGTGAAATTACTCAAGATGCGATTATACCAAGTTTGCTATTTGATAAACTGAAACAAAAAATGGTATCGTTATACCATAATAAATCTTTTATTTATTAAATCTTTTGTTATTTACTTCTATCTTTTTTATTTATTTCGATTCTTTTCCTGCGATTAATAATCTGGCATCCGGCACAACGTACATAACAATCGATTTATGATATTCTTCGTTATCTCGTCGCTTAAAGCCTCGCGTTAGTTCTTTTCCCCTAGCAGCGATCACGATATTTTAGTCCGCGAGACTTCCGAGCATGGAGCCGCGCGATCGTGCGTCATCGTGCGGCGGCAACGATTCTGGTACATATGATCCAGAATAAATACCGGTTTCGCACCTGCTCGGTGAGGGACGAGCGCAAAAGGACGGGGCGGTATGCGGAGAACGCGCGGCCCTCGTTGAGGGGACGGCCGAAAAATCTCGATCCCTCATCCAACTCATTAAGGATACGGCCCCTGACGTAGGGCGTTCACCTAATTTAAATATTCCCCCTCGCTCCCGCAGGGGTCCCGAGAGTTTTCTAATTTAACCGCGGCGGCAACGGCAGCGGTTGGCGTCTGTCGTCCCTTCCCGCGTTCATACCCTACGACTCGTTAAAGTCCATTAAGGGCAGGAGAAAAGACGGGCGCGCGGACGAGAAGGAAAAAGGAGGAGTGTCTCACAGGTGCCAGCTCTTATATATACATATATATAATATATATATATATATATATATATATATATAATATACCAAGAGACGCAGGTGTTGCCTAGCATCCGCCTTGACGTTCGCGTAAGATTGCATCGGGCATCGCGTATGCGTCCCGTGACGTTTCTTGAATATCGCGACTTCACACCGCGCCCCATCCACTTCCAGTTATGAACCATTTTATGACAAAACTGCGGTTTATTAAATTGAGAAAGAGCAGTTCTTGATACACTCGAGTAAGACGAGGTATTGTTCAAGAGGATAAAAAAAGCTCATTAGAGGTAATAAGGAATATTTTCTCCAATGTGTAATATTCTTACCCAATTTTATTTAATAGGCGTTTAATAGTCCTTTTGCTGGAGAATCGTCAATCTTTGTAATTTATGCTACTTTCAAGATATTACGAGACGAATGTTGTTGTTGGTTATAATTTATATTGCTATTTTAATTTATCGTATATAGCATATATTAATGATATATTAGCTAAAATAATTCGATTACTTTGTTTAATTGATATATATTGTTTCCGTGGCAAGATACATGCATGTTCAGATGTGTTGTTTTATTGGGAAAATGGACAAGGATAGACAAAATGAGAGAAATCGTATAATGGTTTGCATTGTAACGATTTTTGGCCAAAAATAGCCAGAATTCGATGAAGATATCGAGTGTCCGGAGTGTCCAATTCATTTCGAGTGTGCTGCCCGATCGATAGGAATGAAAACGTTGCCAATGTATTCCCCGATTTCTTTAACGATAACGATAATTTGTGCGAGATGGCTTAGTTTGGTATAATTAGGGGGCATAGTTTAGAAATTGTGCATATCTTGCACGCGTGAACACGCGATATAATAGTATAGTGTAAAGACATAATATAGTGTAAAGACATAATATAGTATTAAATATTTTAGATATGTATTAAATAAATCCATAATATTAATACATAAAATGTATTTATCCAAAACCATACGATAAAAATAAAATAAAATAAAATTCAATAAAAAATAGCAAACAGATGAACTGTATAACTATAACACCATATAAAATTACAATAATAAAACTATATAAAACAGATATAATTATGAAACACAAGCGATTGCTTTCCGCCAGTCTTCCAGAATTCTCTATCGAAAATTAAACATAACACATGGATGATTATGTTAAAGAAATTGTATTCTTTCCCTCCTGCTTCCTTCTCTCTCTTTCTCTCTCTCTGCCTCTGGTCAGCGTTAAATTGATCAAATCCCTTTTGTACAGCTGTCAAAAGCACAAGATGGGGTAACTGAGTCAGTCACTGAGCGCGCGCGTTCTCGAATTACTGCCCCCTTTCCAATCGGCAATCTATGGATTAATATTAATGATTGCAATGATCCGATTGACCACTCATCAAGCGGCGAGTATCCAACTCCGCGGCAAATTTTCCGAATCTTGGCGGCACTTTTGGAAATTCGGTCGCTCCATAGCAGATTCGTCGCGTCACCTCCGCGCAAACGAGCGAGCGAGCGGCTTCTCCGGAACGAGACCGCTGACAATGGCCGCGCGCGCGCAAGCGCGCGGTCGCGCAAAATAGCGTGTACAAGGCGCGGAAATGCGGCGGGAGGAAGGAAGCAGATTCCATTTGCGGCTAAATGACTGATGCGCCCGCGTGTTGCGCGTCACGTTATGACTCTGGACGTGCGATGATATATCGCCGTAACTATCGTGTACACGCCCGCTCGCCCGCGCTGGGCCGCGCGCGCGACATAACGCGCGGCGAGCGCGTGCTGCATCGGTATGCGTTAACGCGTACATTTACGGATAAACCACGAGTCCCAGGACCGTAACAAGAAGCTCGCATTTCGGAGCGTTTAATCATGCTGAAGTATTTCGAAGAGTTTAATGAAGACAGATAGACGTGATATTGTTTACTCGGGAATACGCGCGACGATTAATGCGGGAGTTCAGGCGCGACTGGATAATTACGGAGAATTGGGATGGAACCGAACGAACGAATCCCCGTCTGATTTTTTCGGGCGATGATGAAGTACTGCTTGCGTTCATCGCGTCACTCGTGAGTCATTCCGCATCATAAGCGATCAGAGATCATTGCAGTTATTGGCATTAGATCGCCCGCCAAGAGATTCCGTGCAAAAACAGGTCCCGCCTGGCTCGCCAGATCAGTCAAGGCTCGATAAACATGAAGTTTCGACCATCGCAGATTAGCTCGCGAGCACAGCGCGAGCAATGGTGCTCGCTTGTATTATGTGATTCACGAAAGTGGTTGCGCCACGGAAGCATCCCGTGTCGCGCGGGTTGCATCGCACGGCGCGAGTTTGGTCATCGTCTGCTATATATCGACCACGATGCTGGCTCCCCCTGTTGACCGGAAGCTAGTGCCCCGACGGTGTGCGGAGGTGCACGTATACGCGCGTAAGAGGTGCGCGATTTGAATATCGGCCTTGGCGGTGTGTGCCGCATCACCGCGAGATTACTCCATTATACCCCATAGACAATGGAAACCGCTTACGTGCCCGTAAATGGCTTCGCCTACCGCGAGAAGATGGCCCCACCGCACCGGTTTTCTCCTCGTCGCTCTTTAACATTCCGCGCCGCTTCCCGTTATACATCGCTTCCTTTGAAACTCCGATTTACTTATTATTCAGATATATACTTTACGGCGAATCGTGACAAAAAGCCACCCTTTTCATTTAGCAATATTCGCTCGCTTGCGTCTACGCGACTGTCGCGCCTCGTTTAAAGTGCCCTCTCGAGCACGTTATTAATTCTCCGGCGACTTTTGCTTTTGTGAATTGTATTTCATAAATATGCGTTGATTGAAGACAGAATGACATCCACATCACGCGTCTTAACTTGTTTGCGATACTCTTAATTTGATATTAATCCTAGATAGAAATTAATATTATGAACGATGAACGTGGCTTCGATAGCTTCATTTGCAATTATTAACAACTGTTAATTATTGAAAGTGATATAATGTTGCGATGAATAAGTAATTTTCAAGAGATTTATTTATTGTTTGGTCAGACAATTGTTGTCCATTAGTTATTGACGATAAACATAATTCCGTATAAATATTGCTAGTTGCATTTCATGTGTATATTAATACATCGTACATATCAATCGTATATCTAATAATTTCACATGACACATGTAGTCTCACGTTAATGTCAGTTGATTATCATTTCATGTTTAACGCTTTAGGATTAAATCTCTGCACATCCGGTTAAATTATACAATGATAATCATATAACGAAAAATAAGTTGCGATATTGCGTTATTTGTCATATTACGCATATGCATGATATCTATTACATGATTAATGGCGGCAATTATACGAAATAATTGCGATCAAATCTAATCCAGTATCCGCATATGGGTTTCTCACGCGTTAGATTTCACTAAAACGCTGAAAATTTCGTTTCATCTGAAGGACGGGAGGTTCGAGGATTGACTCGCGTGTTTAATCGTTTGACTACGCATATGTCCTACGCGCGCACACGTACATAGCTGAAGATCTTGCGCGGTTCCCACGAGTTTCGTTTTACCTTATCGAATAAATCGTATTCCGTCTCTTTCTTGAGCGGTGATCTTGCTTTTTCGTCCAACGACGTTCCCTCGCCGCGGTCTCTCGCTTTAACCGCCCCTCTCTCCCGCCTGTATAGTCTCTTTCTCATCGATCGTTTCTCGTCAAAGCTTCCCTTCCCCATTCACCCTAACATCGTTACGATATCGTCGCGTGCTCCCGAGACACGTTCGATACGGGTTCGGAGTTGTTCGAAGGTGTCTGCAGCGGGGGTGAGCGGCGAAGGGACGGAAGAACAACGGTAATCGGGGGGTGGAAGCGGTTGTAATCGCGCGGGGATGCGACCGCACCCCTCGATGTAACCTCGGTGCGCGATTGATGTGACACACGCGCTGGCTTTATGATGACGGCTTAAATACGCCTTCTCCTTTAATTGAATCGACGTTAATCAAATTTCGACCGAATCAACGCTCGGAGCGGACAAATCGAAACGTACCGAATCAGGATG
Organism: Eciton burchellii; assembly: GCA_020341155.1. Classification (NCBI taxonomy): domain Eukaryota; kingdom Metazoa; phylum Arthropoda; class Insecta; order Hymenoptera; family Formicidae; genus Eciton; species Eciton burchellii. The sequence goes on from JAHMML010000103.1 coordinate 331,985, forward strand.
CGCGATTGCATTGAATCTATTCGATCTAAATGGTTTCCGCGTGTTTCATTAAATTACTTATGAAGCATGTCGGAACGACTTGGCTAATCTGGTATAATAGTTCTGCACTTTATTCACTCAATGGTGTTAATTGGTCTCTGTTCTCTGCCTCATTTCTCGAAATTAATTTTTTCGAAAAAAACAGAAATTGTCGATTCCTTGATATGAATGGGAGATGACTTTTAGATTAATTTTGCAGTAATCGATACAGGTTATATTTGATCCGCCAATTAATCTTAATGCGTTTAGATCTAATAATGCATTTACTGCTACTGGTGTTTTATTTGTGGCGAATCACTTCATCTCGCTGGCTAACAGAAATTCACTGCTATTGGCCTTCTCCATTGACCCATATGCTTCTTCGTTTCCGCGAGGAGCACGCTTCTCTTCAATGCGGAAGAAAGGGGAGTATACATCTTTGAATAGATTACTCGTGAATCGTTGAACAGCGCTCGCGATATTTCGATGTTTCGACGTGGAGGATCGAGAGAGTGTGTCGCAAACTTCGAATCCCGGAACACGTGCCGCTACTCCCAATCTGTCTCGCAACGAGCAGAGAGAGACGCGCCGTCGTTGAATTTTGTACGTAATTTGCGGCTACCCTTCTACATACGCTGTCGGTCGATGTACGGCATAGATCTACGGTGACCTCGTGTAGCGGATGCTGCCTCGTGACATAGTTGATCGTCTCTCTTCTATCTCGACAGTTATTCTTTGCAGAGGACAATTTAATTTTCTTCTTCTTTTCTTTTTTTTTTTCAAAGGAAGTCGCTAAATTAAGAGCAAAACTGTTATCGGGTTTTAATCTTCTCTGCTTTTCCTTCTATCGTCACTAAATCGAGTTTGTTTGTATTGTACAATAAAATAAATAACGCAACTACATTTATAAAAAGACCATTCTGAAGCATGCTCGCGCAATAACAAAGGAGGTATTCGAATGTAATACCGACTAGTAACTTTGATCGTGATTAAGTTCATTTATTCTCAGCTTGATGAAACTTTCGAAATATTCTCTGAATTTCCTCTTTACGGTTCTTCGCGTGATGCTACATATCGATTCGTCGCTGCAATGGAACAACTTGGTATCAATAATCAAGTATATTTGTCCGACATCCCTGTTTTATTTATTCAAAAATTCAACTCGCTTTCCGATTCACCCTCGCAGCAGGGATGCTGACGAGTATTGCTCGCTCCTTCGCGAATGTGATAGCGGTTTTCTGCGATTCATGCCGCTGTCGCGGCAAAGCAGGGTTTCAGTTCGATCGACAATAAATCGATGCAACAACCTGAACATTCGGCTGTTTACGTTCGTCATCTGTCCAAAAGTTCAACCCGCTTTCCGATGTCACCGGCACCAAAGTACATGCACGTGTACACTGACACGGTCACGGTGGTGGTCGCGCGGGTCATTCCGGTTCTAGCGAGTGCGCAGACCGGAGCGGCGCGGCGCGGCGCGGACTCGCCGTCCCTCTGGAATATTAATATGACGCGAAATATTATAAGCCACGACAGTCGACGCCATGGGAATACTAAATATTATCTCGCGAAATCCTCCGACCGGCTGGCTGTTCTGTGCTCCTGCCGTCCCGGTGGCTGCGTTTTGCCCCTGGCAGCAGCCCGCAGGACATGCACAGGTCACGAGAAACAGGGTGATAAACTGACTTTCGCGCGTCACGACACAGCAAAAAGCGTGCGTACGTACGAGCGAGCGAGCGAGCGATTCCGCAGCGTTTCCGTAGCGACTCCCGGATCGAGCCCGACTTGCGCGAAACGGAGTTTTTCCGCGCCTGTCATTTGCGCGAGTTGTGATTTATCGTCCGAGCTGAGTTTTCCCGAGTTTTCCGCGCAAAGACCACGGACGAATCCTCCGCGCCTTTTTGCTCTCGGTTGCTCGTATCGATCGGTTTGTCTTGTAGCGTGCTTATCAAAGCTGTACGTTTCGTCAGAATTTGGCACTCCGCTCACGTGCTTCACGAGCTAATATTTCACGAATCGATCTGCGAATCACTCGCAGAGGTCTCGCTCTTCGTCCTACATCGGGAAGGCTTCAATCAGGCAGCTGTGTAAAAGCGGTGATTACTTTCAAAACAAGATTCTATATCTTATTCTAGATTTCGGATCTAAATTCTGATTATATCAGCAAACTCGGATACACTCGCGTAATTCTCTGAATAAAATATTTTTATGTTCTTCAAGTTCATGGACGGTCGCGGTTCAAGTTTATGATGCTGTGTTAAGTCGACGTTATTGTAATTAGCGCAAATGCCATTCCGCAAGTCTTACTCGATTATTTTACATCCAAGAATTTATCTAGTTTAAAGAGGAACCTGCTGTTGGAATTCTTACTCGTTACTCATCTGCGACTGATATTTTCTGCTAATAAAAGACTTGCGATCGTTGTTTAGCGCAGTGAGATGAGCATAAGCCGGAGCATCGATCTATACGACGAGATAATCGATGATAACGTCATGCGCGCAAGATGACAGAATGGGCACGTAAGTTAGGCTGATGCGCTAACGCGACATTTATTGGACGGCTGTCGCTATCACCGCGCATACCTCGGTTAACAGGTCGTTTTCTTTAATGGCCAGATAAACCGACGAATAAGTGATTATTGTCCTGCCTCTTTCCAGCCGGCAATGTCGCAAGAAAAGCGCAAGGAGTGCTGATGATTTAATCGATCGCATGTGATTTCTGCATGTTTTCTTTAAATACCCGCCAGATTGATGAAGATACATTATTTGACTTTTGATTCCGCAGGCTGGACGTAATCTTGCTAAGAAGCGGCGTGTCCGCGAATTATTAAAAATTAAAAATTAGACTTTCAAAAAGTCATTTTTTACCATGATATATTTTGACGTCAAAGACGTCAAAGACGCTTCCGTAACATTTTCCGTTTTGCTCCATTATCTATAATGCCCGTAAATTCGCAATGTATCATAAGCGTCGAGATGAAATTTCTCTCCGATTTGTGGTGCAGTGACTCGCTGTCTGCGAGAAAGTAAATAAAAGAACCGTACACACACACACACGCGCGCGCGCGCACACGCACACAGAGAGGGGATGTGTCATAATTCATGCTTCGCTGTTCCTTAGTAATGCTTAGATCCAACGAAAGAAAAATATCATTCATTATATATTAAGATACATAATGAAATTGAGCATTAAAACGGATTAAAATTGCGTTGATATTCGATCGCATTTATAAGAATCGCGCAATTGAATTGAATCGGTTTTCCATAACGGTTATGGTTTTTATATACATTATGAATAGCGTAAGAATAGCGTAAAAGTCAATGCGACACCTGAATAAAATATTTATAATGTCATGAAAAGTGACAGATGTATTTCGTGATGCATGAGAATGTACATGTGTCATCTCGCAGCTAGTTATCTTACAACCATCATGAAATTATGAGATCTCGCGTTATCGATTTGTCCTTAAACGACAAAGGTTCGTGCTTCCGTATCGATCTCGTACTGATAAATTGTATCGACAATATGAGTCGGAAAGTAATTTCGAAATGAGATCATACGGTCCTTGTTGCTTAAATAGAAAATTGTATCTTTGTCATTTTTATATTCTTCGATTTTATGATATTTTCTGTGCTATATCTATCGTATAATACATACATAAAACTTTATTAATAATAAATATGTTTCTCAAAAGTGATAAAGTCTACATCGCAGTCAAGATAATCAACGCTAAACTACAAGCTAAGGAAAATACTGAGCGGAGCGTGACGTGAGAGGAAAACTTGAGATTACCGTTAACATTGCTGATTGCGCAATATCTGGTAACGACATTTGCTCGAGAAAATTTCAAAGAAAGCAATGCGAAGGGATAAATTTTCGTGGCACCTTTCTCGATGCAGCGAATTCAATTATCGAAGTTACATACCTCGATTACAGATTCGCCGATGAAATTCGAGCCAGTGTTTACCGAAAGTTCAATGGAACATTTAATGAAACAGACTCTACGTTTCTCATCGGGAATGCCAAAGCATTACGAGGAGCATGATATGTTAGATGCATGAGCAAAAGATCTCTCGATAATTTCAATCGAACGATATCGCGGATTGATAAAATCAAGCGGATGCAAATATTAACGGACGAAGGGAGGCGAGTCTCATCAATAGCGCAGATTCCAACGTCATTGCCAAATGCACGAAACTTGAAGCATACGAGCGGTCTTGCGACGCGACATTCGGCTGGTTGGAGGAGAAGGGTAAAGGGGAGTAAGAAAGAAGAAGCTCGCAGTGTCGACGGCGGGTGTCGGTCGTTAGCTAACGCCGTCGTGAAATTAATTACGCCTCGAAACTGTCTTAATTAAAAATGTGTCCGCCGCTCGTCGCTCTCGCTCGTTCTCTAGTTTCCGCGCCCTTCGCCTCCCCCTCCAAAACTGTCGTCCCCCTGCGCCTTAACCTCCGTCACCTCTCGCCGAGCCTGGCTGGCGTAATATTCAGCCGCCAGTTCCTCGGCTCTCGGTTCCCATCAAGTGCGCGGGCCACCCTCGCCCCGCAATGCCTCGCGTTCTCGCCGTTGCACCCTTATTACCTACTCGGTCGCGAGCATAAGCGTACCGCCATGAATATTATGTCATTATGCAATCTCGCGGCACATGCAACGCACCGCGTCGTGCGCGGTTGCGCCTTGCATCGACGTTGCATCGTTCGCTTCCACTCACCGAGCCGAGGCGTAGCCACCGTGTACTTAGGGGTTGGTTCCCCGCACTTAAGCTATAACACTTCCGAAATGTTCAACGTGCTCGACGACGTCTTTTATCTACGCATGTTGGCGCGCGTCACGCATGTCCCACGATCGGAGCGAGCTAAGGTTACCGCGAGGTCACGCAAGATACGTCGAGAAAAAGTTCCTTGTGTTTTACAATAATTTATCTGGCCGTTTCGACGTTCCGAATCGTTTGCGCATCCTTTATGAGAAGGGAATATTTTATAATTCGAGAAAGGAGAACGTTGCGATGATACATCTCTCTCTCTCTCTCTCTCTCTCTCTCTCTCTCTCTCTCTCTCTCTCTCTCTTTTGCTTTCTCGGATTCCGATTGGACCCTCGCGAGAAAATTATCTTTGAAATTATCGTAATCGCAGGCGCCTGGTTGTTTTTAGAGAAAAAAAGGACGCTGGTGCAAATTTTTTTCTTCTGACGCAAGCAAAGTCACGCGCGTCCGCGAGATCGCGATAGCGTTGCGGCCACGCGAGCCGCCATACTGGCGGTCGGGTTGGCTCTTGCGTTTAATGCCTCAATCGAGGTGCTTCCAAAAGGTGCTTTCGAGTGCGGATACTCAAAAAGATTGCACGGCCTTCCGTCTCTGACACTACTCGTAATCTTTTTAATCCGGCAGGCGCGCGGCAATGCGCTCCGCGCGCAGTAATTAACGCAGCACCGTTGATCATGCAATTTAGCGTGTGACAATCGCTTATTCGCGGAATTACGATCTTTCGTCGGGCGTATACTCGCGGCGCGGCGATTGTCGCAGTTATCGCGGGATTTTGCGAGCGAGGAAACGCTCGCCGGTGAATTCCGGCGAACAAATAGTATTATTCATCGCGGGCGAATTATATCGTAATTTGCACTTCGGGCATTTAAATCGCAATTTTCGCAGCTAATTCCTAGCGGCGTAATGATAATGTATGTATTTGATGTGGCTGTAAATATAGAACGACCGGCGTTTAAACGCGGGCGCGAATGTAATTTATTCATTTAAATTAGACTCTCGCAAACACGAGCGTGCCGGCATTAATTGGGAAGTACGGATATACCGCGATAGTTGGGATTCTCGGAATTACGGTAGCAACTTAGTTGCGAGCCTTTTGTGTTTTAGGGGCTGAAATAATTTTCTGATAGCCGATCGCACGAGGAAACGTGTACAGGGATGACGTTGACGTAAAAGCTCAAACAACGAGAGAGATGCTTGCAGCGGCTCGGTAGAGTTGCCTTTCTATCGTGACGTGCATTCAATTAAAAAAGTTTGCGCGTCTAAACGTGATACCATAAGCACGAAAGTCAATAGAGAAGCGCTAGAGAATTTATGCGGATTATCGTTCCGCACGGCGGAAACGAAAATCCTTATTATCCACAATATTTTCGCTACGGAGCGGATTCGATCGATCCAACATGATACGTTCGTACATAAATGATCTCGAGTGAAATTTTCTTAAAACCGACCTGGAAGATTTATTGGGCGAACGGAAGGATTTCGAAAGATTAAGCGGCTGCAAGTACTTGGATGCACTTAGTACTCGAGTGTGTAGCTTAAATATATAATCGCGCAGTAAATATATAATTTCAAGCATGTCCTAAAGTCTCGGCTGCACCGAGAAATTGAGGTACCCCGATGCGTACGATCAATGTAAATAAATAATTCCCCAGAAGGGAACGTCGCAAGCATTGCTTGCTTAAACGTTACACTCCCGCGCAATCGTTCGCTCTCGCTATTGTCTTCCGTGCCAATCGATGCCTCGGGGCGAACTTGGGGGTAGTTTGGAAAAGGAGAGTCCATAATCCGATGTTACTGACAGCTTTCGTGCACGCAGCGATTATCTGCTCGAAACCTAAGCCGGTCTCAGCCTAAAGGTGCAGCAGTCATTCACGTAACGTAGCTTGTTTAAACGCGAGAGTCATTACCGCCGCCCCGAATTAGCGCCACCCTAAGGGGGGCACTATAGAGATTTGCGCACAAATGACTGTTGCCTCGAGTTGCCGCTCGTTTCGGGCCACTTATGACACCTCGTGGTTTAACTCGTGCGTGAGCATGCAGTTGTTCTTTCGCGTCGATCAAAGGGAGAGAGAGAGAGAGAGAAAGAGAGAAAGAGAAAGAGAGAGAGAGAGAGAGAGAGAGAGAGAGAGAGAGAGAGAGAGAGAGAGAGAAAGAGAGAGAGAGAGCTGTGCACGAGGCGCGGCCGTTCTGAATTATTGCCTCGCACGTCTTTCGATCGACGATCTCGGCGATCTCGACAGCACGACCTATCGAAAGTTCATGTTTCGCGATGATGCCGCTCCAAGAACAAAATTCTCTCCCTCTCTCTCTCTCTCTCATCCGAATTTACGTAACGCGTCGCAATTCGGGTCCGCGAGTCATGGCAGCACTGTTCGAACGAGAATATCATTATTTTATCTCTTAACCTGCCTTCGATCCAACAATCTGCGCAAGTACAATTGTAGCACGCAGTTGCCTTCCTGTTTTTCACTGTCAATGAATTTCCTTTCTCTCTCTCTCTCTCTCTCTCTCTCTCTCTCTCTCTCTTTCTCTATCTCTTTTTTTCCTGCAAGCGCCCTTTCCATTCGCTCGTGCGATTCTAAACCGCCTTAGATCAGATTCATGCAGTAGAATTAATCTCGGGCTAATCGAGAGATTAATCGAAATCATCGGGAAGTCGATGATCAAGCGCCGTGGTAAAAATCGCAAGGAGAGAAATGATAAATTTATCGGCAATCGAGACAATTGTCGTTACATAACGGGCGCCTTGTTTCTCATTTCGCATGAATCCCTCCGATGAGCAATCTTCGTCTTTCGCACTCGAGATACTCGTCATCTCGCTGCTCATCATCTTGCAGAGTCCAATTGCCACTCGAGGATGCAAGTTGCAGACACTCGCGCGATCAATGGTAGGTACTCGCGCAGAAGGGGACTGCCGCGGACAATCGTATTGCTCGTCGGAGTGGGCCATTAGCGTTATACTCTGAAAGTGTAAAGGAACCCGCGATACATGTGCGGACCGTTCGCGCGCAATCTCGCGGGAGTATTATCGGCGCGAGATATCGAACGGCGCGAGGTATCGATCTCCCATATTTCTCTGATGTTGTCGCGGCGCGAGAATCGTGCCGCGGGTTTTTCGCGTCGTCGTCACGCACGCACACACGTACACACATTTCTGCTCTCGGTGCATTGTTTATGACAATGTTCCCGATGTTCTCGCGTTGTTCGTTTCAATTTTTATTACGGGAAAATTTCGAAAACGCGAACGTCCAACGCACCGTCATCCCCCATTGCCCTCGGGCAGCTATTCAAATATAAATATGATGAATTGTGATTTATTATCGAGATCTGATCAATTGTATGGCTATCCGTTGTATCGGGCAAGCGCGCGTAGCTCGTTATCGTAGCACAATCAAACATTTTATTCTTCGTTTTCGTTATACATTAGTAATGCGACGATTGTTATTCCAGACGAGACATCTGTTCGTATAGGTGAATTTTTCGCGCGGATTGAAACGGAAAGCGGCGTGGGATGAATGCTTGAAGGAAAGAGCAGTGCTTACTTCAGCTCCGGGAGCTTCTGCGCGAGTTTATTTGAATGATACTTCCTTGAATCACAGATCGAAATCAAAATTAGACGATTATAACAGCGCGTTAGCCATTCTATCCAATCCATTTTCCTTCTTACGAACAGATAACGATGGATTACGTTACGTTGTTCTCTCATCAAAAATATTTATGAACGATATCAAAGAAAAAAATGACACAGGGAGAAAGGCGAAGATAATATTCTTCCTGGCATCTCTCTGTACGAAGCAATCCCCGGTCGCTCTCACATCTCATTATTCATTACGTTTCATCCTAATCCAAAGCCGATTTATTATTCGATGGACGCCCGTGACGTCATCGCATCGGCTCGCTTTGTGGCAGCGCGTGATATGCAGCGTAGTGCACATGCATATATATCCATATATATCATATATATCTACGCATGCACGAAATAAGAATAAAAATATATATACATGCATGTGCACGCGTACGTGCGTGTGCAACACGCGTGCGCGCATACATCGTACGCATCGCATAAACTGCAGTCAGTTGGCGAATCCCGATACGGTTTCCCGTGGCTCCGAGCGCTTGAAATATGTACAAAACGTAAGCGCATGAAACTCGCGGGATATATGTCGTATATTGCGCGCCTTTTGTTTTATGCAGAGAACGGCGTTCCTCTCCCCGCGAGTCGCCGACGTCCGATGCCGCGGCGCGCGGCACGATGCATCTCGCAGCGAGCGGGTGACGTCACGTTTCCCCGCGATAACGCCGGCGAATTACCTGTCCCGGTTATACGCGCGCACACGAGAAAGGAAGAGAGAGAGAGAGAGGGAGAGAGAGAGAGAGAGAGAGAGAGAGAGAGAGAGAGAGAGAGAGAGAGAGAGAGAGAGGATTGTCGTCCTTTCTTCTCTTGCATCCCCGCGAGATACTAACGTGACGGTATTACACATTAGCAACATTAATATAAGAACGGCTTACAATGGCGAAAGAAATTATAACGTCGTTTTTGCCGGCTGCAAGTTGAGACAAAGGATGACCGTTCTGACAAAGGGAGGCGTTCCGCGTGGGGAGAAGTGCCATTGTTCGCCGTACAAACTGTGCCCCGAGTAACTTGGGAGGATTTATCGACGGATTCTTTTCTGCAATGAACATCCAGCGGATGTACAGCCATCACTGTTGCATTTCTTTTTTCTTCGCGACGATGTTTCTGTAAGATCGATCGAGAAATCAAGTCTGATCAGCCGCGTTTGCGTTCTTCTGGGATGCAATGTGGTTGTCCCTCGTGGTTGTCCTTCCGCTTCCTCCATCTCGAGCGGATGTCTCGTGAACGTACGCTGGCCGAACCGATCTTACTTTCCCAGACCTCTTCCCTTCGCTGGCACATTCGCGGGGATTGATCACCCAACACCATCCCTCCCCCGGGAACATCGAGGCGCGGTGAATGCTCGCTCGACTCGTGTCGACTCCGCTCGCGGCCAATTCCCGGATTAGTCGCGGCCGAATTAATCCCCCGCTCGCCAAGTATGCACGAACGATTCGATCAGCGATGCGAGATCCCGAAATCTCTCCGCGGCAGAGCTCGTGCTTTCGACGTCCGCTGGCGGGGRGGGRGGGGGGGGKGRGGGKACGCAGCCGGTACTCGGGGTCGCCGGATGGGGGAGGCAGAGGGTCGACGAACGCACGAGGCGCAAGGGGTGTAACCGGCAATGCGTACCTGTCAAGAACAGAGACTCGCCTCGTTTGCGAGTGTTCCTGCTCGCTTACCTGCTCGCGTTTTACCTGGCGCGCGCGAGTGTCCACGACTTTCGTCTACCTCCCTTCGGAGAATGCACGGCGATTGGTCCTCGGTCTCCCTTGGATTCTCTTCTTGCGCGCCGAGCTGATCGCGCGAAAGTGCGAGCGTGTACGACAACGATAACGCGCGATATTGTTCGCGCATTAATAACAGCCCGAGCTTAATGGCAATCGATATTCGCGATCATAATTGGGAGCAAGTGCGCGTTTCCCGAAGAGGACGCGCGGTTGGTTTTGTGAAGTGATGAAATCGCGCGAGGCGCGGCCGAGAATTTCGCACGGCGGGTATGCTTATTTACGCAGCCACGGCGGCATAAACAATACGCCATCATCACCCGTAAATCCGATAAATATTAAAATGCGATACATAAAAGTCTCCGCTCGCGTGCATCTGCATGCATCTGGATGCGCGGGTACGAAACGTGTCATACGATATGCAGTTTACGCGCGCTCACGCAATCGACTCGCGCAAACGTAACGTAATCGCTTCGGGTAAACATTGAAAAGAGTTTGATCGTCGCGATTAACTCGTCCCTCGTCCCTCGTCTCTCGAATGGCGCTTTAATTTCGGGAAAACCGAAATGCGCTTGCGCTCATAAAATCGCGCATACTGGAGGAACGACCATCGCTGACGCGTTTGAAGAATCATCGATGTAATGGCGCACGAGTTCTCGTTTCGCGGTGGTCCCGAGCGATTAAACGAGTATCTCTGATTTCCCGGAAATGTCGGGAAACGTTGCGCGCATCTCCTGCAACGCTAATCTCATCCGGACGCGTATTATTTCATTTGCGTTACGTGCACACGTATCGCACATATCGCTAATAACGCCAACATGTGTTTTACGTGCGCCGATATGAGATATTCGGTTATTAGAAACGCCGACGTTTCTTATTCCGATATTCCGCCGCGATCGATTATTCGCTGAACGATAATCCGCCAGCAACGAAGTCACGATCGCGCGAGACAAGTGACGCCGGCAATAAACTTGGCCGCATACGGTTTCGTTATTCCCTCGGATTTCACGGGGTTTACCGCTGCTAGGGAGGAATTAAGTCGCTCGCGCGAACGTCCGAGGATGTCCGATAATCCGGCGACGTTCGGTATACGAAACGAGCCGGTTATTGTCTCCGCTATCTGACCGCTCCATCCTGGGAAACCCGCCGCGCGGATATTCGACGGATTTCTTCCTCCGTGCGCGGAAAACACACGAGAATCCCATCCGCGAGAGCGAGAGAGCGAAGTCGCCTCCGCTGTCGCAGCGGGGTAGCGAAGGAACATCGATGCAAGAGAGAGAGAGAGAGAGAGAGAGAGAGAGAGAGAGAGAGAGAGAGAGAGAGAGAAAGACGGTATCGGGAAATTTCTGAAATACCATGGCCCGTGAAATGCACTCGCTCTGCATTTGTGTTCGGTCTCGCCGCTTCGTTCTCCACGCTTCGCGTGGAACGGCATGGCGCGTATTCGCGCGAGCGCATGTTTCGGCGCGCGTTTCTCCCGCATTATTATGCGTATTACGATTATAGGCATCCTGCGATGCATAAAGGAAAAACACAGCACGAAAGTTATCGAACCGGAGCCTCGTCGATTAGGAGAAGCGCTAATTAAATTCTATCGAACCGAACGCGATAGATTACATCCGAAATGTAATATATCGCGCGATTACGCGACTTTATGCGATTTTACATTGCGAGGCATCCGGATCTTTCCTAACGTCGCGACCGATTTTAATTTTAATATCGCTTGCGATAAAGAATGCGAAACAGGGAGAGATTTATGTTTCAACGAGAATACTCATCGAGGTATCGAAAACGTCCTCCTATTTTTCCTCGTGGACTCGTTAATTGTTATGGACGATAAGAGACTTCTCGCATCGTGTTGTTTGGTACACGATGCCGGCAAATTGATACAGGCCTAAAGCCGGAGAGGTATATTAATCTGGGTATTACGAGACCATCCAACACTCCGTGTTCGGGAAAGAGAAAGAGAGTTATCAGAGGGGATATTAGAAAGGTAAGAGCCGTAGCTATGGTCTCTTCTTCTCTCTTTACATCTGTCTCTGACAGATTATCTGTTGTTCCCGACTTCTTAAACACACGACAGATCCGCGAGTTTTGTTCGCTCTGATATTCAAAGCATGGACTTGCATGCTTTATCAAAGTGACATAGAAATATTGCGTTAACAATATATCGGCGACATGGCATTCGAAAGATTAGCTAAAGATTGTTTTGGTCGCAATGAATCTTTTACGGGAATGCATAATCGAAGTCTCGTTTCCTTGTTAACAATCGAATTTCATTTCTGGTCTCAAGTTAGCAGCTCAATTGCATCTCGCGTGATGCTGACGATTGAGAAGTCGCGGGAGATGCCGATTTCACTATGATCTTCCGGTTCTGCAATTACTTGGGCATACAAAGTATGTTGCGCGACGTTCGCAAATGTTAGCTCGCGGTATCGTCTTGCGTTGCCGAAGCGTGTGTTCATAGGACCGATGCTTTGCCCGTCCACCGTCTTCCATCATGGCGACATCATTTCGGAGTGCTTGAGATATACCGAAAATTCGTGAGGTATCGCGGTCGGGCGCGCAGAAGAGAAAAGGGAGAGATTGGATGCCCGAAGGATGAGATCGGGGTGATAGTCCTGTAAGTTTTTCAGCGCTCGTGCGCGGCTCGGTTGGTCGGAGCGATCCGGCGACTCACAGCTGTCGGCGTTCGCTGGTGGACGATAACGGTAATCCAATTTTTTGGAATAATATTTGTCTTGAAGATCGACGACTAACGTCGTCGTTGCCATGCCGCCGTCGTGTACACACGCGCATGTGTCTGCGCGTGTACAGAGTGTCCCATTTCCTGTGGCGTCTTCCGTTCGTTCGGTGCTGGAAATCAAATCGCGAAGAATGTCGGGATACCGTATCGATAATTAACGCGAGATTAAGAATTCAGGAGCGAAGTTTCAGAATCGCCGAATCGAGAATAATAAATTGTGTCCCTTGATTGATCCCAGATGCATTTTACATTATCGCGAATTTCATTTAGCGCTTCGTTGCTAAAATAATTAATGCACCGATACATTCGACCGACTATCGAACAGAAAGAGAGGAATCGAGCTCGATATTAAGAAGGAATTTACTTTGATCTCCGTATCGTATTTCTTTGCTATCGCAATAATCCGGGCGAATTTTTGATGAAAGTACAAACTGGAGAAATTGCAAGAATGAGAGAAATATACATACATACATATATATATATATATATATATATATATATATATATAATAACAGTGACCGCTTGCGTGATGAATTAAATGAAATAACTTGGAAATACGCGCGACTCATGAAGGCGCTTTCAGATATTTTTCTACGGAATGTTATTTTACGTAATGGCTTAATATTGACGGGCTTTTTTATTGATAAAAATTTATTATGAGTGCGAACAAAAATTTTTAACTGTATGCAATTGATGAAATATACACATATAGGCAAGAAGAAGCATGTAGCTTCTTGTTTCGAATTTATTAATATATAATTAGTATAATTAAAAAAGAATGAATGTATGTACACGTATTTGATGAAACAATACAAATGACAATCTATAATTATTAAACTCCAGAGCTGAATTCAATAATTACGATACTTGCCTCGAATTCGCGATCGAGTGCCAATCGAAGCAAAGTAGATTTAAGCTAAACTCACCGACCAGAAAATTTTCCTCTGCGAGGAACGTAAAAGAAAAAAACAAAATCCGATTATTAACGCGCCTTCGATATTTCGCGCAACACCGTTTTATATTTATTTTATTGCCGGTTCGAGAGAGTGTTCAGTCAAGATGAGAATCGTTAGAAAACCCAGAACCTTCTTTAATCATACAATTAACAGTTACAATATCTGGATATTCGCTCTAACTCAGTAATGAACATGCTAACAATATATTGTTTAGCTTCTCGCTTCTCGCAGGACACTGAAGATAAATTAATAATTATAATTATAATAATTAATTTTTCGACGCCTAATATTACCTAATATAACGAACTTCCTTTGTTTTGACAACAGTTGCGGTCCAATCCATTGGCTCATACTCATACTCATACTCGACATAAGCTTCGATATAAGCTGTTTATATCGAAAACATTCCAAAACCCAAGATAACACATAAAAAAACCTTAACACCGAATTTAAATGATCTCTTCCGAATTTTGATACGCGTGATCTGCGCTACATGAACATGCTTCGCGAAAATAACATCAAGCCTCTTCCAACGAACGATCACAGAAGCGTGGCAACGGAATCGCCTGGCACTTCGTCGACGTCAGTGCCGATTACTCGTTTCTCGGCTCGTGCGCAAACTTCTCGAATAAAATTATCGTTAGGGAATTCGTCAACCGATAGAACCCGGCGACAAACGGGCAAAGTCGAGTGTCGAGTCAGTTTCTCGCCTTCGGTGAGTTTCCGTGAGTGCGCTACGCGATTTGCATACAAAGACGAAAACTCGAACTCCCCTTGCGTATCCCTCGACAGCGGATGTCGAGTGGATGTTCGTTTCTACCGCCGTTCGTATATATCGATTTTACAGCGACGTTTTTATCGCGGATCAGCTGCGCCTTTGCGGCGTTATTTTATCGACGGTGCTTTGCTACGCGAATGATTTTATTCGAACGTGTAAAACAAAAGTTGCGTGCATTAATTAGGAGGAGTTTCACGCTGCACGGACTATGCGGGCGTCGATGACACTCAAACAACATTCGACGAGTTGAAGTTTTATTCGATGTTTGCAATTTTTATGACACCAATCTGTTTTACAGTCGAATAATTGATTATAATCCTATAGTGGAGCGCGATATTAATGTCTTCCTCAACGTTTCGATATTTTTTTAGCTTCATTTATCCAGCAAACATTTATGATGCTACGTGGATTTTGATTTCACGATATATTTTGGTAACTCGAATAGCAGAATATCAAAGAAGCTGTATTAAGCAATTATTTGATTGTACAATTATTGTGACTTTCACACGTCGATATCTTTTAGCCCAAATTCGCCTTATCGGATTTGTTCGATCTAATTAAAGCGATGAAATTCTCGCGAGATCTTTTGTGTCACAAACCGCGCTCGAAATATGGCTTCAGCAAGAGTTTTGAAGTAGCTAATGAACATGAGAGGGCACGTCGATGAACGCCGTGAAATCTGTTCACTGCAAGCGAGTAAATATCAAGAATATTGAAATATAGCGACGGCGGAATATCGTTAGCTCGTTAATTCAACTTGCACGCGTCAAATCATGTACGGTAATTTCCGCTGAATAATTATATAAGTAGCGCGAACGCCATGTTGTGAACGGTCGAACAATTTCAAGGAAACAACGCGTGACAATTGATGATTTTGATTTTCAGATCGCAACGAACGTTAATAAGATTCCAGAAATTTTTTCGATGACAATTCGCGCATGCTGCAGCGCAGAAACGAGTTTCCAACAATTATCGCCGAATTGTCAACGCATTCCTCTCTCCGCCGTGCAAACGCACGGATCTATTCCCGTTGCGCGGGAAGATATTTACGGAATTATTTGCGATAAAAATAAATAATCGGGGCAAGAACACTTGGCCGTCCGGAGTTCCCGAATTCCCGTGACAGATTCGCCTCGACCTTCCTCCAATCTGTGAAATCCCATCCCTCCCCCACCTCGCGCGCTCTCGCTCGCAACCCCCATGGTGTCGACGAAAAATCGGGTGCCGGGTACGTGCCCGGCCAAGTTTGCGCGCGCATTTTTACGGCTGTGTGGGAAAAGGCCGAGAAGCGAGTTCCAACGAAGGGACGCCCATCCGTAGGGCGTCTCGACGAACGAAAAAGACACGCTCGACTAATTTTCCCGATGCGCTCGCTCGCTCGATCGACGTCGATTTCGAGTGGGCGGGAACTCGTAACTTTACGGGAGCGTGTTGGGGAACACGGGGGCAGAGGAACGTTTGAATTCATGACTGTCGTAAATATGTTAATACTTCGTAGCCACCCCCGTTGTTGAGAGGGTGATTTTCGAAGACGTGACGGCATCTTCCGATGGGTATCCCTTATCCCGAGAGAGGCATTGTGAGCGGGCGAATTGCATCGTCAATTTAACGCTATGGAACACGGAAAACTTCTTATGAAGTTCGATATTTATTGCCTATTCTCAGAATACCGTCAATGACGCGCTCTTGTATTGTCGCTGGTTTACGCGACTTTCTGGTAGCGCGAAGCACATTTATGATGCGGCATCAATAGCAGCCACCACGCAACTTTGCATTACGATGTGTTCGTATGTGATGATAAGTTATACCGCGATTGAAAATGAAGTAAATAATAAGTATGCGATAATAATGATGCGATTTGGGCATTAGTTCGTGTTTAATGATTGACGCGTTGGTGAAGTAAAGCACAGAAGATGGAATGATAAAGTAGCTCTATAATTGTATGGTTATAAATATATCCTGATTATTTATAATTCTGAATTATTCATTTTTATCGACGATCCGTCGCAGTCACTGATACAAAATTATTCCAAGTCTGGCTGTAACATCGCTAATAGATTTCGATCAGCGATTAATCCATCAGGCCTCTTTCTCTATTCCCAAAATATCCATCAGTTCGATTACGCGATGCATTGCATTCTATGCCTATAATAATACAGACGCGGACAATTTAAACCCGGCACTTTTCTAATGAATGATAGAGTGATAATTATATCGGTCATGTACAAATAACGCGCCTGCACCGCTAATACACTTTAGGACTATGGATTTAATGACCCGTATTCTGAACGGATCGCTTACAAGAGCAGTAGCAGTTATTAGCGATAGGTCATTAGACGGTTTGCGAGGCCAACGGCCGACAGGTTCGGTGAACATGGTCGTTTATAATCGTTAGGCTGCTGCACGTTGCTGTTAATCGAACGTCGAGATAATAGTATATCGAGGCGAATGAAAAATCTCCGATATTCGGCTGGCTGCGCGATTAATTCGATTATGCTACGTTACTGATTAATATAGTAATACCATAATAAATAATTAATTAATACTGGAAAGATTCTTTGAGAGATAAACGTCATTTTCAGTGTTGACGCGTGCGATTGTGCGATCCAAATAATCAGTAATTGCATATATATATATATGTTTTATATATATACATATTCCATGACATAGGCAAATTCTATCAATGCACTATTGTAGTTTACTTGATTACGGATAGCAACATTATATTATTTGCGGCATAACTATTATTTACACTATTACGTGTCGTAAATATGCTCTTCCTAATTGATTAAAGACGTGACTTCAAATCATATTCACCAATATTCATTATCAATTTTATGCGCGCATACGCAGACATCTTCCTCGTTATCCTACGATTTCGAAATCGAAATATTTAGAAACGAGAGGAAAATAGTTAATGTAATGAACGATACGGTGCTATATCTCTAGCACGTAATCGAAGCGCAGTTCGGTTGTCATATCTCCGCTATATTTGTACCTGTAGAGCCGCCAGCGTTGCAATAACATCGATTTTCTGTAATGCAACATCCCGGCGTCTTTGATACACCATTTTTTTTTCATCCTCCACGATGACGGATCACCCTTTGTAACAATATACCGAGTAAACAACGTTCTTGTTTTTATGCGCATATATACTCATGGATGTCGCTCCCGTGTATAAAAATAGCACGTGCTTTTTATCTTCGTGTACTTCGTGCCTGGGAAGAGAAGTCTCTAAATGCGGTTATCGGATAAATTAGCGTTTTTCTAGCGATTTTATATATATTAAATATTTCAATTTAAATCGTAAGATAACGAGAAAGATGTTTGCGTATGCGCGCTTGAATTATATATATGTGACCTAAAATATAAAAAAAATATATATATATATTTATATATATATATAAATTATATTATATATATATATTATATATATATAATATTATATATAAATTATATATATATATATATATATATATATTGTTCAACGGAATTGTATTTAGGTTATATGTATTTTAAATGCAGCGCAAATGTTTTCAATCTTAAATCCTTCTCACAGTTAAAATTTGCATTTCTATTTTGAGAATTTATTCGTGCTGTTGTATACGCAGGGAACACATTGAGATGCAACGAGATAAATTAATCTAAACATGCATCTAAATTGCCCTAAATGTAATTAACCTAAATCTCCTTCATCTGCATTGTACGGCGGTTAGATAATTACATGTTATCTTCCGAGAACATCGTTTAAATTCAAAAATCTTTTCTGAATCCTCTCACACACATTGCAATTATTATGTTTGTTCATTCCATTCCCTCTGCTCAGTTTCTCAGACTGACATTTCAAAGCTTGAGATAAAAATCTTGTTGTTACGATCTTATGTTCGCGAAATTGTTAATTGTTTACTATTTGTATATATGGATGCATGCGTAAATTGAGGCAAGTTTCGTTTCATGAAAAATACATTCGGGACTATACACGGATGTGGAGTAGGATAGGAATTTTCATGTAGTAGTTGGCGAAAAAGAGAAGCAATGGCGGAATGTACTCCTTCATCTCCATAGCAAATATTGGATCGCCGGATATATATCAAAGATTTTGGATATTGCTAGCACAACATCTTCCGGCGTCGCTTTCGGTATCCGTTGCGATAGAATCTACAGCCTTATAAGGTTGACGTTTCTCCCTTATCTTATTTTATTATGCTGAAATAAAAGTGCATTCGGATTGTTGACAATCCGAACAAATTTACATAAACCTTTGACGCGATAGCTCTCGAGAGCAGAGAAAGTCTCAATTTTTTAATCGTCACCGCTTTCTCGCGCAAAGAAAAAGAACGCTATAAAATCCTTGAGAGAATTCCGACATGAAGAGAAGTGACGAGGCGCTTTTGTAACGATCTGTACATTGTAATATTATCGCATCAATTATGCGAATTTATTGTTGTATACATTAAATATTGCTACATTGTAGGAAGTTAAATCCATTGCGGGTCGTACGAAGTTAGCATATGCGTTGTATATTCTAGTTATTTCTAGTCCAACGATTAATTTGATAATTATTTGCGATATAGAATGTCACTTGATTAGTGACGCAGCCGTTGTGGCTAATTAAGTTCTCTCTCATTAAAATAGCAGATATCTGTTTCGCGCGATGCGGTTGCAGCTTAAGTCGAACAATTAATATTTGGTAACCGGCTGTATTAGTGTCGCCACGTTAATTAGTTCAATTTAATAGGGAATCACGCTTGTTAGCGGCATTGTGTCGCTCGTAATCGACTATTTTTTCACGCTTCCGCAAATAATACGTCCAGCATCGTCATTTGAACACAATGGTGATTGCGCGCGCTAGTGTAGATATAATTATTACTGCCCGCGGTACCGTTCGCTCGTTACGCATTCATTTACAGCAGGCCGATGTAACGCAATACCGTGTATCGTCGATATTGTTCGATCCGCACAATTAACGTAAAATATTACACTCGGCCCGTTGTGTGCTCGGCGATTTTGCGCGAAATTTATGCCAGCTATAGCTTGAAGGCCCGCAAAACGCGTGATTCACAAGCGAGGAATTTCGTCCTTTCTTTAGAAAATCGCATGACGCGTCGCACAAACTGATAAGTCAATTGACAGAATTCCCGTTTTGCTCGTTGCGACTTTTAATGAAATCGAATGTTTCGGGAATCATCAGCTCCGCGAAAATGTTCCGAATTATAGCGCGACCTGCGCGATTAATTAGAGCTTTTTAACGCGCGTGAATTCTTTCACGATTGATTCCCTTTAGCGATCTAATCCCGCGGCTTTTGCAATCCGCAGTGCATAGGGTAAATATACTTTTCGCGCGACTGAATAAAATCAATGTCATTAGCGGTGGTCTCGTCCGTGAACTGGAAGAATCGATGCAGCATGCTCGCGCGTCAATCCGCGCGCTCATTCCGCCATTCGCCCCGATTGTTCGCGTTAAGTGCAGTTTCAGATTTTTTTTCCAGCATGCGATTTCGGGAAACCCTGTATGAAGTCGTGGAGAATCGTCTCCATGTCGGGCGGTCGACACTAGCTTCAAGGAACGCCCTACATCTCGTGAATATCCAGTTGCGGCACGTGTCGCGATGCGGAGTGCACGTTCGAGCGGGCCCCCTCCAGCAAATTGCAAATTGATTTCTCCTAGCCATTGTCCGGTCTCCCGTCGATTCCGCATGAGTAAAGCCCCGATGCGCGAAACAGTGTCGTCGTTCAAGCTCGATAATTTATCGGCTTTACGGTTGCGCGGGGGTGAATAGTCGCGCAAAGTCGGGGGGAGGCGATGCCGGAAACGGCGCTGTCGGAAACGGCGCTTATAGCCCCAAGAAACGGATTTCTAGGTGTCCGATATTATTCGCCCGCGTGTGCATGTGCATGCGCGGCATGAAAGCTGCAGTTTTCATTGAAATATTGCGCGGTTGTTTATTTTAACGTTCCAACTGCGGTTACTCGCGGGGAAACGCGCGCCAGAATGGCATTGACATTTCCGAACGCGAGCAGTAAATATTTGCAGCCGAATATATGCGCGCAATTACAGACTCCCGAGATTTTTCCACTCGTGTCATGCAATCTTTAATTTCCCGGATAAGTGATTCCCGAATTACGTAGAGTCGAAGAACGATTCGTGTGAATCGTTATCACTCGCGATATCAAGCAGACTTACAAGGACACTCGTTCATGACATTGGCGTGATTAACCGACGCAGAGATGTGACTAACGTATTTCCGGGCATCTTGATTCGAACTCTTTGATGCTCTGCATCCTGACCTGGACAAAGAGGGAACGACTGAAGGTCGAAATCATTCATTAAAACGCGCCACGAAGAATTGGATGAAATCGCAACGGGAATGACGAATCGGCGATGGCGAACTTAAGTCCCGTCAGATGCAAACGAATAAATAACTTCTTGGAGTGACGCGAGAGGGAAGAAAGGAGGGAAGGGAAAACCCCGAGAGCAGACGTGAGAAAAGAGGTGAGAAATACGGCGCCTTAAAGAAATATTTTCCCATCTTGCCGAAAGCATCGCGAGACACGAACGATTACCGGCTTGCCATAAATGCGGAATATGAGCATCGATCATCTGGCGAGAGAACGTAATAATTTAAGCGGCTCAACGATCAACGACACTCGCGTTTTTTATCTCCATTCAGAGAACGCGATTCTCCTCTTCGTTTCTGCCTGTCTCTCTTGCGTCTTTGAGGAGAGATTGGTCGCTCTTGTATCGCTTCTTGTTGCAAAATCGACATGTTTAAATTACAGAACGTGTGACGTGGATTTCGCGATTTACGGTGGGATGTTATTCTAAAGTACCAAACATTGTTAGATTCTTTCTTGAACCATCACGAGGATTATCGATTACTCGATAAACTATAATTATTTAACTAGACTGCCAGCGTATGATAACAACAAATTGTCTGTATCATCATGCCGCAGATTATTTATACAATTCCGTACAATTGAACGCGACAATTAATAAGAAGAAGGAAAATATTCTTGCTGTTATAAAAGCATCGTATATTACATTCTTAGTGAGTTATTGAACTTGCTTTGAGATTGTACGTATTGACTCGCGAAAGATGTTAATTTAATTTTTTACCACCTTATTCCGATCCTGATCTTCGAGCAGGTCGTGTGAAGATTACGCGATGCATTTTACGGATTCAAAGTCTGCCGTGAAGCGTGCGAGACAGTTCTCGGCGTACATGGTCAGTCGACAAAAACGGAAAGAAGGGCGAGGAGAGAAAAAATAGAGAAGAAAGGAGAAGAGAAAGATAGGGAAAGAAGGGCGGAAAATAGAAAGTGCTGTATGAAAATATAAGGACCGTGGTATGTAAAGAATTCTGGAGGCTTTTGTTCTTTTGCCTCGCTCCTCGCCGCCCTTGCGCACGAGGAAAATGCACGGGCTTAATGGTCTCGTTTATTATTTCTTATACCCCGGTCATCCTCTCTTTGTGAGGATCCGACCAAAAAGTCAGCTACTTTCCACTCCCTCGCCTCGTTTCTTCAGCTTTCAATCTTTCGAGCGGATTCTCGTCAACTCTGCCCACCTCCCCCCCCTCTCTCTCTTTCTTTTTCGCCCCCAATGTATATCGAACGAAAAATGTAGCTCGCAACTCGCACATCCAAGTATTTTATGTGTCCCTGGGTTCCCTGGTATATTCACACTCGTTTCTTTTAAACGATTAATCGTAAACTCCCGTGTGCGCAGGATCGCAAGCGATGAAACGTATGGTTGTTTAAAGGCTTCTTTCGAGGAAATAAAAATTGAGTACCATACGTACGCAGGGATTGGGACGACAAATGGAAAAGAGGCAAAAACGAGAAACGAGAAAGCGCGGGAGAGCAATGCACGAGCAATAATTTTCCAGATTGCTCGACACTCTTTGCGAATAACACGAGGAAAGAATTTTCCGCGCAATTACATATTCTTGCTTCATTATCGGCTTATTCTCTCTCGATTATCGAAATGCATACGCGATGTTTCGCGAAATTGATTCATTGGTCAGTCGAATTATGCGTCGTAGCCGTTGAACCTCGAGCCGCAGAATGTCGAAAGTTAGCCCGAAAACTTCCCTCCTAAGATTTATCCGTTGAAAATTATTGGAGCTCCTATTCCCGTGGGACGCGTGATTGAAAATTTTATTATTCGCTTCTTGTTCAGAAGTCTCGACCGGGGAGAACGATTTCTGCATTAAGGCATTACAGAAGAAAGGAAAATCGCTCCGCGCGGGAAACGTCTCGAGAACGAAGGACGAATTGCATCTATTTTCATCATAATTCCTCTCGTTGGAATGGATTTACCAATGGCGCGAATATAAACTCTGAATTCTTTGGAACTTTGGTAAAAGTGCGATTTTTATATGCGCGCAAATAAAATAAAAAGGAATCAGATGAAAGAGAATAGAAAAGAGGAAAATAAAGCGAAAGGGAAAGGGAGAAAAGTCCGGCGAATATTCCGCGGACGGTTCTGCAGTGGCGCAAAAAGAAGCGAGCGTGCTCGGGCGGCGTACCGGACGTAAAATATGATGCTTTTACATCGTGTAGAACAGCTCGCGCCGTGCACGGCGCTCTGCCTTTAAATTTCACTTCGGGGATCGAACAGCCTGAAATCAAGCGTGCATTCTGCAGTATGCAAATACACTGTGGATGACATATCGTGGAAACCGAATTCAAAAAGACAAAGGACAATGAGAAAGCCATTACGAGAGAAAGAGACATGTGAGAAAATGAGGGACAAATAGACAGTAAGAGAGAGAGAGAGAGAGAGAGAGAGAGAGAGAGAGAGAGAGAGAGAGAGAGAGAGCGAGGAAGAGGCAAGGGAGGAAGCGCAGAGCGAAATCGAGAGAGACGCGTAATAAGAGCGAGTTCGCTAGTAGGGATAGATGCAGGCAGGGATGTTCAGAAGGTGATCTTCTGAAAAATGGGGTCGTAAAGCATTCCGCTTATATCGCATCCTATCTCTCTGCCCTCTCATCCTCCTGCCCTCGCGACCGACAACGCGCTCGCGCACGGCTACTCGCTGGCGTTTTTCAAGCCTTTCGCCCTAAAGCTCGGCGTCTCTTGCGACAGGGTCCAGCAGCGAGATTGGAAGGAAGTGGGGACATCGATTTTTAATTTTCAGAAGATTTTTATACCGAAGGATATCCCTTTGTCACCCCTAAAGAGAAGGATTCTGCGCGCCCATGGAAACCTCGCGAGACGGAATAATGCCGTGCCGGGTCTCCTCGGGAGAGAAATGTGGCATAATAGTCTGATCTTGCCATTGCGGGATGCTTGTTTGTAAAGCGTGTATCGTAAGATGCTGGGCGCGCGATGAGAAACTGCCGCGAATGCAATCGATACGCGGTCTGATGCGTGGCTTTTGCTTGATAAAAGCCTTTTTCATTTGCATATATATTCATGTAGGACGAAGAATCTATTATCATTCATTCAATCTACATAATACATGGCTAAGAGAAGTCACAATTTTTGTTATCTCCATAGCTACAGCATTTTTAGGGTATATACTCTCATGAAAAGAGATATCTTACTGAACAACAATAATTACTAACCTAACAATAGCCATCCCTTAGGCATTCTTTAATCATTGAATGAATTTGAGGGAAGTATGTAGTTAAGAACACTATATTAAATCTTCTTTCTTTTCCCTATGCTTTATTATATCTTTATTATTATATCTTTCGTCATGGTATTTTTAATTATATTTCATTTATTCTTTTTTCGTGAAACAGAATCAAAAGATCCTATCTTAAAGATCCTGTAATATTCGCGGTAGTATTAGACTCATTAGGAATTTCAGACTCTTTATTCTATTTCCATTTTATGACAGAGTCATTAGATACAAATTAGATCTGCACTAAATCACAATTCTAAGAAATAGAAGAATAGATAAAAAGATCCTGATAGATACAGGTTATACCAGAAAACAGGCGTGCACAATGCATGAGCCATCACTTATTCACTCGTACTCGAATTTGTACTCTGATTTCTAGTTCTTACAGTCTTGGTTTTTCCCTAGTTGTCCTGTACGTAGGATGAATTCACAAATTCATCATTGCACGATCATAGCAGAATATGCTTATTTGTTAATACAATTTCTCTCCACAGTCATCGAGTAGTCATCTCGAGTATCTCTTCGTTATCCCTAATAATAAATCTCGCGTCGCGATAGATCAATCAAATCAGTCATCTTAGCGACGACTGCCTTGGTAAATTGCGACTTCTGACAAGAACAGAAGAATTTGCTCTACATTTCTATCGCGAAATACCTGTGATCGCGGGCTATCTCCGGGGAGAATTATACAATTCGTTAACAGCGAAAATAGCGATCGCGTCTCGTGCTCCTAGTACTAAGTGAATTCTGAATACTGAGACTCTTGAGCAATCGCGATTAGCCGGGACATAACAATTGATTGATTTCTCGCATTCGACAAATCTGGTTTGTCCTGGACGAGCGATCTCTTGGCGAATTTTAGACGGAAGAATAGAGGACATACGTGATTAATTTCAGAAATCGAGATTAATGATCGGTAAATGATCGATGACTCGCTCCGGTATTCGTTTTGAATCGATCAGAGATCAACGAACGCGGACGAAATGCAATTCCCTGGATATATCTCGAAAAGTCACAGGGCCTCGAGACATTTTAATGCGCGGCTTGCTAGCCAGATGCAAACATTTGCAACATCGTTTCGTTTGTCCTCATGCTCGACTCTCTCAACACGTCGGCGCGCCGCGATGATTATGATTCACGCGCAGTCGTAGAAATTTTTCCATTTGCAGTTCCGCCACTTTGTTAATATAAAAGAAAATGTGCCTGTGTATGCACAAAAACGTACGCGAGGTACACGACAAAAATGCGGCGCGCACGATAAAATATAAGCGAGGTGTAATGGAATAGAATACAACCGTGACGGAATATTATCAGCATGCTTAAAACGCGAGACAAATGGAATATACATTAAAATGTTACATTAGCGTTATGCGTGAGAGACTTTGAGAGTCTGCGCGTTAGAAATGAAGAATGGAAATTTAGTAATGTTTTAGTTCCTTAAAATTTCATCTTAAATTCGTTGTTCGCAACTGCTCGCTGTCGGTTTGACTTAGCGCGACCAAACGCTTCAAGTCTGCGTTTCAGACTTGCTCAACGGAAATATCGGTAATCACATCGGCCATCGAAACGTCTTCTGCACCTAAAGCTCTTTAAGAAAAGTCGATCAACGTTAATCATCCACGCGATTATCTGGGAGGAGACTTTGTTAGCACCATGATTTTCCTTGAACTTTCGCATACTATACTTACGCATCACAGCGCCATCAGGTCGCTTTAAGAACAATTCTTATTATTAAAATCACGATTATATCGATTGATTATCGATATAAACTTTATTCAATACGAAATATAGTATTGTAGTTTCAGATAAAAATCAACGTGCAATAGAATCCCATGAGTTGAGAAACTGGCAAAGGAATCAGCTGTGTGATTCTTGAAGATGTCTCGTCACTCGTGACTCAGTTTATTCCATAACAAGTTATTTCTTCTTTATGCAGATATCATGTAGTACACAACGCATTAAGCAGCCTGCTGTGTTCGCTCAACGAGGAAAATAGTTATTCCAAGAGCTCATGCAGTATATCTTGCTAGTCAAGCAAGAGCTAAGGAGGCTGCGCAGCGATCCATTCAGAAAATACGCGACACCGTAGTGCTTACGGTAGCAGCGCTTATAAACCAGGCAACGCCAACCACATTACCCGCCCTTGCCGTCTCGAGACGTGCGCATTTCCCAACGGCGGCGTCTCGTCTTAAAGAGAATGAAGAGAATGACGTGATTTATTAACGCTATCCAAAGTTACCGCTTATAGCACGATTATTTTGGATCAGAATTTTGTCCAACGAAATATTTCCTTCCTCGCTTTCTTCCTCATTATCTTTCGAGTAACGCGGCTGCCTATGCAAGACACGGATACCGAGAGACTGCGAAGGAGAACTTGGCGGATTGATCCATCAGTTCCTCCAACGAACAACGCTGGTGTAATTCCGCATAATTTTCTCTCCATTTAATTCACCCGTGCTCCCGCTGAATCAACTTCGCTAATTAACCTCTATCACATTTTTGGAACTTGGTAATCCGCGAGCAGATTAAGCGCCCGAATTATACTTCGAAAGTTCGGTGCGTAAGGATGCGTTGAATGCGCGTCGATTCGCATAAGTTCAGGCACGTGTCTCGTTACGAAGGGTCGTACGTCGTCGTCGTTCGTGCAACGCTCGAATCCGCATTCGCCGGTAACTCGGAGCAGCGTCGACGTGACTTAAATCGCAAATCGCTCGTCGGCGATGATTTCGCAGTTCGCAGGATATAAAGGGTGAGTTCGGCACGGCTCTTGGATCGAGAAGCCCCCCGGCGTCAACCCCCGACGCCAAGCTCCAATTTCTATCCGGCTTGCGCGCGACTGCGAAAGAGCGTGCGACCATTCGGCGCTTGCACCTGTCGACCCTGCCTCGATTTAATAACTTAAGCCTATTACGCGAATGCCTTCGGTCTCGTCCCCGGGGACGAGGACTTCTCCCTTGCCATTCCCCTTTTCGGGAACCACGTGAATGCTACTTTTTCTCGGTCGCAGGAAGATACTCAATTGCACCCTCATCTCTGTGTTCTTCCCAGAGGAGTTTATTAGCATCCGGGGCGCGAATTATTCGCTGGCTGTTATGTTCTTATCTCGGCCTCACTTTTCTGCCACGAAAAAGTCGCTAGAAATGTTCCCTACTCTTATCATTATTACTGCATCGCGAGTAAAACTTAAACGCAAATCGTCATAAAATTCAGCACATCAACTTATCATACCATCAACGACGCTATGCATTGATGACGCTCTATAATGATTCTCAATTTTCTCAGAGAAAGGAGAGAATATCGAACAGTATATAGATATATGATGGGTTATGAAATAAATATGCATAGAATTGGAATTACAGATATTTATTTATCATCAGTTATACAATATGTATGATATATATTATAATAATTCAAAAGTATAAAAAAGGTACAGGACCGTTGATGACGACATGGGATGTGTTCTGACATATATCCGGGGTATGCGTGGTATCAAGTTACGGTTTATGGTCGAAGATGCCAATGCGTACGGGCATGTATTCAGAAACTTGCGTCTAGGATGCAATTTTATGCAATTTTATTATTCGGTCCGGACGAATCGCGGGACGTSAACGCGGGTGTCAACGGTTTCTTTAGCGGTTATCCTTTGTTCTCATCTAAACATACACATGCGCGTTGGCATCTCCGATTACAGAAGCTTCTGATACATGTTGCTATCGATAATCGGTTCTTTTTCGTTTACACTATAGATATAAAAATGTAATCACATTAAATTAATTGATATATTAATTCGAAATAAACTAATTTTAAAATGTTGTTACTTCAATTTCGGGCCAATTGGATATAACAACATGAAAAGAACATTTGTTCGGATTCATCAAAATTTACCTTCATGATGCATGTCAA